>CM029013.1:121629858-122229858 GCA_016801055.1 Panax notoginseng
CTTTGAAAAATATGACGGGTTAAGAGATTCTTACACACATCTAAAGGTGTTTATTGGAGAACTGGGATCTTATGCAGAAGATGAAAAACTCAGAATGCAACTGTTCCAAAAAAGTCTAACTGGAGAAGCCCGTTCGTGGTACACAAGATTAGACAATTCAAAGATCCATAGTTGGGAAGAGCTAGCACACGCTTTCCTCACCCAATAAAACTTTCAATCTCAAATGGCTTCTGATCGGTATCAAATTACCAACATCAATAAACAGTCTAATGAGTCTTTCAGAGAGTATGCTTAGAGGTGGAGATGCCTGGCTGCCCAAGTTAGTCCTTCCATGACTGAATTAGAGATGGTCATGACTTTCATAGACATACAAGAAGCACCTTTCTATGAAAGAGTTTTAGTCGGCATCGGCAAACCATTTTTTGAAATGGTCAAACATGGGGAGATGGCTGAAATGGTATTGAAATCCGAAAAGATTCAAGACCTAGCTGCACTCAAAGTTGTTGCTGATCACATCCAATCTGGAAATTATGGGAACAACCACCGGAGGGTCCATAAAAAGAAAGAAGAGAATGTTTCCCTGATACTACAGGGTCAAAAAGGCAGTCAAAACATGCCTATCCAGAGGAGAAATTACACTCCCTTTCAAGCACAGTCTTCAAACCCTCCAGTACCAAAAGGTGGAGAAGTCAAACGACCTCGAGTATTCACACCCTTAGGGGACACCCTTGAGAACTCTCTCAATCTTCTAACAACACAGAAGAAAATTACACACCTGCTTCAACCAGCCAGCCCTAATGGACGGGGTTTTAATGCTGCTCAGAAATGTACTTATCATGTTGGGGCACCTGGACATGATACTCAGGATTGTTGGGCCTTGAAACATAAAATCCAAGACCTGATAGACAACGGTGAAATCGTGGTCACCAAAGACGTTCAAGACAACCCTCTTCCTCAACACAAGGAAGAAGAGGTCAACATAATCAATTAGAGCGGCGGACAGAGTTCCAATTTCAGTTGTGAATCCTCCCAGACCCCCAAAGATGGTGATGACTGATGGGGTTATGCCAAGTTCCAATTCACAATGCTGTAAATAAATTGAGCAATTAGCGGAACTGGTGACTTATCAGCATCAAGTGACTCGTCAGCTAATAAGCCAGGAGCATGCCAGTCTCCTACCTATTGTCATGAATATTTCCTCTTCACTTTCAGAAAATGAAATACTGGAAGACAAAGTAACGAAGAGAGCGAATGCTAAGGCCCATCGGGATTTTGCCAACAAAAGGGAATTCACATATTTGGGCCAACCTATGGAGGAAATCCTTTATATGTTAATCAATGAAGGAAGGATTAGTTCCCTTCTACCTCCAATCAACCCCCGTTCAGGACGATACAACTCTGAGGGAGTATTTCAATATCATTCTCAATCTCGCGGTCACAGAACAGAAGAATGATGGGCACTCCGCCACCTTATTCAAAATTTAATCGACAGTGTCGTACTGCGTATGGCAGATAACGACATTGTGTTATGGGCAAGTGAGGATTCAGGTCCTACTAAGTGGAAGAGTGTAGTAGCAGTCATATCCGATGAAAATGATGGGGTTAACAAATCACTTGTCATGCCAGTAATTCAACTCAAGGGAATCAACAATCCTTTGAAAGTGGCCGCTCCCGAGCCAATCAACTTGCCCTGTAGAGAACAATATCCTATTGTTAGCTTGCGTGCAGTTCCATGGAATTATGGAGAAGGTGAAGGATCCACCTCGCATATAACTATTGTAGTGTCGAAGGAGAATCCACTGTATCTTCCCCAACGGGTAATGAAGCATGTCATCAAGTCTAAGGGGAAAGTACCCATTGAGAAGATTGAAAATTTCCTCCGCACTATGGGTCATTGGACTTGGTCCTGACTTCTGAGAATCACCTGAAGGTCTTGTTAAAGGTTTTAGAAGAAGCCTATCTACCGACATCAGTTGATACAGAAAAGTTTTAACATCCGATTGATCACATTTTCAACAACAATGTGATACCCTTCACTGATGATGACATACCGCCTGAAGGGACCGGTCATTGCAAACTGTTGCACATTGCGGTCTTATCCTCCGGATATATAGTGGCTGGAGTTTTAATAGATGGAGGTTCCTCTCTGAATATCTGCCCATACGCTACCTTGGTGAAGATGAATATCAATCCCAATCGAATTCGATGTAGCCATACCATTATCAAAGCTTTTGATGGAGCCCGCCGTAACTCGGTCGGAGTAGTTGAGCTGCCAATTGAGATTGGTCCTCATACATTCTGCGTATCCTTCCATGTGCTCAAGATAGATTCGGGATACAACCTGCACTTGGGACGACCATGGAGTCACATGGCAGGGGTAGTCCCCTCCACTCTTCACCAATAATTGAAATGCATCATCATCAATAGCCTAGTAACAGTCAACGCTGAACCGGAGATTCCTCACCACGGGGACATGCCACTCATCAATGCAAATAAGGATGTTGAGCCAATTAGTTTTCATGCTTTAGAAATAAGCAATACCCAATACCATGTTATTGGAACGCCACTGCCCGAACCCCAGATTTATGCCTAGGTAATGTCAGCCACACAAGAAATGATGTCGTTGGGTCATAAACTGGGACAAGGGTTGGGTAAAGATTGCCAGGGTATCAAGTACCCTATTCGCTTAACCAAGCAAATTGGGATAGCTGGACTAGGCTATTCTGCCAGCTCTAGTCACAGGAATCCTCATAAGCATCATCAGATTCCTTCAGCTTCAACCATGCGGCGTTTATCTTCGCCTTCAAGCTCCGAGTCCGCACAACCTCCCGTAAAGGTGCCAGCCAACTCAGACGCCGTGTAACGGTACTATGTCTGAAGACATTTGCAAGCACCCTGGTGGGGAACCATCATATCACCAGTCATTTCGGTTCTTTAAACCTTTACCACAAACAACTTTTCTACACTTTGCCCCTCAGGGAAACATACCTTTCAAGCCAGCAGCCTAGCTTTCTCCTTTGCGTTCCTACAACTTAGGTCATCCCACCGTGGATTGAACCTCTTGCGTATACAGTTTGGCTACCCATACCTGGGATCAAACTTTTCACCTGCAGTTTATCCTCAACCTAGGATTAAACTTTTTCTTCCCTGCACTCTGACCTGCATATGGGATTACGCTCTTCGTCTCACCCTGAGGGGCGAACTACGTCGACCTGATTTTCTCTTCAATAGGAGTACGTAGGCAACCATTTCATATGGCCCGGTTGCAATAAAACAAAAATAACAAAAACATTTCCACCCTTTTCCTTGCAAAAAAAAACAAAAATTCCAACACCATTCCTGCCATATACAGCGTTGAACCTCTTACACCAGGGTCGAACTACGCAGACCTGATCTCCTCTTCAATAGGAGTACGTAGACAGCCAATCATGGTGCGGTCTCACCCCCTACCAAAACATAAACCCTTGTCAGTTGGTACTGGGATCATCCTTCAATCCACTATATTTCATTCGGCTTCAGACCAAAGGGGTGGAATTACCTGAACTCCTCCCAACTAGGAGATTCGGCGGCCATCTAAGCTGCGGTCATACCTTGAAGAGCAACACCAATCCATAAGAGATGGAATTAACTAGGCTTCTCCTAAATAGAAGTACTGGCGACTATCTGTGGTGCGGTCAATCTCAGAGAGGAAAGACACACTCCTCTCCTCATTTCCATTTAGAAACTAGTGTCAAGACACCGAGAGATGGTAGGGATACATACAAATCGATGATCCATTCTGAACTATCCAAAGACAACTCAATATCCATCTACCCAGGAGAAATTCAGAATACATCAAGATCACAAGCCCTGAAGCAGCAGGAAAAATATCAAGCAAGTAGCAAAGCATATCTAAAAGGGAAGTGATCCAAAAATATATTTCCCTGTCATATATATAATGTTGTTTGATATACATAATGTAAACTGTACATGATAAAATGGCTAAGTTAGTCTGTGCAGGAAAATACAAGATCATCTACAAGTCAGGGTATATGCAAGCTAACAAGCCCAACATGACATCCCTCTTAAAAGATGGAGGTGAAGCTGTGGTCTCCTGTATGAGAATATCTACACGACCCAACAGATCTACATCCATCTGCATGGTGACCATATGATCATCAATATATGCACTCATCTCTGCGATCATGCCAGTGGTAAGGGACCTCACTACAGTACTATCTGTGACGGCTAGATCCAGGGCAGATATGGCGATATCCCGTTCAACTATCACTGCATCTCTGGCTGATATAGCCTCATCCCGCTCAACGACGACGGCATCTCTACAAGCCAATGCCTCGTCTCTCTCCAATAGAGCGGCCTCCCTCCCATCAAGGGCAGTCAACATCATAGATCGAATATGATCTCTCTCAAAGGTCATCAGATGAAGACTCTGCTCTAAGTACTGTGCCGAGTGCTGAATCACAATAGTACTGGTACTAGGAGAATCCGGAAGAAATGCTGACAACCCAGTAGTGGGCTCCTCCTCGATGTAGGTATCAATGTCCTCCATGGGCTCTACATCATCTAACTCGCGCTCTGGTACTGGAAATACTGCAGCAGCCGATAAAATCTCTGTATCCATCCACGCGGAATACTCTGCGGAATAACCAGGATGACTGACAGAAAAAGCCGCTATCTCGCGCTGATCCCAGCAGGCGTATACCCGAGATCGGTCCTCTGCTGAGAGGTACCGAGAAGCTGAACGCTGACCTGTCGCCCCCTCAAAAGGGTGAAAATCCTAGAACTGGTCAAATTATGACATCACGGCCAATGGGTGATAAGTGGTCACTCCCCTCAAACCAGCCAGAGGGAGATAGTCCGTGCCCGGAGCATGAGTAATGAAGCTGTATGGTGAGCTAAGCCCGAACATGGAAATATGCTGAATGGATCTCTGATATCTGCCAAGAATGTGGACCAGGACATAGCATCTATACACTCTGATGGCTGAAAAGAGTATGACATAGCTACATCATGGGTGAAGCAGTACCCATGCCGTCTAAGAGTGCCAATCAGTCTCAAGTGTGACATGAACCACACATATAGCATTACTGAACTCCCAGTGAACACTCATGTCGGATAAATACAGCAGCAAGATGCCGACCGCAGGGTCTCTGCTACTATCATAGGTATAATGGTACGACCCTCCCTGAGAGCTCTCATGGCCATGAAAACGCCTATATCTATCTCATCCATATACCGCGGCATATACACATATGACAATACTCATAGCATCAGTACGTCAACTCTGGCCAAACGCCAATGATCCTCCGATGCGGTGAAATCCCCGGAATGTCGTGAATAGCTATCCTCCGAGCCAAATCTGTCGTACAGAAAACACTGGGATATCATGTGGCCAGATGTCAACTCATCATGTACCACTCTGCACCTCAATCCTGTGAGAGTTATGAATCATCTGCTTATGTCTCCCAAAGCCAGATGCACGTAAGGTCTGTCTAAAGGCAGCATCATCAAATGTGCATACTCCTCCAGAGTAGGAGTCAACTCATGGGTGCCGAATCAGAATACCTGCCTATCTGGTAGCCAATGCTCTATCATCCCATCCACAAATCTTGCGGGAACCTGAAAAGTCAAAAAGGTCATGGTATGCTGCAATAAATGATCTACAGTCACCCTATCTGGTGGTGACATGCTATCATACCACGATCTCATACTTGATGTCACCACTGACGGTGGGGTATGATCTATACGGCTAACTGTCGAAGAAAACATCTGTGCGGGCCGTGTCATAAGACCATCCAGGGGTCAATGCCGAATATCTATGGACATACATACATATGCATAATATGATACATACATAACAGATAATAGATGGCAATATGATATAGGAAATGGAAAAAAACAATGCATACATTCCTAAGTATATCATCATCTAATACATCATCTTTGTACAGCTACAAATACAGGGAAATGGGGCACAGACGCCCTACTACTAACAGAGGCCTATCAAAAGATATAGCGAGAATGGGGCACAGCCACCCAATATCTAACAGAGGCCTATCAAAAATATAACGAGAATACACATCAGAAGAAGACAATGGTGTCTATGTCCACATCATCAATCTTGTCCACCTGATGTAACTCCTCCTGAGTCACTGGATCTCTATCAACAGGGATGTCAGACCTATATAAAGGAGGATCTGCATCGGTAAAACCGAATGGGTCACCTGAGGGGCTAGCGCCTGAGCTGAAAGGATCAAATAAAGCAGCCTCTGCTGGATCTCTGCCCAAATACAGGATAAATATGTGTGCCTGGTCCAACTGCCGAGTTAAACTATCAATCTGGGTCATATGAGTCGGATCTCAGACACAAGCTATCCAATCCGTCATCATTAAGGATCCTGGAACCATATCCCTCATAAACTGTGTGGCGCGGGACTGAGCTCCAATAGTGCGAGGGTGTAAACACTCGAAATTTCGTTTTCCTGTTACTAACTATGCAGGAGGACAAAAGCGACTTCTTCACACTCCAGAGATAACCCCGTAGGACCACAACATTAATTCCAACCCCGAAGATAGCCACAAGAGATCCAGTTCTCAACCCCGAAGATAACCCCGAGAAATTAGGTTCTAAACCTCAGAGATAACCCAGGAAAAGTCAGTTTCAACCCCGAAAATAGCCCCGGGGGATCAAGATCAAAGCCTGGAGATAGCCCCAGGACGTCAAGTCAACCTCAGAGATGACCCTAAGGATTGTCAAAGTCAACATCAAGCCAACCTCAGAGATAACCCTGAGAAAAGACTACTACAACTGTGCAAAAACTGGAGATAACCCCGAGAGGGGCAAAATGGCCATTTTGCCAACTCAACTTCAGCTCACATTAAATTAACTCATTTCAACTCAAAATACTTCAAAGGAAGTCCCATAATAGCGATATCTTAACTTCCGAGTGCAAACTACGTAAAACGGCTCAACGGATTGGCTGACGGACACCCGAGAATGCCATTTAGGTCATGGAATCATCTTACTGGAATCAAAAAAAGTCAAATCATATGTCATTTTGTAGCTCTCGGAAAGAGCTTTCTGGAATGATATGGCATGCATCCATCGGACTCCCGGATTGAAAGTTATGAGCGACCGAGCGAACAGCGCGTACGTACTTCGACACGGCGGGACCCACACTGCCCGGGGCACCCCGGGCAGCCGTAGGTACACTTGCTACTAGGTGTCATAGGTAGACCTGTGGCTCCCCCCTTTATAAATATGGGGCTTGGGGTGGCCATTTTGCAAGAGAAAACGGCGAGGAAGCCCTGCCCAATTTGCTCTGCACTCATCCCAAGCAGTGTACTTTCCCCTTTTAAATACTTGTGAGCTCATATATAGCCCTTTTGTACCTACAAAAGTCTGTATTTACTCACTCTAAAGATATAGAAGCCTTCTTTGGCAGCCCACTGTAAGTCTTCTTACACACTTTAGAGTCCTTCTCTTCATCTTTACACACACCCTTCTACACGTTGAGAGTCGTGTTGCTTGCTTTTGCCCACACTTCGGTCCATGGTTTCATTTCAGTCTATATATATAAACGCTCCGAAGTCTATGCTCAATCAAGGCATAACTCGATAATGTTAGTCAATATATATGTAAATATATATATATATATATATATATATATATATATATATATATATATATATATATATACACACACACACACACATTTATATATATTAATTGTGTGTTGAACTTTATTCGATGAGCCTAGACCTCGGTCTAGAGCGTTTACGTGCTTTAATATATATATACTTATATATATTAACTGTGGTCGAACTCTGTTCAATGAGCCTGAATTTTACATCTGGTGCGTTTATATGCTTTTATATATATATATATATATATATATATATATATATATATATATATATATATATATATATACATTTAGTCCCACCTGGAGTTTACTTCGTGATGGTTGACCGTTTTTATAGCATTTTGTACATTTCGTCCCACCTGTAGTTTACTTCGTGGTGGTTGATCGTTTTTACAGCTTTCTATACATTTCGTCCCGCCTGGAGTTTCCTCCGTTGCGGTTGATAGCTTTTACAGCTTTATTTATATTTCTGATCCCCCATGGAGGTGCTTCGTGGTTGGTGATCATGTATGTATATATATATATATATATATATATATATATATATATATATAGTTACAGCTTTTATATATATACCTGCTTACTGCGTTTATATCAATTGCGGCATCATGTGAGCCTAGGAATCATGTGATCACAGATTCAGTCCTCTGAATCTAGATTCGGTTCCCGTGATGGACCTTTTCAGCTGTAAGCAGCTTGTAAATATATCTGTGATGTTTGGATTCCTTAAGATAGTTTTCATACCCATGAGGAATTCTGTACCTTTTTGTAAAGTATTTTCGTACGGATGATTCGCATCTGTCAAATAAAATCAATCCAGCCGAATACGGAATAAAATGGGAGTGTAAAAGGTCTCAATTACTATTGAGTATCAGGGTTTGAAAACCTCTTTTATACAACAGCACTGTTATATCTTGCGTAAAATTGAATTTTTACATAAAATTCAAACCCTGTGTATATAGGTGCGAACGAGGCCTCACACTACTTCCAAATAACAGCACATTGTCCCACACACACACATTCAGATAACAGTTTCTTGAAAAGAGGCGGTCACCTTGGTAACACGGATGTCGGGGGGTGCCTAACACCTTCCCTCCGCATAACAAAGTCCCCAGACCCCAATGAATCTCGGTTTCACCGACCCGTTTAGCAGTGTCACATCACTGGGTCAATGTGCAAATCTTTTCTCGGTTGTGTTGGTACAACCATTTTAAAAACCAACTGGCGACTCTTAACAGTCCATCGTCGACATTATACATGTCGGACCTTTTTCACTTATTTTTTCAAATAAATCTCACCTAAAATGAGAACACCAAAGAACAAGTAACGGAAAGGGACAATTAAAAATCCCGACGTCGATAGGTGGCGACTCCGCTGGGGACTCCAGTAAGAGGACTTAAGCCGCTATTACAATTTTTTCAAAATTATTATCTGCTTGTGTGTGGATGTTGCATTTACATTTTATGATGAATGTGTCCGAATGCATTTCCTTACTTAGTGCTTTGCACTATAAACTGCTTGTGATCTTAGTGCTTCGCACTATAAACTACTTGTGATATTAGTGCTTCGCACATGTCATCATGTCATACGGTGAGACGCGATGTATGTGAATGTATGTTGTGTGGTCCCTCTGTTAGGTTTGTAATATTCATGAACGCAATCAAATTGCACAAAATAGCGAAAACGAGGAAAAATCAGAGTTTAAAATTTTACAAACCATATACCCGGATCGCTCTTTATGTGCAATTATTAATTAAACGAAAAAGAAAGAACAAGAATCATACCCTTGAAGATCCGAGCTTCCTCAGGTACAAGTTCACCTCCAATACTTTTCGCATCCAACTTGAATCCACCAGGTTTGGTTTCTTCCTTTGATCAACGTTAGCCACCCAAGTGTTTGGCCTCTAGATGTGATCCACCAAGAAAGAAGAAAGATATAAGAAGATGGGTGTTTGGCAAAACCCTGATTTTTTTTATCTCTATAGAAAAGAGCGTACTCTCCCAACTATTGAAATTACGACTGTTGTGAAAAAGTCAACAACAACCTTACATCCATAATAAGACTCCTCTTATTTATAGATGTTGGCAACTCTCATTAACAATTAAGAAATTGAGTTTTATTTTAATTAATTAAACTCCTTTAATTAATTAGGTTCCTAATTTTATTAGGAATAATTAATTAAACTTTTAATTAATTAGCGTCCTAATCTTATTAAGAATAAATGAGAGTACTTTTATTAATTAATTCTCAAACTCTTTTAGGAATTAAATAATAATAATAGTAATAATAATAATAAGACTCCTCTTATTAATTTATATTTAATATTTCTAAAATATTAAATAATAAATATTATGCTATTTAATTTATTCTATCACCATAGATTAAATTAAATATATTTAATTTATTATTACGATTATGCCATTTGTTTCTTAAATAATTATTCTTTCTTTTATGGTGTGACCCTTTAGGTTCTCCATATTAAACCGGTTGTGAATAAATCAATTAGAACAATTCTAATCTTATTTAAATAAATAAATTAAACAATTAATTTATTTAAATAAATAATATTTATTCTACAATAGGGATAAGCCTCCCTAGTGATTAACGACTTTTCAGATAATATAGATTTCAACATTAATCATAAAAGAACATTTGAGTAAATAGTTACCGTACAATTCAATCCTTCTACCATACAATGTCCCAATTAAATATAAGACATAGAATTACTGTCAAGTCTTATTTTATTTAATTATATGTATTTCGATCATTAAATGCACAACTCCAAATAATGCAAATTAAAAACTCCTTTCTAATTTCATTCTGCCTTGGTCAAGGACTATTGGGTTATCATTTATCGAATCACATAGGACATTTCTCTTCTTTTACTAGAAGTAGTAGATTCTTTATTGATCATACATTATCTCCATGTACGACTTATTATACCCAAGCATACCCTTTGATATACCCTAAAGGTCTTAAGGAATAAGTCAAAGTATAACTCATCATACACAAGATACTATGATGATCTCAAGTCCAAGGATCACTTGTACTACTAGCACTACATGAATTCCTATTGACAGGCAAGTAAAACTCCATTTGGTATTCCTTAGCGAGCCACGTTTAGTGAACTTATTCTCTAATAAGCACCTATATACTTGCTTTAGTGTCTCCACACAAATTATCATGAGATCAATCATCCTCATCCAATGAGAAAGCAACGTATGTACCAATCTATTCGGATTCACTAATCCCCAATTTAGTAATTCAATGATTGGAAACTATTTTAGTTTTAAGCTTTCTAAGAATTTTGATCTCATTAGAATGATCATAATCATTATTCTAAAAGCATTGCTTAAAACTATGGGTTTATCACATATTATAAAACAGCATCATGTAGATAATTAAAAGCCTTTAATAAATTAATACTTTTTATTAATAAATGAATAAGATTGTTACAAAGTATATGCTTTATCATCAAACATGATTGGCTTGTGTGCATACTACTTTCAATCTCCCACTTGCACTAAAGCCAATCGCCATGGTATCTCATACCCTTCTTCTCTAAGTGACGATTATCCTGCTGTTGGATAAGCTTTAGTTAATGGATATGTAATGTTGTTCTTGAGAGTTCACTATCTCTATAGTGATTTCCCATCTTTCAATGATTCTTATAATCAAATGAAAGTGCCACAACACATGTTTAGATCCAAGATGAGACTTAGGAACTATTCCTAGTTCTGTAATGAACTTTTCATCCAAACAATCAACTTGCAGCTTCATTTATAGCTATATACTTTGTCTTGATCACTAAACCAACAACTCATTGCTATTTGGAACCTTTCCAATTCACTGCACCACTGTTCAAGGTAACACTTTACCTTAAAGTGGATTTTTTGTCGTCTTCGTCTGTCTGAAAAACTTGAGTCTGTTAAGTCCTCTAGTATTAATTTAGACCCACCATGAATATGATCACATCCTTAGTGCCGGTTAAGTACTTTAAGATGTTTTTCACTGACGCATAGTGAACTTCTCCATAATATGACTGATCAACATCAGGTGTCATACATTTCATTACATACATGATAGTTACTCATGCGATCTCTCTTTTCTGAGTCTATGGGGACTATTAAGAGAGATACACTCCAGGGCTCATCAATATGAGATATCCCATGGAGTTTGCCATGCATGCTAAACGACTTTAGCATCAAATGAATATACATTTCTTGGGTTAAGTCGAGCATCCTCTGAAATCTATCTATATAGATTTGTATCCCCAATTAAGATACTCTACCCAAATCATTCATGGAGGAATATTTAGACAACTTTATCTTTACTGATTGTAGCATTAGTATGTCATTCCTTATCCGTAGTATATCAACATATAATACTAGAAATGTCACAATGCTCCCACTGACCCTTTTGTACACACTAGGTTCATTCTTGTTTTTGATAAAATCAAACTCTTTTGATTGTCTTATCAAAACGAATGTTCTATTTTTGAGAAGCTTGCTTCACTCCATTTCTCTGAGTGTCTACAACTCTTACCTCATCGTATGTAACTGGATCATCATCTTCTATGATATGTACCTCATCATCATCATCTATGATGAATCCATACCTCCTAGGTATCTTCGGTACTGTTCTAAATTTACGATTCAGTTGTAGTACAATAGGTCTATCTACAAGTTCCTCTTATTTGACTTATAGTGTTTCGTGATTCTTGAACTCTTCAAGATCTATTATCCTCCCACTAGCCCCTTCAATGATAAACACCTTTATCTTAGAAGGTAGTGTGTTTTGCAACAAACACCTTTTGCTAAGTAGGATTATAAAGCATATACCCTAAACTTACTTTAGGATGTCCCACAAATCTGTACTTGTCAAATCTTGTCCCAAGCTTATCCTTTCGAAACCTTTTCACATAAGTTGGACAACCCTTATCTTAACATACTTAAGATTAGGAATCCTCCCTGTCCATAACTTTTATGGAGTCTTGGGGCCGGATTTGGAGGTTACCCTTTTCGTAGATATGCAGCCATTTCTAGGACATGACCCTAGAAGGATACTGAAATGTTAGTAAAATCATTATGGATCGCACCATGTCCAACAAGGTACGATTTTTCCTTTCAAATACATCAATCAATTATTGCGTATAAGGAGGCGTCCATTATGAGAAAACCATTTGAGATGATCTAGAAACTTATTGCACAAGTATTTATTCCTTGATCTAATCAAAGAATCTTAATACTTTGTCAATTTGTTTCACTTCTGAATTCTTTGAACCTTTCAAATAATTCACACTTGTATTTCATCAAATACAAACATTCAACTCTTTGAATGATCATCTCCTTTTCATATACTAGTTTGTTCAATTTGCAAAATAATTTTTTTCACATAAGTCAAGTATACAAAATTCATTAAGTAATATTTCAGTTCTATACAAAACATTATTATTATAAATAGAACAACAATTATTCTTAAATATAATACCAAAGATTTTATTGTCCAACAACAAAATAGAAATAATGTTTCTAACGAGAACTGGAATACAATAACAACTTATTGACTTAATAAATTTGCCCGTAGGCAATGCTAAACTATAAGTTCCTATGGCTAATGCAGTAACCTTTGCTTCATTTACCAGACATAGGATTACTTATCCTTTGTTTAGCTTTCTACTAGTGCTTGGTTCCTTCATAAATCTATATTTACGAGAACCAAAGCCGGTATCCAATACCCAAGTAGAGCGTTGACTTAAAGAAAAAATTAAATCATAAACAAAATTGTATTTGTAACCGAAACTTCACTAAGCTTCTTTTGGTTAGCCTTTGCAAGATGCTTCTCGCAGTTTCTTTCCAGTGTCCAGGCTTATTGTAGTGGAAGCAAACTCCTTTGCTATCCGTATCAGTTTTGTTCTTATTATCCTTTATTTTTGCCTTTCTTTATTTACCTTCTTAGAATCGTTCTTCTTTTTAGAAGATCATTTGGCCCCTACCAGTAAGACTTGGTCTTTCTTGGTTGGAAAATAACTCTCAACATTTTTCAACATGTTAAGCAAATCAACGAAGCTGATATATAGCTTGTTCATATGAAAAATTTACAACAATTGTGAAAGGAGTCCGGGAGTGAGTGCAAGATCAAATCTTGGCACAATTCCCCATCCATGATAAAACATGTTGTCCTAATTATTCAATTAAATTGATCATGTTTAAGACATGCGTCTATACTGTAGTGTCGTTGGTCATTCTAGATCGGAAGAGCTCCTTAGATATCTGATATCTATCAGTCCTACTTTCCTCACCATCAACTATTTGATGTGCAGGAATATAATAGGAGCATCCATAGTTTCATGCTGACGCTGAAGCTCGTTACTCATGGATGCGAGCATGATGCATTGAGCCAACTATGTATCATCTTGCCACTTTCTAAAAGTAAAAATCTTTCCTCAGAGGCATTGTCTGCAACCATTGCAGGGATAGACATATTAAGGACATAAGATAGCTTTTCAGCCATGAGAACTATTCTCAAATTCCTTAACCAATCCGAGTAATTCAGTCCGATTAATTAACATCTAATATGTTTCGCAGTGATAGTAATTTAGACATTGTAAAATTCTGTAAATGAATTTGTTCTTAACAACATTTTAGCATACATTCTTTTATTAATTATCAAAATAATTTAGGTCTTGTTTTAAATTGGTATCTCCCACTATTTTCTTCAAACTATATTACCCTCACTTATATAGTTCGACAAAATCTAATTAAAGATTTGCTAGTGAAAATAAGGATCCCATTTCAAATGTATATAGCCTTGTGGTGACACAACAAACTATATATAAATAAATAGGTAGACAACTCTTGTCAATTACATCAACTATGTAACTGCTTGTATTTTACCTCTTAGATTATTTTGATCAAGTGGTGGTACATCCGAATCAAAATTATCCAAGTTAAGTCCAACCTAGCACTCCATATATTAAAAAAAGAAAAATATTATCCTTGTGGTGACACAACAAAATAACATTGTTCAATTTTCTTTATAAGCATCAAATGTGATAAAATTAGCATCTTAAAGAATTAAGATAAGCCTTGTGGTGACACAACAAACTTATAATAATTAATTGATACTCTATTATTTTTATCATGCTAGAAAGCGACGTTCGATATTCTAAATATCTTTGAACGCTTAGGACTTAATATAAAAAATTTGAGGGGTTTGTTATTAATTTGTCTCATCTTGTTTAGCGCGCATGCACATATATATAAACTACGCGTCATATTAATTAACATGCGAAGCATGTTTGCATAATATATATATATATATATATATATATATATATATATATATATATATATATATATATATATATATATAGCATGCACATATAGAATACTATATTCTACTCGGATTGATTATGGACTTTTATTCTAGTTTGGTTCACTAGAGCCACCAAATGAACCAAAAAGGTCAAACTCTAGGGGTGCGAGAATTAATATTTAAATATAACTATTACATTTAAACCGAATTTCAATTACAAACGGGTCTTCAAGCGCTCCTTGCTCCTTAATCTCTAATTCTTCAAAATTAATTCTAACTATTCCTATTACAAAACTATTTAAAATAAATAGAAACCTTGATCAGCAGTCAAGAGGAAGTACATAGGAGGGAGATAGAATTTATATTAAGAAAAATTAGAGAAGACGAGGTACGCAGACCCCATTTAATAAAATTCATACATTCATGCATCCAACTAAAATAAAATCCAATCACATTGGTCAATAGTCCATAATCAATTCTATTTATTATCATACACATCACCATATGCATCAATAAATAATATTCATCTCATGAATAATAAACATTCAATATATATATTGATATCATTTAATGGACAAATTTAGTTAGTATAAAATCTAATTTTGAATTAAAATAAACTCCTTTATTTTAATCCAAATTTAAATCAAAATAAAACTTTTTTTTTTAATTTATCTAATTTTGAATAAAATAAACTATTTTATTTTAATCAAAATCATTAATCAAAATAAACTCCTTTATTTTAATTAATTATGGAATCCAATTCCATGTAAAAAAAACTCCTTTATTAAAGGAACACGGATTCTCTTTCCTATTCATAAATAAACTCTTTTATTTTGAATAATATGAAATCTTTTTTCATATCTAAATAAACTCTTTTATTTAAGGAAATACGGATTCTCTTTCCTATTCAGAAATAAACTCTTTTATTTTGAATAATATGAAATCTTATTTCATATATAAATAAATTCCTTTATTTATGGAAACATGGAATCTAATTTCAACTTCAATTAGTTATCATAGAATCCAATTCCAACTCTAATTAGTTAGCATGAAATTCAATTTTAAAATTAAAAAAAAACTTTTATTTTAAAATTAAAATTATCTTTTATTTTAATTATAAAATAGCTAAGATTAATATATATATATATATATATATATATATATATATATATATATATATTGTAACCTCGTGATCCGTGTTCCACTAGAATAATAAAAATTAGTAATTTGGATGGCTTAATAATTCATGTGAATCACAAGCTCCTATTCCTGTAACTTACATGAATTATATATATATATATATATATATATATATATATATATATATATATATATATATATATATATATATATAGAGTCCGGATCCAGTCCGGGATCCCGGACTCTATAAAATCTGGACCTTTATTTTTATTTTTATTTTTACTTTTTTTTTTGAAACAACTAAAAAAAAAATTATGGAATTGAAATTTTTTCATAATACAGTATTTTGGGTGTGATTTGGGTACGTATAACAAAATATGGTGGTACTGTCTGTGCAGACTGTACCACCACTTTTTGGTATAGGTATTCAAAACACGTCCAAAACATTGTATTATGAAAAAATTTCAGTTCCATAAAATATTAAATATTTTTTTTAGTTGTTTTAAAAAAAAAAGCAAAAAAAAAAAAAAAAATTGGGTCCGTATTTTAGGACCTGTCCGGGAGTCCGGACAGGATCCATTGTGTGTGTGTGTGTATATATATATATATATATATATATATATATATATATATATATATATATATATATATATACATAATAATCATTATGTTCCACGTGCTTCATGGCTTCATGTTAGTATTATGCTCGCCTGGTGTTGATCACGGACACAGCGGCAAAACGGATTTTGCAAAAAAAAATTTAATTTTATACTACAATATATGCCCAATTAAATTATTCTAAACACATATCAATATACATATCAAATTAAAATAATTAATAATTCGCATAAAGGTTTGACTCTAATACCACTGTTAGTTTTGTAATATTCATGAACGCAATCAAATTGCACAAAATAACGGAAACGTGGAAAAATCAGAGTTTAAAATTTTACAAACCATATACCCGGATCACCCTTTATGTGCAATTATTAATTAAACGAAAAAGAAAGAACAAGAATCATACCCTTGAAGATCCAAGCTTCCTCAAGTACAAGTTCACCTCTAATCCTTTTCGCGTCCAACTTGAATCCACCGGGTTTGGTTCCTTCCTTTGATCAATGTTAGCCACCCAAGTGTTTGGCCTCTAGAGGTGATCCACCAAGAAAGAAGAAAAATCCAAGAAGATGGGTGTTTGGCAAAACCCTAGTTTTTTCTATCTCTATAGAAAAAGAGCGTACTCTCCTAACTATTGGAATTACGTCTGTTGTGAAAAAGTCAACAACAACCTTACATCCATAATAAGACTCATCTTATTTATAGATGTGGGCAACTCTCCTTAACAATTAAGAAATTGAGTTTTATTTTAATTAATTAAACTCCTTTAATTAATTAGGTTCTTAATCTTATTAAGAATAATTAATTAAACTTTTAATTAATTAGCCTCCTAATCTTATTAGGAATAAATGAGAGTACTTTTATTAATTAATTCTCAAACTCTTTTAGGAATTAAATAATAATAATAGTAATAATAATAATAAGACTCCTCTTATTAATTTATATTTAATATTTCTAAAATATTAAATAATAAATATTAAGTTATTTAATTTATTCTATCACCATAGATTAAATTAAATATATTTAACTTATTATTACGATTATGCCATTTGCTTCTTAAATAATTATTCTTCCTTTTATGGTGTGACCCTTTATATTCTCCATATTAAACCGGTTGTGAATAAATCAATTAGAACAATTCTAATCTTATTTAAATAAATAAATTAAACTATTAATTTATTTAAATAAATAATATTTATTCTACAATAGGGATAAGCCTCCCTAACGATTAACGACTTTTCAGATAATATTGATTTCAACATTAATCATAAAAGAACCTTTGAGTAAATAGTTACCGTACAATTCAATCATTCCACCATACAATGTCCCAATTAAATATAAGACATGGAATTACTGTCAAGTCTTATTTTATTTAATTATATGTATTTCGATCCTTAAATCCACAACTCCAAATAATGCAAATTAGAAACTCCGTTCTAATTTCATTCTGCCTTGGCCAAGGACTATTGGGTTGTCATTTATCGAATCACATAGGACATTTCTCTTCTTTTACTAGAAACAGTAGATTCTTTATTGATCGTACATTATCTCCATGTACGACTTATTATACTCAAGCATACCCTTTGATATACCCTAAGGGTCTTAAGGAATAAGTCAAAGTATAACTCATCATACACAAGATACTATGATGATCTCAAGTCCAATGATCACTTGTACTACTAGCACTACAGGAATTCCTATTGACATGCAAGTAAAACTCCATTAGGTATTCCTTAGCGAGCCACGTTCAGTGAACTTATTCTCTAATAAGCACCTACATACTTGCTTTAGTGTCTCCACACAAATGATCATGAGATCAATCATCCTCATCCAATGAGAAAGCAACGTATGTACCAATCTATCCGGATTCACTAATCCCCAATTTAGTAATTCAACGGTTGGGAACTAGTTTAGTTTTAAGCTTTCTAAGAATTTAGATCTCATTAGAATGATCATCATCATTATTCTAAAAATATTGCTTAAAACTATGGGTTTATCACATATTATAAAACAACATCATGTAGATAATTAAAAGCCTTTAGTAAATTAATACTTTTTATTAATAAATGAATAAGATTGTTACAAAGTATACACTTTATCATCAAACATGATTGGCTTGTATGCATACTACTTTCACCCTCCACCTGGAGGCTATCCCGTCGGTGTTTGATTACTAGACTCGTGAGAAGACTAATTCTCCGAGGCTCAGGAAGGGCACCACCAAAATTCGCTCTAGTTGAAAGACCGAATTAACTTCCCGTTAAGTAGATTGCGATGATTTGGGAACCTTCACGCCAAAAAGTCGCGAGAGTAACCTAAGATAGGTCAGCCTCTGATAAACCCAAAACGGAGGAAAGTCTCTTCATACTCTTATTTCAAATTACTTGTAAAGCACAATTACTTGTAATTATCTTCCATATCTATCTCCATGTAATGAGAAATATGAAAAAATGTGTACACATACATGCTACAAATAGCTGACATCCGTTTTATAGGATAAAATTCCTAAACTGGACACATCACATAGCATGTTATTATCCACCTTCCCTAAAGACTAAACTATGCAAGTCTTTTGCAGGGAATCAATCGGACCTACCACCCGTTCAAAGTCCAAAAAGGCAACAGGCCTACAGTCAATCATGTCGTCATCCGACCAGACTGGACTTAATCCAGTTTCTCGCAAAGAATTCGATGGGTTAAGGAAACAGATTACAGATTTGGCTGTTGTACTAAAATAAGTACACCAGTCTACACAGGGTCAGAAAATACCCATACATGCTGAATCCTCTACACAAGGAGGAACCCAGGTCGTTAAAATACTTGAACTGCAATTGGATCTGACCAACAAAATTCATGATGCTGCCCATCCCACTGGAGATCCAGACACTGGTGACATCAAAAATAAAGTCCTCCAAATGGAAGAGACTCTTCGCACTATCAAAGAAATTGGAACACACGGGAGTGTTTCATATGTTGATTTGTGTATTTTCCCTGGTATTCATTATCCAGAAAAGTTTAAGACTCCTAACTTTGAAAAATATGACGGGTTAGGAGATCCTTACACACATCTAAAGGTATTTATTTGAGAACTGAGATCTTATGCAGAGGATGAAAAACTCAGAATGCAACTGTTCCAAAAAAGTCTAACTGTAGAAGCCCGTTCGTGGTACACAAGATTAGACAATTCAAAAATCCATAGTTGGGAAGAGCTAGCACACGCTTTCCTCACCCAATACAACTTCCAATTTCAAATGGCTCCTGATCGGTATCAAATTACCAAGATCAAGAAACAGTCTAATGAGTCTTTCAAAGAGTATGCCCAGAGGTGGAGACGTCTGGCTGCCCAAGTTAGTCCTTCCATGACAGAATCAGAGATGGTCATGACTTTCATAGACATACAAGAAGCACCTTTCTATGAAAGAGTTTTAGCCGGCATCGGCAAACCATTTTCTGAAATGGTCAAACATGGGGAGATGGTTGAAATGGGATTGAAATCCGAAAAGATTCAAGACCTAGCTTCACTCAAAGCTGTTACTGATCACATCCAATCTGGAAATTATGGGAACAACCCCCGGAGGGTCCATAAAAAGGTAATCAGAACATGTCTGTTCAGAGGAGAAATTACACTCCCTTTCAAGCACAGTCTTCAAATCCTCCAGTACCAAAAGGTGGAGAAGCCAAACACCCTCGAGTATTCACACCCTTAGGGGACACCCTCGAGAACATTCTTAATCTTCTAACAACATAGAAGAAAATCACGCATCTTCTTCCACCAGCCAGCCCTAATGGTCGGGGTTTAAAAGCTGCTTGGAAATGTGCTTATCATGTCGGGGCACCTGGACATGATACTCAGGATTGTTGGGCCTTGAAACACAAAATCCAAGACCTGATAGAAAACAGTGAAATCGTGGTCACCAAACCCAATCAACCTCACCTTCAAGACAACCCTCTTCCTCAACACAAAGAAGAAGAGGTCAATATGATCAATTGGAATAGTGGACAAAGTTCCAATTTTAGCTGTGAATCCTCCCAGACCCCTAAAGATGCTGATAACAGATGGGATTATGCCAAGTTCCAATTCACAATGGAACGAAAGATGAAAGCTCTCTGTAAACAAATTGAGCAATTGGCAGAACTGGTGACTTATCAGCATCAAGTGACTCGTCAGCTAATAAGCCAGGGGCATGCCAATCTCCTACCTATTGTCATGAATATTCCCTCTTCACTTTCAAAAAATGAAATGTTGGAAGACAAAGTGACGAAGAGAGCAAATGCTAAGGCCCGTCGGGATTTTGCCAACAAAAGGGAATTCACATATTTGGGCCAACCTATAGAGGAAATCCTTCATATTTTAATCAATGAAGGAAGGATTAGTTCCCTTCTACCTCCAATCAACCCCCGTTCAGGACGATACAACTCTGAGGGAGTATGTCAATATCATTCTCAATCTCGCGATCACAGCACAGAAGAATGTTGGGCACTTCGCCACCTTATTCAAAATTTAATCGACAGTGGCGTACTGCGTCTGGCAGATAACGACACTGTGTTACGGGAAAGTGAGGATTCGTGTCCTACTAAGTGGAAGAGTGTAGTAATAGTCATATCCACTAAAAGTGATGGGGTTAACAAATCACTTGTTATGCCAGTAATTCAACTCAAGGGAATCAACAATCCTTTGAAAGTGGCCGCTCCCGAGCCAATCAACTTGCCGTGCAGAGCACAATATCCTATTGTTAGTTTGTGCGTAGTTCCGTGGAATTATGGAGAGGGTGAAGGATCCACCTCGCATAAAACTGCTGCAGTGTCGAAGAAAAATCCACTGTATCTTCCCCAACGGGTAATAAAGCCTGTCATCAAGTCTAAGGGGAAAGTACCCATTGAGAAGATTGAAAATTTCCTCCGCACTATGGGTCAAAACGAAGCCAAGGTGGTTTTAAGCTTGAAAGAAGCTCCACAACAGATATCAATCTTGGACTTGGTCCTGACTTCTGAGAATCACCAGAAGGTCTTATTAAAGGTTTTAGAAGAAGCCTATCTACCGACATCAGTTGATACGAAAAAGTTTCAACATCTGGTTGATCACATTTTCAATAACAATGTGATATCGTTGACTGATAATGATATACCGCCCGAAGGGACCGGTCATTACAAATCGTTGCACATTGCGGTTTTGTCCTCCGGATATATGGTGGCGAGAGTTTTAATAGATGGAGGTTCCTCTCTGAATATCTGCCCATATGCTACCGTGGTGAAGATGAATATCAATCCCAATCGAATTCAGAGTAGTCATACCATCATCAAAGCTTTTGATGGAGCCCGCCGTAACTCGGTCGGAGTAGTTGAGCTGCCAATTGAGATTGGTCCTCATACATTCTGTATATCCTTCCATGTGCTCAAGATAGATTCGGGATACAACCTGATCTTGGGACTACCATGGATTCACATGGTAAGGGCAGTCCCCTCCACTCTTCACCAACAGTTGAAATACATCATCAACAATAGTCTGGTCACAGTCAACGCTGAACCGGAGATTCCTCAGCACGGGGACATGCCGTACATCAATGCCAATAAGGATGTTGAGCCAATTAGTTTTCATGCTTTGGAAATAAGCAATACCCAATACCATGCTATTGGAATGCCACTGCCCGAACCCCAGATTTCTGCTATGGTAATGTCGGCCACGCAAGAAATGATGTCGTTGGGTCATAAACCGAGACAAGGGTTGGGTAAAGATTGCCAGGGGGTCAAGTATCCTATTCGCTTAACCAAGCAAATTGGGACAGCTAGACTAGGCTATTCTACCAACTCTAGTCACAGGAATCAGCAGATTCCTTCAGCTTCGACCATGCGGCGTTTAGCTTCGCCTTCAAGCTTTGAGTCCGCATAACCTCCTGTAAAGGTGCCAGCCAATATAATGGCGATGTTATTTCCCAAGCCAGTACCGGTGAAGGAGAAAGAAATCTTTGTTCCAGATCCCGCAGTGGAGGAAGAAGAACGAAGAATCAAGCAAGACGTCATCAGGATGATGTCCAGCATACGCATCATCGTTCATGATGAGCATACCAACAAATACACCCAGATGATGATGGCCCAGACGTAATGGTCATTATTCGGGAGAAGGAGGTTGATGATAGCCACTCCATCACTACAGTCCACCAAGACTTTGCCCTCGACAATTAGAGCAGCACTCCTTGCATTTGCCGACGAGGGTAAAAAAGGGAAGAAATTCTCTCTACCTTGTAGATAGCAATAACTGGTTACTTTTTTTGTACAGTATTAGCAGTTACTTTTGTCATTACATGCTAACACTTTGTGTGACTAAACAGCTTCATATATACTAAGTGAAAGCATATTTTGTTTTAGGACTCTAAATTTAGACGTGCCTGTACTTGCTGATGAGGTGCATATTCTCCACAAGGACTGTAACTTTGATGTAAAGTCGAACTCAGACTTGATGGAAATACAAGAGGACTATGAGATACCTCAAGAGATCAAAGAATGGGTCGAAGACAAACCCAAGCCAAATCTTGATCAAACCACCTCTTTCAAACCTCGAAACCTTAGAAAAACCCCAAACAAATCCAGATGGGTACGGACCTCACTCCAAACTAAAGGAATGACATGGTTACTCTATTGACTCTATTCTAGGATGTGTTTGCATGGTCTTTCGAAGACATGGTCGATTTATACACGGACATTATCATTCATCGCCTTCCCATCAAAGGGGGATTCAAGTCATTCAGGCAGAAGCTCCGGTAATTAAAACCTGAGTGGAAGTTAAAAATTAAAGAAGAAATTGTGAAACAATTTCAAGCCGGCATCATCATGGTGTCAACATACCCTGAATGGCTATCCAACATAGTCCCCGTTCCGAAATCGGGAAGGAATGTGCGAGGTTGTATGGATTATAGAGATTTGAATAAAGCTTGCCTCAAAGACAGCTTTCCCATGCCATTCATCCACATACTTGTTGACAATACAGCTCGATACGACATGTACTCCTTTGCTGATTGCTTTGCAAGGTACCATCCAATCGTGGTTGCTGAGGAAGATCGTGAGAAAATTATTTTCATCACTCGTTGGGGAACCTTTTGCTACGAACGATTGTCATTCGGCCTCATCAATGCCGAAGTTACCTATCAGTGAGCCATAGGACTCTTTTCCACAATCTAATGTATAAAACAAAATAAAAAAAAGAAAAAAAAAGAAAAAAAAAAGAAAAAAAAAGGGAAAAGGAAAAAGAAGAAAGCTCCTCAACAAGTTCTACAGTTGCTGCCTTACCATCGGCAGGTTCTACATATGGTTTTAGAGTTCGAAGAAATCTCCTTTCTACACATTCCTCGTAATAGGAATGACTTTGCAGGCCCACTACCAACCTTGGCCTCCTTGATCAACATACATGACAAGACATGCCAACCCTCACATTTGCGCAACAAAAAGCTCCAGCATATGGGAATTCCATTGAAAAGTATTGGATGACCTACCTCCCACCCAACATCCTTGGTATCAACACATCAAGAAGTATTTATGAGATGGATCTACACCCGCTGAGGCGAGCCCGACTGAGAAAAGGCAGATCCATCAATTTGCTATAAAATTCTACCTGAGCGAACATGCACTCTATAAAAGAGATGCAATACTAGGTATCCTCATATGTCTGGATGAGGACCAAGCTCAGAGGCTATGGATGAAATCCATGGGAAAGTATGTGGCCCACACATGAGCGACTCTCTACTTGTAAAGAAGATCCTACAACAGAAAAGTCTGACTACGGCAGTTCAAACAACACGACTTGATTTTGAAAAAAGATCGTTGACAACCAAGCTCAGTCAAAAGGAAAATTCTCCCCGAACTGGGAAGGCCCATTTATTGTCAAGGAGGTATTAACAGCGTGCGCTTTCAGATTACAGGAAATGGACGGCGATGAATTTCCGTAACTCATCAACTCAGACACCGTGAAACGGTATTATGTCTGAGGTTACCATCAAGCGAACATCCTAGTTTTGGATCATCAGATCACCAGTCATTTCAGGTTCTTTAACCCTCACTACATACCGCCTTTCCTTTTTACCCATCTGCCCCTCAGGGAAAAACACAGTTTTCAAACCAGCAGCCTAGTTTCACTTCATTTCACACTTTCAATTTATCCCACCAGGGATTAAACTTTTCACACCTTTAATTTATCCCGTACATGGAATTAAAACTTTTCATCTGCAATCCGCCCTGTACATGGGCGAACTATGTCGACCTGATCTCCCTAATACATGGGAGTACGTAGGCAGCCATCTTTATGGTCCGGTCTCACCACAGAAAAACAAAAACAAACATACTCCTATCTATAACCACATATAGAAATCAGTCCCAAGACACCAAAGATGGTAGAGAATGCACATAGATCGACGATCCATTCTAAAAATCCCGAGACATCTCATTGTCCATCCATCAAGGAGGAGTTCAGAATACATCCAGATCACAAAGTCCTGGAGAAACAAGCAAATATTAAACAAGTAACAAGGCACAACCAAAAGGGAAGTGAATCAACATATATTTCCCTGCCATATATAATGTTGTTTGATATATACAATGTGTACTATACATGACAAAAATGGCTAAGCTAGTCTGTGCAGGAAAATCCAAGCCCTTCTACAAATTAATGTATATGCGCACAATCAAATTCAGCATGGCATCCCTCTCAGAAGAAGGGTGTAATGCTGTGAGCTCCTGCCCTATGGTAACAAAGCGACCTAAAATTTCCATAGCCATCTGCATGGTGACACAATGCTCATCAATACATGTGCTCATCTCTGCGATAATACCAATGGTATGAGACCTTAATGCAGTGCTATCTATAATAGCAATATCTCGGGTAGATATAGCGTCATCCCGCTTAACAACAACGATATCCCTATGAGTTAGAGCATCATCTCTCTAACAAAGCGACATCCCTATCAAAAAGATATCAACATCAAAACCCACATCCACTACCTGTCCACCTTATGGTACAGAGGTAAAAGCTTCTTGCAATTTCGGCATCTTATCAGCCCATCTGTCAAAGCAACTACCCCAGACAACAAGCAAGGCTGGGGCAATTTCAAAATTGGCGACAACCGGATATTGGATCCCTTACGACAAGATTGGGGGCAATCTCAGAAGCAACGATAACTCGACACTGGGGCATTTATCAACCATCCTAAAGTGGAAAATGCACCAGTCAGCGCCATCATAATGGTTCATCATCATCTCAATGGCGATTCAGATATAATTCAATAGCAACTTGGTCAACAAATAGAGTTTCTCATATGAATCCCCGGCAAGAACATGCGAAAGGACTGGGGCATTTTGTGATTCCAAGGAATGAAAAGAGTTTAAGGCGGGATAAGCCTCTCATCAAAAGAAAGGGGAGAACTCCTAAAAGAAATCATAACGATATAAGCGTGCCCCTACGAAAGAAGGGGAAAATTCTCAAAAATCGAGACCTCTACACTGAAGTTCAAATCTGGGTAGCGAAAGAACGAGTTGCACCCTCTAGGGATGTCAGCGTGATTCAAGTCATCAGTTCAACCGGAGTTGCGAATCAAAAGCTCAATGAAATGGGGCACAAGCACCCAAACAGCGAGAAGAAACTCCAAATCACCTCAAAAAGGGTGAGACATCTGGTGGTTGTCATCAATCTAGCGTAACATCAGGAGAAATCTAGTGAAGTAATCTGTGGAATATTACTTCAGCGAAGGTATCGGAAGATCCGGTATTCTAAGACCGTTGGCATCAATTCAGCGACATCAACACAGTTCAGCGATGAAAGCTTCGTATACCACCGTTCGAGTGGGAACCGAAAACGTTTGGCGATCAGCAGGATAGTCACCATTGCAACTACTAGCGAGTACGTTGGGAGGGTCTGGTGATTTTCAGAACGTCATCCCCATCAGAGATGTGAAAAACATCTCAACTTATCTTTATCAAACAAGCATCAGCGATTAAATGCCAAACCATTGGAGTCAACAGCAGCATATGCATCAGTGATGATCGGTAAAGGTAAAGCGATTAGCGAATACATTTTAACATTCATCATAACATTCATTACATTGCGATTTGTGATTTTACGATATGCAATTTGCGATTTGCGATATGCGATTTGCGATGCGATATGTGAAATGTGATGTGTGATTTATGATGTGCGAATTGCGATGTGCAATTTGGCCAAATGCGAAAAGCGAAGTGCGAAATGCAATGTGCGATTTACGAACTGCGATTTGCAAAAATATTTTCACGTTCATCATAAACATTCACTACATTATGATTTGCATCATTAAAAATACCTTGTCATGTTTCAAGTGTCTACTAATCTTTATCATATCTATTCCATTGCATTGCATGAACATGATAAAGAGGGGCATCTGTAGACACTCGAAATTTCGTTTTCCTATTACTAACTATGCAGGAGGACAAAAGCGACTTCTTCACACTCCAGAGATAACCCCGGAGGACCACAACATCAATTCCAACCCCGAAGATAGCCACAAGAGATCCAGTTCTCAACCCCGAAGATAACCCCGAGAAATCAGGTTCCAAATCTCGGAGATAACCCAGGGAAAGTCAGTTTTAACCCCGGAGATAGCCCTGTGGGATCAAGATCAAAGCCTGGAGATAGCCCCAAGATGTCAATTCAACCTCAGAGATGACCCTGAGGATAGTCAAAGTCAACAGCAAGCCAACCTCAGAGATAACCCTGAGAAAAGACTGCTACAACTGCACGAAAACTGGAGATAACCCCGGGAGGGGCAAAATGGTCATTTTGCCAACTCAACTTCAACTCACATCAAATCAACTCATTTCAACTCAAAAAACTTCAAAGGAAGTCCCACAAGAGCGATATCTTAACTTTCGAGCGCAAACTACGCATAACGGCTCAACGGATTGCCTGACGGACACCCGGGAATGCCATTTCGGTCATGGACCCATATTCCTAGAATCAAAAAAGGTCAAATCATATGTCATTGTGTAGCTCTCGGAAAGAGCTTTCCGGAATGATATGGCACGCGTCCATCGGACTCCCGGATTGAAAGTTATGAGCGACTGAGCGAACAACGCGTACATACTTTAACACGGCGGGAACCACACTGCCCGGGGCACCCCGGGCAGCCGCAAGTACACCTGCTACTAGGTTCCATAGGTAGACCTGCGGCTCCCCCCTCTATAAATATAGGGCTTGGGGTGGCCATTTTGCAAAAGAAAAGAACGAGGAAGCCTTGCCCAATTTGCTCTGCACTCATCCCAAGCAGTGTACTTTCCCCTTTTAAACACCTGTGAGCTCATATATAGCCCTTTTTTACCTACAAAAGTCTGTGTTTACTCACTCTAAAGATATAGAAGTCTTCTTTGGCAGCCCACTGTAAGCCTTCTTACACACTTTAGAGTCCTTCTCTTCATCTTTGCACACACCCTTCTACACGTTGAGAGTCGTGTTGCTTGCTTTTGCCCGGACTTCAGTCCGTGGTTTCATTTCAGTCTATATATATATATATATATATATATATATATATATATATATATATATATATATATATATATATATATATATAACTGTGTGTCGAACTTTGTTTGATGAGCCTAGACCTCGGTCTGGATCGTTTACGTGCTTTAATATATATATATATATATATATATATATATATATATATATATATATATATATATTTACATTTCGTTCCACCTAGAGTTTACTTCGTGGTGGTTGACCATTTTTACAGCTTTCTGTACATTTCGTCCCACCTGGAGTTTACTTCGTGAAGGTTGATCGTTTTTACAGCTATCTGTACATTTCGTCCCGCCTGGAGTTTCCTCCGTGGCGGTTGATAGCTTTTTTAGCTTTATTTATATTTCTGATCCCCCATGGAAGTGCTTCGTGGTTGGTGATCATGTATGTATATATATATTTACAGTTTTTATATATATACCTGCTTATTGCGTTTATATCAATTACGGCATCATGTGGGCCTAGGAATCATGTGATCACAGATTCAGTCCTCTGAATCTAGATTCGGTTCCCGTGATGGATCTTTTCAGCTGTAAGCAGCTTGTAAATATATCTATGATGTTTGGATTCCCTCAGATGGTTTTCATACCCATGAGGAATTCAGCACCTTTTTGTAAAGTATTTTCGTACGGATGATTTGCATCTGTCAAATAAAATCAATCTAGTCGAATACGGAATAAAATGGGAGTGTAAAAGGTCTCAATTCCTATTGAGCATCAGGGTTTGAAAAACCTCTTTTATAAAACATCACTGCCATATCTTGCTTAAAATTGAATTTTTATAAAAAATTCAAACCCTGTGTATATAGGTGCGAATGAGGCCTCACACTACTTCCAAATAACAGCACATTGACCCACACACACACATTTAGATAAAAGTTTCTTGAAAAGAGGCGGTCACCGTGGTAACACGGATGTCGGGGGGTACCTAACATCTTCCCTCCGTATAACC
Source organism: Panax notoginseng (assembly GCA_016801055.1). Classification (NCBI taxonomy): domain Eukaryota; kingdom Viridiplantae; phylum Streptophyta; class Magnoliopsida; order Apiales; family Araliaceae; genus Panax; species Panax notoginseng. The sequence continues at coordinate 121,659,062 of CM029013.1, forward strand.
AAGTCCCCAGACCCTAATAAATCTCAGTTTCACCGACCCGTTTAGCAGTGTCACATCACTGGGTCAATGTGCAAACCTTTTCTCGGTTGTGTTGGTACAACCATTTAAAAAACCAACTGGCGACTCTTAACAGTTCATCGTCGACATTATACATGTCAGACCTTTTTCACTTATTTTTTCAAACAAATCTCACCTAAAATGAGAACACCAAAGAACAAGTAACGGAAAGGGACAATTAAAAATCCCGACGTCGACAGAGGGGACCACCACTGATGGAACGTCTCCTGAGTACATGGACCCTCTGACAATGTAAAACCGTCATCCCCCAACAATGGGATATCAGTGACGGGTGACTGCAATACAGGCCAATAACGCCTGGAAGGAGGCAAGATCGGTATACGAATCTCCCCTGTGGTGCTCCTAATAGCACGCTCTCCTAAATAGAGCTCCCAGCCTCCATCTGTGAAGAAAGGAACTCTCCTGGTGGAAATTACATACTCGACTCCAGTCAGGTATCCATCCTCAAAACCCACGGTCAGGTGTTCCCCGGAATAGGGAAGCCATGTGATGGTGTCGGCCGTCAGCAACTCCAGCTCCATACGACAATGAGTGAATCCCTTCGCTACAGGGACCTCTGGCAGAATCGAATGATGCCATTGTCGTCCTCGTGGATAGGTGTCTAAACCTAACACACTCACGGGACGTAAGCATAGAAGCCTCTCATAGGCCCAAAATTGCGAACACAAAGGCAAACATCACGTGTAGCGCTGATCAAAGCGAAAGATACCGTGGAAGAGTTATCTGCTATGAAGCAGCCTCAAATGATCATCAGGAATAATTGCTACAGAACGCGATCCCTGATCCTGACATCATCAGACATAGGCTCACTCAATAGCCCGCTTATAGCATCTACGCTCAAAGGACCTGAACGGACAGTCCTGCCTTTGAGTGCCGCCACCGGAACTCCTAATAAGGATCTAACGGTAGTAGGGGTAATATTTGCCATGCAAGGCACTGGCTCCCCTCCGAACTCCATACCTGTGATAAATTGCCAATCCATAGGCATCATCATCACCTCACAATTCAGCAGATGGAGTGACTGAGTCTGATGAAACTATCGCTCAGACAATGCCCTGAGATAACCCTAGGGACAACGACGGGGAAGGATGGAGAAGAATGCCCCAAATCCCCACTCATGCACTACCGCTCTATAGTCAGGATGAAACGCCTGATACATGGAGTAAATGCTGAACCAGTTCCCTCGAGGCTGTGTAAAACTAGGAACCTGCATGAAATGCAAATCAACATCAAAACCCTTTAATCCTTATCAATAAGAAAGAAGGAAGATCAAAGTCTAATGTCATACCTCGTTAGCATGCAAATACATCGATGGATGTCTGCCCAAATCACCCAGCAACTCTGGATTTACCACCTGAATGCTCGGAAGCTCCCTACGAGGGACATGTGCAGCAGGAGCGAGATCTTTTATCAAAATATTCGGCTCCTCGTCCTCAACGTCTGGAACATCTACCTGAACAGGACGTATCACAACCTCCACCAACCGACGAGGCTGTCTGACAGAACAGGGACGAGGCACTTCAGAAGCCCTCCGCCGTACGCCCGAAGCGGTCCTATAGGAACTGCTCGACTGATCCAGATCCATAGTATCTGGACAACAAGTCTCCAAATCACCTCAGAACGGGTGTGGTATTTCCTTACCTGGAGCTTTCTAGAATGCATTTTATGACTATATGCATGCATGCATTTACTTTAACATATAATAGAGTTAAAATGCATGACTACCCAATGCCTACATTTGGAAAAATTTTGCCTTTGAAAATAGGACTATCCACATGCATCTAGGCATGTCTAGGTGGCCATTCAGTAGCACACATGCCCCAAAGTTATACACATAATATATGCCTTAAAAATTAAAATCATCATGCATAAGGCCAACCTCAATACTAGGAGTACTTTGCCTTGCTACCTTATGCTCATTGAACCTCAAATAGGACAAAAAAATAGCAGAAAAAGGTGCCAATTTGACTGTCTCAAAAGTCAAATTTTTTCACATCATTATGTTCATCATGGTTTAATACTAACATTTACTATGTTGAATATTTTTTATCTAGTCATTTGTGTATACATAATCACTACTATGTGTTTAGATGCATTTCATGCGATAACTCAAAATCCAACGGACAGAAATGAGAGAAAATACAGGCATATGTTGCCAGGATAGTGTAGAACACTCGTACGGTGACAGAATTTGCAGAAAGCAGCCCGAACTCAGCAGATCTGAAGATGGCTTGCAGTTTTCTCTATGCGAAGCAAGTTGAAAGTGACTTGTGAGACCAACCTGCTGGAATATATCATCCACGGTTGGCTGCAGGCCCATCTGCGGCTATAGCAGGTGCACCTGCGGCACCCCCATACGGGTCCCATCCCTCCGGCTCGGTCCAGTTCGAGTTGCAAAGGAGTTCTTACAAGCTGAAAATGCCAAACCAGGGATAAAAATGCTACGCGATTGAGCAGAATAGCCTAAAACCATGGTTTTTCTGGATCCAACTGTGACTTTCTTTTCATCCATTGGTATTCGCCCGAACATAGGATTTACTATACCGATGATTTAAGTCTTTGCATACCACATTCAGCAATACCGTACAGAGGTTCGATGTCGTCAGCGTAAGGTTGTCACCCCAATCTTTTTACAATATGAAGCCCCGGCGGGGGTTACAATGCATGCTCATCCGTTGACACACAAATCAACGAAGGTCAAGCAGCCTTGACATTATTACAGCCGATAGCAATTTAAACTTATCAGAGCTATGAAGCTATTCGAGGTTTTCACACCCGGCCGCTCGTATTCCCCAGCGGATCCTCGACGGGGGTCACAACGCAATATTTCGGTGATCTACACGACAACGGAGGTCAAGCAACCTTGACAGTCTACCCCACAGAGTATCAGCAGTTGATTCACACGTCAGCGGAGGTCAAGCAACCTTGACAGTATATCCCACATAATTTTTTAGCCGTTGATTCACATGTCGGTGAAATACACGACAACGAAGGTCGGGCATCCCTGACAGCATTTGCTGTTGGCAGTAAATCCAACAGAATCGTGACATGTCCTGACGATACAAACCAAGAGATTGTCATCAAGGAGGATTGATGATGGAATATGTTATACTCATCCTCAAGAAGATCAAGCTTCATCCCTATAGATCTCTCACACATAAGAGGTACATCTTCGGGATCAAGTCATAATCAAAGACACATGACTTTGATGATAACTCCAACATCAACATCCTAACATATTCGGATTACACATCAAATCTGGTCATCGTTGCCAATCCCCAGTTGAAGCAACAGTGAGCCAGCAATCATCCCTACCGTGTTGGGCTACAACCCCGTACACATGCATCATACATTTGCATCATGTTGCTATCTATAGTACCATGTTCTTCTTATTACATTTCAAGTGTCTAGGATTCTTTATCTACCCATGCATCGCCATGCATGAGTAAGATAAAGAGGGGCATCTGTAAACACTCAAAATTTTCTGTACACCTGCCACTAACATTGCAGGAGAGCAGATTCGTCTTTTAAGAGGGAACCCTGAAAGACGATCCATATCCGTACCGGATACTACCAGAAGTTCAGCATTAACCCCAGATCGCAATTTGGGAGTAACAATTCCAATATCAGAGATAACCCCAAGGCATACAGATCAATACCCGCACACACACCGGAGAAGACAAATTAATCTTGGAGATAACCCCGAGGTATCCAGACTCAGTCCCAACCATGGGAATAGCCACCAACCTTGGTGATAACCCCAAGGAATGCAATTTCGGCAATAACCCCGAAAATGCTTGTTACAAATGCAACCAGCTTCAATCTCGGCGCTCACAACGAGATACACTGTACCAGCCCGACGATAACATCGGGAAGACAGGCACACCTCAAAGATGACAATGAGGACCTTCAACAAATTACAGTAGTCCAATCTCAGCGAAGCTGAGCAACATCTGCTTTATCAGCCCAATCTGGCGATAACACCGGTGAGGAGCAACATCGTCATCTGACCAACACGATGCCACGCCACGTCGTCTAAACGTCAATACACAACAGTGTCCCACAAGACTAACCAATCCCGAGTTATTATTCTTTGGGGTAACAGATGAAAGTTGAAGCTTGAAGACCGGAGGGAACCGTCCCATCTTCAATGATTTCGCACAAACTCTAATCCCATGCCATCGTACAACTATCGACAACGGTGGTCCGAAATAGGTCCTGTATACCTCAAACGGATGCCCGAATTGCACTTCAGAAAGTCCAAGTGGACATTACAGTGCCTGAGTGCACATACTTCAAGACTATCCGACCCGGAAAACTCGGGCCAACCCGGGTTGCCTCTAGTCTACCTGCGGCTGAGCCGCAAGTACACCTGTGGCTCCACCCTCTATAAATAGAGGGCTTGTGGTGGCCATTTTGTAAGAGAAAACGGCGACGAAGCCCTGCCCAATTTGTTCTGTACTCACCCCAAACTGAGTGCTTTCTCATTTTAAACACTTGTGAGCTCACATACAGCTTATTTTATACCTACAAAAGCCAGTGTTTACCCACTTTAAAGATATTGAAGTCTTCTTTGGCAGCCCACTGTAAGCCTTCTTTCACACTTTAAAATTTTTCTCTTCATCTTTGCACACACCCTTCTACACGTTGAGAGTCGTGTTGTACACTTTTGCCCGGACTTCGGTTCGTGGTTTATTTTTAGTTTGTATACACACACACACACACACACACACACACACACACATATATATATATATATATATATATATATGAACTAACATTATCGAGTTATGCCTCGATTGAGCCTAGACTTCGGTCTGGAGCGTTTAATTGCTTTTGTATATATATACATTTATATATATGAACTGCTCGTCGAACTCTGTTCGATGAGCGTAGACTTATGTCTGGTGCGTTTAATGGCTTTCTTATGTATATAATTATATATATGAACTGCTATCGAACTCTGTTCGGTGAGCCTGGATTTCACATCCAGTGCGTTTACTACTTTAATATATATATACTTATATATATTAACTGTTGTTGGACTTTGTCCGATGAGCCTAGATTTTATATCCGGTGCATTTATATGCTGATATATATATATATATATATATATATATATATATATATATACATATTTACATTTTTTTCCACCTGGAGTTTACATCGTGGTGGTTGACTGTTTTTACAGCTCTCTTTACATTTCGTCCCACCTGGAGTTTACTTCGTGGTGGTTGATCGTTTTTACAGCTTTCTGTACATTTCGTCCCGCCTGGAATTTCCTCCGTGGCGGTTGATAGCTTTAACAGCATTATTTATATTTTTGATCCCCCATGGATGTGCTTCGTGGTTAGTGATCATGTATGTATATATATATTTACAGCTTTTATATATATACATGTTTACTGCATTTATATCAATTGCAGCATCATGTGAGCCTAGGAATCATGTGATCACAGATTCAGTCCCCTGAATCTAGATTCGGTTCCCGTGATGGACCTTTTCAGCTGTAAGCAGCTTGTAAATTTATGTGTGATGTTTCGATTTCCTCAGATGATTTTCATACCCACGAGGAATTCAGCACCTTTTTGTACATTTATTTTTGTATGGATGTTTCGCATCTGTCAAATAAAATCAATCCAGCTAAATACAGAATAAAATGGGAGTGTAAAAGGTCTCAATTACTATTGAGCATCAGGGTTTGAAAAACCTCTTTAATAAAACATCATTGACATATCTTGCTTAAATTGAATTTTTACATAAACTTCAAACCCTGTGTATATAGGTGCGAACGAGGCCTCACACTACTCCTAAATAACAGCACATTGACCCACACACACACACATTCAGATAACAGTTTCTTGAAAAGAGGCGGTCACCGTGGTAACACGGATGTCGAGGGCTGCCTAACACCTTCCCTCCGCATAACCAAGTCCCCAAACCCTAATGAATCTCGGTTTCACCGACCCGTTTAGCAGTGTCACATCACTGGGTCAATATGCAAACCTTTTCTTGGTTGTGTTCGTACAACCATTTAAAAACCCAACTAGCGACTCTTATAGTCCAATCGTCGACATTATACATGTCGAACCTTTTTCACTTGTTTTTTCGAACAAATCTCACCTAAAATGAGAACACCAAAGAACAAGTAACGGAAAGGGACAATTAAAAATCCCGACGTTGACAGGATGCCCGAATTTTAATTCTAAAAATTCGAGCGGACATCATGTTGCCTACTTACTCGTACTTCGAGACGGCGGGACCCGCGAAGACCGGGGCACCCTGGGTAGTCTCAGGTACACCTGCGGCCCAGCCGTAGGTACACATGTGGCTCCACCCTCTATAAATAGAGGGCTTGGAGTGGCCATTTTAAGAAAAGAAAAGGCGAGAAAGCCCTATCTAATTTGCTCCGTACACAGCCCAAACTGAGTGCTTTCTCATTTTAAACACTTGTGATGTAAGACCCCAACTTTTATAAATAAAGATGAATTTTCTATAAATATCATTTTTGAATATTATGGAGTTAATTTGATATAATGTTATAGTTGTGGGTAATATTTATAAATTTTACAAAGTACGCAAGTTGTTATATAATATTCGATTGGTCGGGGAATATTCGTTTTAACAGGGAATATTCGTACAACGACACAATCATTGGTAGACCCCACAATGGAATTATTGTCGGATTGAGAAAACGAAAAAAATATTTTATTAAAAATAACGGCAGAAGTTTTACCATTGATACTGTTGAACTACTCGGTAGTAAAAGTACAATAATACGTGTGGTTGCATAGTAGCACACGGTATTGATTATTAATGCTTATGTGAGAAGTCACTCAGTTTGATTCAATTATTGTTAGTTAATAATATGAATTATTTAGCGATAATGACGTTTTGTTTTATTCGTATTATTAACGTAATAAAACAGAAACATCTTTTTATATAAAACAAAATACTTTATTAAAGTTAATCTATAAATAGAATATATTATATTTTATTTAAAAGATTTTTCTTTAAATATGGACCGTCAGATTAAAGTAATCAATCTGGACCGTTCATGGATTAGTTACTATGCATTCTATTTTTCTATAAATAGTAGCTCATTCCTTCATTATTTCTTACGAATTCACTGAACTCTAGAGAGAGAAACTATTGAGAGAAACTATAGAGAGAGAGAAGAAGAGTATTATGCTACTTAACTACTTCCTTATTTCAGCTCTTCTTTAAAACGGTAAGGGGTGTTATTCTTTCTTATTCATGAAGAGAACTGTTGTTATTCCATTTCTTATTATTCTGTTGGAATAACCTGTATACGCGGTCTACCCTATACTTGGTGACATTCTTCTGTTATTCTGTTGGAACATCTTGTCTGTGTGTTTTACACCGGACCTGGTTCCGTTTTTATTATTATTCTGTTGGAACATCTTGTCTGTGTGTTTTACATCGGACCTGGTTCCGTCTTTATTATTATTCTGTTGGAATATCCTGTCTGTGTGTTTTACACCGGACCTGGTTCCGTTTTTATTATTATTCTGTTGGAACATCCTGTCTGTGTGTTTTACACCGGACCTGGTTCTGTCTTGTTATTATTCTAATGGAACATCCTGTCTGTGTATTTTACACCGGACCTGGTTCCACTATTTATTATTCTGTCGGAATATCCTGTCTGTGCGTTTACGCCGGACCTGGTTCCATTATTTATTATTCTGTTGGAATAACCTGTCTGTGCGGTCTATCGCATGCCGGGTGATTTCTTTTGTTATTCCATTCTTTACTATACTCAGTTGGTTAAGTTTTAACTTCTATACTCCATGAAATTAGTGGAACATCCTTGATAATTGCGGTTCATCCAGTATCTTTTCAAGAAAATATTCTTCTAAGCATTCTTGAATTTTACTCCACAAAGCAGTATCAAGTTGACAATTTGGACGTTGTTAATTCTTGGATAAATTAATTTTTGAACTTGTTTTATTGAATTCTTATATCATTGTCATCATCCTCATATTTATAAAATGTTGAAAGTCATCTGTGGCCTGTAGTGCATAGATGGACTTGGTATGATTATGACCAGGGATTATTCGGTATAATCATGACCGTAATGTTACAAATGATGTGGTAAAAGTCCTCATTGGCCCGTAGTGCATTGATGGACAGTTGTTGGCATGATCATGACCATTAATGAATCCATGAATATCCTTGGCCGTAGTGCAGGGGTGATTCGATGATGTGGATTATTTTATTAAGCTGAGTCCCAGTGATAACAATGTTGAAAAACCTTTTAAATCATAAAAGATAGTAGAGTTTATTTTCTACTTGACTCTTTTAATGGATTTCTTGTTCCGCTGCAGTTAAACTTGATGTTCGTTATATTTTATCAGTTTAACTCTGTTGAAGGCTAATGATAATTTATTCTGCATTATCTTAGTCATAATATTTCTTACTGGGCTAGTTGAGCTCACCCTTTCTTTCACTGTTCTCTTCAGGACATGAGAATATAGATGGGACGAGTCGGGGAACGGAGTGATGGACCAGTTGATAGTATTAGTAGTCCTCACTATTCTATGTAATAGTGTGATAATAATTGTAATGAGGACTCCTTTTGAGTATGAATACTCTCTAGAAGACAATATTTGTATTTAAACACACAGTTTATGTTTTGTCGTACTGTACACGACAGTTGTATTAATAAGTTGTATTTGTATTCTGTACTATGTATCTGACGACCCAAGATGGGTGATGTATACCTAATTTTGGGGGCGTCACAGTTGGTATCAGAGCTTAGGGATATGATCCCTGGCTAAGATGTGAGAATAGAACTAGGAGGGGAGAGACGGGGAATTCCTTCACTAGTATGACCTACCTAAGTTTATTTGTATGATATTTAATTTGTCGGTTATCATGTTAGGATAATATATGACATATCAATTAACTTTTGTTTTGTGGCAGTATCTGAAAATGGCATCTGAGAATGTTGAGAATAGCAATGGAGCACATGCGACTGTTGATTCACCACATATCAATAATCAGGATAATGTGCATCAGGAAGGTGACAATCTTCATGCAAACAACAACACTGACCATATGATGAATGATGGAATGTTCAGAAGCTTTATGCAGTTCATGCAACAGCAAGCGAGAGCGAATCCTGTCCAAAATATAGGTGGAAACACTGAAAACTCTCGGACGGTCACCGCTAAACAGTTCAAGGAGCTGGGACCACCAGAGTTTAAGGGAGAGCCAAAATCACTTATAGCGGAAACATGGATAAAGCAGATTACCAAGATATTTGATGTCTTGGGATGCTCCGAGGAGCACAAGGTTCCCTTTGCCGCCTTTATGTTGCGAGGAGAGGCAGATTACTGGTGGGAATCGATTAAGCGTACTCAACCTGCCGCACTGAAGATGTCTTGGGAGAAGTTCCAAGAGCTATTCAATGATAAATACTTTCCCGAAAGTGTTCGTCACATGAAGGAGGTGGAGTTCATCAAATTGGAGCAGAATAATATGACTGTGTCACAGTATGAGGCTAAATTTGCTGAGATGTCCCGGTTTGCATCCCACTTGGTGGATAATGAAGAGCGAATGACGCAAATGTTTTTGCGAGGTTTGAAACCTGAGATAGGTCAACATCTTATTTATCATAAACTGTGTTTGTATTCAGATGTTGTGAATAGGGCTCAGTTAGTGGAGCGCGATAACGAGTCAATGCAACCAAAAGAGAGCAGTCGGCAAAATGAGAATACCAGTGAGAGCAGTCATCGAAGCGGTGACAACAAGCGTGGAGGGAATCAACAGGCCAGAAATGGTAACCACTTCGGTGGTAATCAGGGCCAAAACAATAAGAATGGTCATTTCAAGAAGAGGAGATTCAACAATGATGGAAAAACGTCAGCACCAGCACCCGTTGTTAAGGAAGGAGAACGACCACCTATCATATGTTTCAAATGCAGAGGGGAGGGGCACATCAGTCCAAACTGTGCGATGCCGTCTAAAGCATGTTATAATTGTGGAAGAGAAGGCCATTTAGCTCGATTTTGTCGTTTACCAAAAATAAGTTCAACCAAGATGGAGACACCAAAGGCCGTCCCAGAAAAGTCAAAACCGGTAGTGCAAGGGAGACCGTTTGTTGTGACCTCCCAGAAAGCAAGGAACCCGAATGAGGTCATCACGGGTAAACTTATCATAAACTCTAACGAAGTCTATACTTTATTTGATACCGGTTCTACCTATTCTTTTATTTCTCCTACTTGCGCTCAGCGATTGAATTTGACTCTGGAGAAATTAGACTTTGATTTATCTATTGAAACTCCATTGGGAGAAACCTTCATTACATCCACGGTTTATAAGTCTTGTTTGGTTCAAGTTGGTACTCACACATTACCTGTCGATCTGATTTCATTAAAAATACTTGCATTTGACGTAATTCTAAGGATTGATTGGTTAACTACTCATCATGCAAAAATTGATTGTTTTCGTAAGGTTGTTAGCTTTCATATTCCTAATTGACCTATTATGCGAATTCAAGCAACCAAACCATTAAAATCAATCGCTGTCATCTCAAGCCATAAAGCTATTCGTTTATTGAAAAACGGATGTCAAGCTTTCTTAGCTCATGTCACGGATCTAAACAAAAATACGTCAGTTTTGAATGATATTTCTATTGTTAATAAATTTCCTGACGTATTCCCTGAAGAACTTCCTGGCCTACCCCTAGAGCGTGAAATTAAATTTTGTATCGACCTTGAACCAGGTATAAAACCCATTTCCAAAGCCCCATATCGAATGACTCCTATTGAACTTCAGGAGTTAAAGATCCAACTGCAGGAATTATTAGACATTGGCTTTATTCGTCCTAGTACTTCTCCTTGGGGTGCTACTGTGCTATTCGTAAAGAAGAAAGATGGAAGTATGCGACTTTGTATTGATTATCGGGAGTTGAATCATGTCACCATCAAAAACAGGTACCCATTGCCACGTATTGATGACCTGTTTGACCAGTTGCAAGGAGCACAATTCTTTTCAAAGATCGATCTTCGTTCTGGATATCATCAGCTGAAGGTTAGAACTGAGGATATTCCAAAGACGGCTTTCAAAACTTGGTACGGGCATTATGAATTCCTAGTCATGTCCTTTGGATTGACTAATGCTCATGCTGCCTTCATGGATATGATGAACCGGTTATTCAAGGAATATTTGGATCACTTTGTGGTCGTCTTTATTGATGACATCCTTATTTATCCAAAAGCCGTGAAGATCATGAGCAACACTTGAGGCTGGTACTCCAAAAGCTTCGTGAATACAAGCTTTATGCCAAGTTGAAGAAATGCGAGTTCTAGTTGGAGGAGGTAGCATTCCTTGGGCACGTAGTATCAAGTCGTGGAATATCGATTGACCCGACAAAGATTGAAGCTATTCAAAGCTGGGAGCAACCTAAATCAGTGACCAAAGTACGTAGCTTTCTTGGTTTAGCTGGTTATTATCGGAGATTCGTGGAAGGATTTTTTCGAATCGCTACTCCATTAACTCAGCTGACTCGAAAAGATACAAAGTTCGGTTGGAGCGAAGAATGTGAGAAGAGTTTTTAAGAACTCAAGAAGAGACTCATTTCAGCACCTGTTCTAACAATACCATCTGGCTCATAGGGATTTGTCATCTACAGTGATGCTTCGAGCAAAGGGTTGGGATGCGTTCTCATGCAACATGAAAAAGTCATAGCCTATGTATCAAGACAACTCAAGGAATATGAGAGGAATTATCCTACTCATGATCTAGAGTTGGCAGCTGTTGTCTTTGCACTTAAAATTTGGAGGCATTACTTATATGGGGAGAAGGTGGAGATCTTTACGGATAATAAAAGCCTCAAATATTTCTTCACTCAAAAGGAACTCAACATGCGACAACGACGTTGGCTTGAACTGTTGAAAGATTATGATCATACCATTCAATACCATCCTGGAAAAGCGAACGTGGTAGCTGACGCATTGAGTAGAAGATCATATGCAAGTACGAGTGCAATATTGTCAACACAAAGGCCCGTTTTGTGTGATTTGCAAAGAATGGAGATAGAGTTAAAGACTCCAGGGACCCATGTGATGATGGCGAATATATGAGTAGAACCAACTTTAATCGATAAAGTTAAAGCTGCTCAAGCTACAGACCTGGAGCTGATGCGTATGAGGAAGAAAGTGCAAGAAGGTGCTATGTCGGAAGCAAGAATCGATGAAGAAGGAATACTTCGAGTCAACTCCAGACTTTGTGTTCCTAACAACCCTGATTTAAAGTATGAAATCATGATGGAGGCGCACAACACACCGTTTGCAATCTATCCTGAAAGTGCTAAAATGTATCATGATCTTCGTCATACATTTTGGTGGAGCAATATGAAGAGAGAGATAGCGTTGTTTATCTCAAGGTGTCTAACTTGTCAACGAGTCAAAGCGGAGCATCAAGTACCAAAAGGTCCATTGCAACCACTTAAAATTCCAGAATGGAAGTGGGAGCACATTACCATGGATTTCGTTACCGGTCTTCCTAAGGTTTCTCAAGGTATAGATGCGATTTGGGTCATTGTTGATAGGTTGACCAAGTCTGCTCATTTCTTACCGATACGAGAAACTTATACACTTGAACGTCTTGCTCGTATGTACATAAACGAGATTGTAAGACTGCATGGTATGCCAGTATCCATAGTTTCTGATCGAGACCCAAGATTCACTTCACGATTTTGGGTTAGTTTACAAAAAGCTATGGGCACGGATTTACGATTTAGTTCGACATATCATCCTCAGACGGACGGACAATCAGAGAGGTCTATTCAAACTCTAGAAGATTTATTAAGACTCTGTGTCCTTGACTTCAAGGGAAGTTGGGACAAGTTCTTACCATTGGTGGAGTTTTCCTACAACAACATTTATCAAGAAAGTATTGGCATGGCTCCATTCGAAGCGTTGTATGGAAGAAAATGTTGTTCTCCAGTATGCTGGGATGAGGTGGGTGAAGCAACGTTGTTGGGACCAGAGTTGGTACGTATGACTACAGAAAAGATTCAAACGATCCGACAACGTATAAAAACCTCACAAGATCGACAAAAGAGTTATGCTGATCTTCATCTAAAGGACATGCAATTTGATGTAGGAGATCATGTGTTCTTACGTGTTGCTCCATGGAAAGGAGTTACGAGATTTGGAAAGAGAGGAAAGCTCAATCCTCGATTTATCGGTCCATTTTTAATCCTCGATCGAGTAGGAACTGTGGCTTATAGACTCGCTTTACCGCCAAGTATGTCTCGTGTTCATAACGTTTTTCACATATCTATGTTACGTAAATATGTGGAAGACCCAAACCACATTATTGAGTTAGAACCGGACGAAATAGCGGAGGATTTAACGTATGAAGAAGTTCCTGTTCAAATCTTGGATAAGAAGGAACATATTCTACGCTCCAAGGTTATACCTCAAGTCAAAGTTTTGTGGAGAAACCATGATGTTGAGGAAATGACTTGGGAGTTAGAATCTGAAATGAAATCAAGGTATCCTTACCTCTTCGACATTCCAGGTACGTACCCTAATTTTGAGGGAAAAATTTCATAAGAAGGGGAGGTTGTAAGACCCCAACTTTTATAAATAAAGATGAATTTTCAATAAATATCATTTTTGAATATTATGGAGTTAATTTGATTTAATGTTATAGTTGTGGGTAATATTTATAAATTTTACAAAGTACGCAAGTTGTTATATAATATTCGATTGGTCGGAGAATATTCGTTTTAGGGAATATTCGTACAACGGCACAATCCTTGGTGGACCCCACAACGGAATTATTGTCGGATTGAGAAAACGACAAAAATATTTTATTAAAAATAACGACGGAAGTTTTACCATTGATACTGTTGAACTACTCGATAGTAAAAGTACAGTAATACGTGTGGTTGCATAGTAGCACATGGTATTGATTATTAATACTTATGTGAGAAGTCACTCAGTTTGATTCAATTATTGTCAGTTAATAATATGAATTATTTAGCGATAATGACGTTTTGTTTTATTCGTATTATTAACGTAATAAAACAGAAATATCTTTTTATATAAAACAGAATACTTTATTAAAGTTATTCTATAAATAGAATATATTATATTTTATTTAAAAGATTTTTCTTTAAATATGGACCGTCAGATTAAAGTAATCAATCTGGACCGTTCATGGATTAGTTACTATGCATTTTATTTTTCTATAAATAGCAGCTCATTCCTTCATTATTTCTTATGAATTCACTGAACTTTAGAGAGAGAAACTATAGAGAGAAACTATAGAGAGAGAGAAGAAGAGTATTCTGCTACTTAACTACTTCCTTATTTCAGCTCTTCTTTAAAACGGTAAGGGGTATTATTCTTTCTTATTCATGAAGAGAACTGTTGTTATTCCATTTCTTATTATTCTGTTGGAATAACCAGTATACGCGGTCTACCCTATACTTGGGGACATTCTTCTGTTATTCTGTTGGAACATCCTGTCTGTGTTTTACACCAAACCTGGTTCCGTTTTTATTATTATTCTGTTGGAACATCCTGTCTGTGTTTTACACTGGACCTGGTTCCGTCTTTATTATTATTTTGTTGGAACATCCTGTCTGTGAGTTTTACACCGGACCTAGTTCCGTCTTGTTATTATTCTGTTGGAACATCTTGTCTGTGTGTTTTACACCGGACCTGGTTCCACTATTTATTATTCTGTCGGAATATCCTGTTTGTGCGTTTACGCCGGACCTGGTTCCATTATTTATTATTCTGTTGGAATAACCTGTCTGTGCGGTCTATCGCATGTCGGGTGATTTCTTTTGTTATTTCATTCTTTACTATACTCAGTTGGTTAAGTTTTAACTTCTATACTCCATGAAATTAGTGGAACATCCTTGATAATTGCGGTTCATCCAGTACCTTTTCAAGAAAATATTCTTCTAAGCATTCTTGAATTTTACTCCACAAAGCAGTATCATGTTGACAATTTGGACGTTGTTAAGTCTTGGATAAATTAATTTTTGAACTTGTTTTATTGAATTCTTATATCATTGTCATCATCCTCATGTTTATAAAATGTTAAAAGTCATCTGTGGCCTGTAGTGCATAGATGGACTTGGTATGATTATGACCAGAGATTATTCGGTATAATCATGACCGTAATGTTACAAATGATGTGGTAAAAGTCCTCATTGGCCCGTAGTGCATTGATGGACAGTTGTTGGCATGATCATGACCATTAATGAATACATGAATATCCTTGGCCGTAGTGTAGGGGTGATTCGATGATGTGGATTATTTTATTAAGCTGAGTCCCAGTGATAACAATGTTGAAAAACCTTTTAAATCATAAAAGATAGTAGAGTTTATTTTCTACTTGACTCTTTTAATGGATTTCTTGTTCCGCTGCAGTTAAACTTGATGTTCGTTATATTTTATCAGTTTAACTCTGTTGAAGTCTAATGATAATTTATTCTGCATTATCTTAGTCATAATATTTCTTACTGGGCTAGTTGAGCTTATCCTTTCTTTCACTGTTCTCTTCAGGACATGAGAATATAGCTGGGACGAGTCGGGGAACAGAGTGACGGACCAGATGATAGTATTAGTAGTCCTCACTATTCTATGTAATAGTGTGATAATAATTATAATGAGGACTCCTTTTGAGTATGAATACTCTCTAGAAGATAATATTTGTATTCAAACTCACAGTTTATATTTTGTCGTATTGTACACGACAGTTGTATTAATAAGTTGTATTTGTATTCTGTACTATGTATCTGACGACCCAAGATGGGTGATGTATACCTAATTTTGGGGGCGTCACATGTGAGCTCGCATATAGCTACTTCTGTACCGGTGGAAGCCAGTGTTTATCTACTTTAAAGTTATTAAAGTCTTCTTTGGCAGCCCACTGTAAGCCTTCTTACACATTTTCAAGCCTTTCTCTTCACATTTACACACACCCTTCTTTACGTTGAGAGTCGTGTTGCATGTATTTGCCCGGACTTCGGTCCGTAATTTTATTTCAGTTTGTATATACATATATATTTATATATATGGACTAACATTATCGAGTTATGCCTCGATTGAGCCCAGACTTCGGTCTGGAGCGTTTACTTGCTTTTGTATATATATACATTTATATATATGAACTGCATGTCGAACTCTGTTCGATGAGCCTAGACTTCGGCCTGGAGCGTTTATTGCTTTAATATATATATATATATATATATATATATATATATATATATATATATATATATATATATATATATATATATATATATATTAACTGTTGTCAGACTTTGTTCGATGAGCCTGGATTTTATATCCGGAGCGTTTATTTCCTTTCGAATATATATGTTTATATATGAACTGTGTGTCGAACTTTGTTCGATGAGCCTTAATTTTATATCCGGTGCGTTTATGGCTTATATATATATATATATATATATATATATATATATATATATATATATATATATATATTACATTTCGTCCCACCTGGAGTTTACTTCGTGGTGGTTGACCATTTTTACTACTTTCTGTACATTTCGTCCCGCCTGGAATTTCCTCCGTGGCGGTTGATAGCTTTAACAGCATTATTTATATTTTTGATCCCCCATGGATGTGCTTCGTGGTTAGTGATCATGTATGTATATATATATATTTACAGCTTTTATATATATACCTGCTTACTGCGTTTATATCAATTGCGGCATCATGTGAGCCTAGGAATCATGTGATCACAGATTCAGTCTACTGAATCTAGATTCGGTTCCCTTGATGGACCTTTTCAGCTGTAAGCAGCTTGTAAATTTATGTGTGATGTTTGGATTTCCTCAGATGGTTCTCATACCCACGAGGAGTTCAACACCTTTTGTACATTATTTTCATACAGATGCCTCGCATCTGTTAAATAAAATTAATCCAGCCGAATACGGAATAAAATGGAAGTATCAAAGGCCTCAATTACTATTAAGCACAAGGGTTTGAAAAACCTCTTTTCTAAAACATCACTGCTATATCTTGGTTAAAATTGAATTTTTTACATAAATTCAAACCCTTTGTATATAGGTGCAAATGAGGCATAGCACTACTTCCAAATAACAGCACATTGACGCACACACACACACACACATTCATATAATAGTTTCTTGAAAAGTGACGATCACCGAGGCAACACGGATGTCGGGGGGTGCCTAACACCTTCCCTCTGCATAAGCAAGTCCCTGGACCCTAAATGAATCTCGATTTCACAGACCCGTTTAGCAGTGTCACATCACTGGGCCAATGTGCAAACCTTTTCTCAGTTGTGTTGGTACAACCAGTTAAATAACAAATTGGCGACTCCTACAGTCCAATCGTCGACATTACACATGTCGGACCTTTTTCACTTGTTTTTTCAAACAAATCTCACATAAAATGAGAACACAAAAGAACAGGTAACGAAAAGGGACAAATAAAAATCTCGACGTCGACAGGTGGCAACTCTGCTGGGGACTTCAGTAAGAGGACTTAAGCCGCTATTATAAGCTTTTCAAAATTTTTATATTCTTATGTGTGGATGTTGCATTTACATTTATGACGAATGTGTACGAATGCATATCTTTACTGTGATTAATGCGTTACACTATATCAGCTTGTGATATTAGTGCTTCTCACATATCATCATTTTCATATACGGTGAGACGCGATGTACGTGAATGTATGTTGTGTGGTCCTTCCTCCAGGAGGCTATCCTATTGGTGTTTGATTACTGGACTCGTAGGAAGACTAATTCCCGCGAGGCTCAGGAAAGGCACCACCCAAATTCACTCCAGTTGAAAGACCGGATTAACTTCCCATCGGGAACCTTCATGGCGAAAAGCCGCGAGAGTAACCTAAGATAGGTCATCCTCTAATAAACCAAACGCGGAGGAAAGTCTCTTCATGCTTTCTCATTTCAAATTACTTGGAAAGTCAATTACTTGTAATTTACATTCCATATTCATCTCCATGTAATGAGAAATATGAAGAAATATGTGCATATACATATTTACGTTAACATGCTATCCTGTACTACGAACAGCTAACATCCGTTTTGCATGACCAAAATTTCTAAAATGGACACATCACATAGCATGTTAACATTTACACCATCCCTAAAACTAAACTATGCCAGTTTTGTCACAGGGAAGCATTCAGACCTATTACCCGGTCAAAGTCCATAAAGGCCGCAGGCCTACAGACAATCATGTGGGCATCTGACCAGTTTAATCCAGTTTCTCGTGAGGAATTTGACGGATTAAGTAAGCAAATTACAAAATTGGCTATTCTGCTTAAAGAACTACATCAATCTACGCAGGGTCCAAAAATACCCGTATATGCTGAATCCTCTACACAAGGAGGAACTCAAGGTCCTGATAAAGCTATTACAATACCTGAACTATAGTTGGATACAACCAACAAAAGTCATGATGCCGCCCATCTCACAAAAGATCCAGACACCGGTGACATCAAAAAGAAAGTTCTTCAAATGGAAGAAACCCTTCAC
The DNA here is from genome assembly GCA_016801055.1 of Panax notoginseng. Classification (NCBI taxonomy): domain Eukaryota; kingdom Viridiplantae; phylum Streptophyta; class Magnoliopsida; order Apiales; family Araliaceae; genus Panax; species Panax notoginseng. The sequence goes on from CM029013.1 coordinate 121,677,692, forward strand.
GTTATCAAAGGAATTAGAGCACACGGGAGTATGTCATATGCTGACCTTTGTATATTCCCTGGTGTTCATTATCCAGAAAAATTTAAAACTCTTGACTTTGAAAAGTATGATGGGTTAGGAGATCCTTACACACATTTGAAGGTGTTCATTGGAGAACTCGAATCTTATACAGAAGATGAGAAGCTCAGAATGCAGCTGTTCCAAAAAAGTCTGACTGGAGAAGCTCGTTCGTAGAATACCAGATTAGACAATTCAAAGATCCATAGCTGGGAAGAGCTAGATCACGCCTTCCTCACGTAATACAGTTTCCCGTCTCGAATGGCTCCTAACCGGTACGAGATTACCAAGGTCAAGAAACAGTCCAATGAGTCTTTTAGAGAGTATGCTCAAAGGTGGAGGCGCCTTACTGCTCAAGTTATTCCTTCTATGACAGAGTTAGAGATGGTTATGACCTTTATTGACATACAAGAAGCTTCTTTCTATGAGAGAGTCTTAGCTAGCATCGGTAAACCATTTTCTGAAATGATCAAACATGGGGAGATGGCTGAGATGGGATTGAAGTCAGGAAAGATTCAAGACCTAGCTGCCCTTAAAGCTGTTGCTGAACACATCCAAATCGAAAATTATGGAAACAACCCGCAGAGGGTCAATAAAAAGAAAGAAGAGGATGTTTCCCTGATACTACAGGGTCAAAAATGCAATCAAAACATGCATATCCAGAGGAGAAATTACACTTCATTTCAAGCACAGTCGTCAAACCCTCCAATACCAAAAGGTGCAGAAGTCAAACGCCCTCAAGTGTTCACACCCTTAGGGGACTCCCTCGAGAACATTCTCACTCTTCTGATTACGCAGAAGAAAATCACGCATCTTCTTCCACTAGCCAGCCCTAATGGTAGGGGTTTTAATGCTGCTCGAAAATGTGCTTATTATGTTGGGGCACTTGGACATGATACACAAGATTGTTGGGCCTTAAAACATAAGATCCAAGACCTGATACACAACGATGAGATTGTGGTCACCAAACCAGATCAACCTCATGTGCAAGACAACCCTCTTCCTCCACACAAAGAGGAAGAAGTCAACATGATTAATTGGAGCAGTGGACAGAGTTCCAATTCAAATGGTGAAGCATCCAAGATCATCAAAGACGATGCTAACAAATGGGATTATGCCAAGTTCCAGTTCGCAATGGAACGAAAGATAAAAGCTCTTTGCAAACAAATTGAGCAATTGGCAGAACTGGTGACATACCAGCATCAAGTCACACGCCAATTAATCAGCCAGGAGCATGCTAGTCTCCTTCCTCTTGTCATGAATATTCCCTCGTCACCTCCAGAAAGTGAAACGATGGAGGACAAAGTGGCAAAGAGAGCGAATGCCAAAGCTCATCGGGATTTTGCCAACAGAAGGGAATTTACATATCTGGGCCAACCTATGGAGGAAATCCTTCAAATGCTAATCAATGAAGGAAGATTTAATTCCCTTCTACCTCCAATCAATCCTCATTCAGGACGGTACAATTCTAAGGGAGTATGTCAATATCACTCCCATTCTCACGGTCACAGCACGGAAAAATGCTGGGCACTCCGCAACCTTATCCAGAATCTCATTGATAACGGTGTCCTGCAACTAGCAGATGATGATACTGTGCTATGTGGTAGTGAGAATACCTGTCCTACTAAATGGAAGGGATTGGTAGCAGTTATCTGCACCGAGGCTGATGGAAAGCCACTCACTATAGCAATAATTCAACTCAGAGGAAGCAATAATCCTTTGAAAGTGGTCGCTCCTGAGCCAATTCACTTACCATGCAGAGCACAATATCCTATGAAGTCTACCATCAAATCAAAGGGGAAAATTCCCATGGAGAAGATTGAAAAATTCCTCCATGCCATGGGTCATAATGAAGCCAAGGTGGTTTTAAGCTTAAGAGAAGCTCCACATCAAATTTCAATACTAGACTTGGTTTTAACTTCCAAGGATCACAGGAAGATTCTACTAAAGGTTTTGGAAGAAGCCTACTTACCAAAATCAGTGGATGTAGAAATATTTCAACATCTGGCTAATCACATTTTCAACAACAATGTGATCTCTTTCAATTATGATGACATACCACCCGAAGGGACCGATCATTGTAAGCCGTTACACATTGCGGTCTTGTCCTCCGGATATATGCTTGCTGGAGTCTTAGTAGACGGAGGTTCATATTTGAATATCTGTCCATACGCTACGTTATTGAAGATGAACGTCAATCTCAATCGAATCCAAAGTAGCCAGACGATCATCAAAGCTTTTGATGGATCCCGCCGGAATTCAGTCGGAGAGATTGAGTTGTCAATTGAGATTGGTCCCCATACATTCTCCGTGTCTTTCCACGTGCTCAAGATAGATTCGGGATACAACCTGCTCTTGGGAAGACCGTGGATTCATATGGCTGGGGCAGTCCCCTCCACCCTTTATTAGTATCTGAAATACATTATCAACAATAGCCTAGTTACAGTCAACACTGAACCAGAATGCCCTCAACTAGGTGACATACCGTTCATTAGTTTTAATTCTGATATTGACCCGGTCAGTTTCCACACTTTGGAAGTAAGCAACCCTCAATTTCATGCCCTGGGAACGCCATTGCCCGTACCCAAGATCTCTGCTGAAGTAATGTCGGCTACTCAGGAAATGATGTCTTTGGGTCATCAGCCAGGACAAGGGCTGGGTAAAGATCACCAAGGTATCAAATGCCCCATCCAAGTAGCCAGTCAAACTGGGACAGCTGGACTAGGCTATTCTGCCAGTTATAGTCAGAGGAATCCTCATAAGCATCAGCAGATTCCTTCAGCTTCAACCACGCGGCGTTTATTTTCGCCTTCAAACGCCGAGTCTGCACAACCTCCTGTAAAGGTGCCAACCAACGTGATGGCTATGCTATTTCTCAAGCCAATGCCATTCAAAGCAAAAGAAGTCTTTGTTCTTGATCCCAAAGTGAAGGAAGAGAAACAAAGAATTAAACAAAACGTCGTCCGGATAATGTCGGGCATGCGCATCATTGTTCATGATGAACATACAAACAGATATACCCCATACGATGATTGCCCAGATGTTATGGTCATCATTCGGGAGAAGGAGGACGATGACAGCCCCTCCATCAATGCAGTCCACCCGAACTTTATCCTTGCCAATTGGAGCAGCATTCCTTGCATTGGTCGACAAGGGTAAAATGGGCAGGACTTCTTTCTGCCCTGTAAATATAATAACTGCTTGCTTTTCTATATAGTATTAGCAGTTAATTTGTTCGTACATGCTAACATTATGTATGATTAAACAGTTTCATACATATTAAGTGAAAGCATATTTTGTTTCAGGACTCTGAACTTAGATGTGCATGTACTTGCTGATAAGATGCCTTTTCTCCACAAGGATTGTAACTTTGACGAAAAGTTAGACTCAGACTTGCTGGAAATACAAGAGGACATTGAGGTGCCTTCGGAGATCAAAGAATGGGTCGAAGACAAGCCTAAACCCAACCTTGATCAAACCACCTCCTTCAATCTTAGAACCTTAGAAAATCCTAAGTTAATCCAGATTGGTTCAGACCTTACCCCAAACCAGAGGAATGACATGGTTACGCTATTAACCCAATTCCAGGATGTGTTTGCATGGTCTCATGAAGACATGGTGGGTTTGTCCACTGACATTATTCTTCATCGTCTTCCCATCAAAGAGGGATTCAAGCCAATCAAGCAGAAGCTCAGGCGATTAAAACCTGAGTGGAGTTTAAAGGTGAAAGAAGAAATTGTGAAACAATTTCAAGCTGGCATTATCATGGTGCCCACATATCCTGAATGGATATCTAACATCGTTCCCGTGCCTAAACCTGGAGGAAAGGTGCGAGTCTGCGTGGATTATCAGGATCTGAATAAAGCTTGCCTTAAAGATAGCTTTTCTGTGCCCTTTATCCACATTCTCATTGACAATACTGCTCAATATGGCATGTACTCCTTTGCTGATTGTTTTGCGGGGTACCATCAAATCATGGTTGCTGAGGAAGATCATGAAAAAACTGCTTTCATCTTGCCTTGGGGAACCTTTTGCTACAGACGGTTGTCTTTCAACCTCATCAATGCCGGAGCTACATATCAGAGAGCTATGATGGCTCTTTTCCACGACTTAATGCATAGAGAGATCGAGATCTATGTGGATGACATCATTGTCAAATCCCAGAGGGAGGATGACCAATTATACAATCTCAGAAAGCTATTCAACAGGTTGCGTAAGTACAACTTGAAGTTGAATCCAGCCAAGTGCACCTTTGGCATTAAATCAGGCAAGTTGCTAAGATTTCTAGTCAGTCACAAAGGGATTGAGCTATATCCTACCAAAATCTAGGCCATCACGAAAATGCCCATTCCTCAGACAGAGAAGGAAATACGGGGATTTTTGGGAAAAATCAACTTCATTAGCCAATTCATTTCTCAACTCACAGCAACCTGTGAGCCTATCTTCAAGCTGTTAAGGAAGAACTCCTCCATGAAATGGAATGACGAGTGCCAGAATGCCTTCCTTACAATTAAAGAGCAGCTAGTCAAAGCTCCTATTTTGGTACTGCCCAGGGACGATGTTCCCCTGTTCATGTACCTGTCCATAAGTGACAATGCCATGGGCTGCATGCTGGGCCAAAAAGACGATAGAGGCCAAAAATGAGCTATCTATTACCTCAGCAAAAGATTTAGCAGTAGTGAACACAAGTACACTTTGATTGAGAGGACTTGTTATGCTTTTAGCATGGGCTGCCATGAGGTTACAACATTACCTCCATGGGCACACAACCCATCTCATATCCCGCGTGGATCCTCTCAAGTATGTGTTCAGCAAACCCACACTAAATTATCGGTTGTCCAGATGGCAGTTGATCCTACAACAATTTAACATTGTTTACGTGACTCAAAAGTCCATTAAAGGTCAAGGAATTACGGATCAACTGGCCGCTGCACCTTCAGGGGATTTCAAACCTTTGGAAACATACTTCCCCGATGAAGGGGTAATGGCAATTCAGCAACAACATCAGTACGATACACGCCAAACATGGAAGATGTATTTTGATGGAGCTGTTAATACTGAAGGTTCTGGAGCTGGAGTAGTTCTAGTATCCGATACGAGGGAGCAGTATCCCATCGCTGTCAAATTATAATTTATCAGCACCAACAACACAGCTGAGTATGAAGGCTGTATCATGGGGCTAAAACTTGCCCGTTCAATGGGTATCAGACGATTAACTGTCTTTGGGGATTCAGAGTTGGTAATCAAACAATCCACAGGAATCTATCAAACCAAAGAGCTGCAATTGCTGCCTTACCATCAACAAGTTTTACAGATGGCTTCGGAGTTCGAAGAAATCTTCTTTATTCACATTCCTCGTAATAGGAATGACTTTGCGGATGCATTAGCAACTTTGGCCTCCTTGATTCACATACTTGACAAGGAACACATGCCAAGCGTCATAGTAGCCCTGTAAAAGGCACCAGCCTATGGGAACTATGTCGGAGAAGTATCGGATGAGCTACCTCCCATCCAACAACCTTGGTATCAGCATATCAAGGAGTACCAACGAGATGGATCTACACCCGCTGAGGCGAACCTGACTGAATAGAGGCGGATTCATCGACTTGCTATGAAATTCAACATGAAAGGAGATGCACTCTACAAGTGAGATGCAGGACTAGGTCTTCTCAGATGTTTAGACAAAGACCAAGCTCAGAGACTCGTGGATGAGATCCATGGTGGAGTTTGTGGCCCACACATTAGTGGCCTCCTCCTTGTTAAGAAGATCCTCAGGATAGTACATTACTGGCTATCTCTCAAAGCTGACTATAATGACCACGTCAAGAGATGCTATCAATGCCAAATTCATGGGAATGCTATCCATGCCCCTCCATGGGAGCTCCACAATATGAGTTCACCTTGGCCCTTCTCAATGTGGGGAATGGACGTGATCGGGCCCGTCGAGCCCAAAGCCAGTAATGGACATCGCTTCATCTTCACCATGATCGACTACTTTACCAAGTGGGTAGAAGCAGCCTCCTTCCCCAGGGTTACCAAAGAAGTCATCATTGCTTTCATCAGAAACAATGTCATTTGTAGATACGAATAACCCGAGGTAATTGTATCAGACAATGCTAAGAACCTCAACAACAAAATGATGGAGGAACTATGTAGTAAATTCCATATCAAACACCTTAACTCCGTCATCTACTGTCCAAAGATGAATGGTGTTGTTGAAGCGGCTAACAAAAATATCAAGAAGATTATGCAAAAGATGTCCGCCAATCACAAAGGATGGCCTGACCTATTGCCTCTTACTCTGTTAGCCTACAAAACGTCAATGCGCACTTCAACTAGGGCAACCCCCTACGTATTAACCTATGGGATGGAAGCAGTACTCCCCATAGAAGTAGAAATGGAATCCCTCAGAGTGTTGATGGACGCTCAGCTGGATAAAGAACAATGGGTACAAGACAGGTATCACCAATTGTCTCTAATAGATAAAAGGCGAACCGCGGCTATCTTCCATGGTCAATTATATCAATAAAGGATCGCCAGATCCTACAATAGAAAAGTCCGGCTACGGTAGTTTAAACAACATGACTTGATTTTGAAGAAGATCATTGACAACCAAGATCAATCTAAGGGAAAATTTGCTCCTAACTGGGAAGGCCCGTTTGTTGTCAAGGAGGTATTGACAGGAAGTGCTCTCAGATTGCAGGAAGTGGACAGCGACGAATTTCCACAGCTTATCAATTCGGACACCGTGAAATGGTACTATGTCTGAAGTTACCATCAAGCAAACATCATGGTGATGGATCATTAGATCACCAGTCATTTCGGTTCTTTAACCTTGACCACATACAACTCTTTTTCACACTTTGCCCCTCAGGGAAACATACTCTTCAAGCCAGGAGCCTGGCTTCACTACGCTCATACAACTTAGGTCATCCCACTACGGATTGAACCTCTTGCGTTTGCAGTTTGGCTACCCATACATGGGATCAAACTTCTCATACCTGCAGTTTGTTCTCAACCTAGGATCAAACTTTCTCTTCCCCGTAGTCTATCTTGCACATAGGATTAAATTTCTTCCCCATAGTTTGACCTGTACATGGGATTAATCTTTCTTCCCCGCAGATTATCCTGCACATGGGATCACGTTTTTCAACTCGCCCTGAGGGGCGAACTACGTCGACCTGATCTCCTTGATACACGGGAGTACGTAGGTAACCATATTCTTTATAGCCCGGTCGTAATAAACAAAAAACAACAAAAATATTTCTACCCTTTTTCTACAAAAACAAAAACAACAAAAACACTTCTACAACATTTTTCATTAATAAAGCTTCTACACATATCTGCCTTTCATAAATAGCGTTGAACCTCTTACACCAAGTTTGAACTACGCAGACCTGATCTCCTCTTCAATAGGAGTACGTAGGCAGCCATTCATGGTTCGGTCTCACCGCTACCAAAACACAAATACTTGTCAATGGTACTGGGATCAAACTTCAATTCACCGCATTTCATTGACTTCAAACCAAAGGGATGGAATTACCCAACCTCTCCTCGCGAATAGGAGATTCGGTGACCATCTAAGCTACGGTTGTTCCTTTAAGAGCAACACCAATCCGTAAGAGATGGAATTAACTAGGCTCCTCCTAAATAGGGGTACTGGCGACCATCTGTGGTGTGGTCAATCTCAGAGAGAAAAGCCACAATCCTCTCCACATTTCCATACAGAAAACAGTCCCAAGACACCAAAAAATGGTAGAGATACATACAGATCCATGATCTATTCTAAACAATCCAGATATAACTCAATGTCCATCCAGCAAGGAGGAATTCAAAATACATCAAGATCACAAGTCCTGAAGAAGCAAGCAAATATCAAACAAGTATCAAAGCATTACTAAAAGGGAAGTGATCAAAAATATATTTTCCTGCTATATAATGTTGTTTGATATAAACAATGTAAACTATACATGACAAAATGGCTAAGCTAGTCTGTGCAGGAATATACAAGCCCATTTACAAATCGGTGTATATGCGAGATAACAAGCCCAACATGGCATCCCTCTCCAAAGAATGAGGTATGGTTGTGGTCTCCTGTACGAGGATATCCACACGACCCTATAGATTTGCAGCCATTTTCATGGTGACCATATGCTCATCAATATATGTGCTCATCTCTGCAAGCATGCCAGTGGTAAGGGACATCACTACAGTACTATCTGTGACGGCTACATCCCGGGAAGATATAGCACTATCCCGCTCAACTATCACTGCATCTCTGGTAGATCTGGCCTCATCCCGCTCAACAATAGCGATATTTCTACGAGTCAATGCCTCGTCCCTCTCTAACAGAGCTGCATCTCTCCCATCAAGGGCAGTCAACATCAGGGATCTAGCTTGATCTCTCTCAAAGGTCATCAGATGAAGACTCTGCTCAAGGTACTATGCTGGATGCTGAATCACGATAGTGCTAGTACTGGGAGAATCTAAAGGAAATACTGGCAACCCAATAGATGGCTCCTCCTCGGTGTGAGAATCAATGTCCTCCATGGGCTCTCCACCATCTGAGTCAATACTTAGCAATGTGGATACTACCTCAGCCGATGCAGTCTCTGTCTCCATTTATGCGGAATACTCTGCAGAATAACCTGGATGACTAATAGCGAAAGCGACTATCTCGCGCTGATTCCAACATGCATACACACGGGATCTATCCTCTGCTGAAAGATAGCGAGAAGCTAAACGCTGGCCCAGCGCCCCCTCGAAAGGATGATAATCCTGAAACTTGTCAAACTGCGACATCACGGCCAGTGGATGGTAAGTAGTCATACCCCTCTAACCAGCCAGAGGGATGTAATCCATGCCCGGAGCATGAGTAATAAAGCTGTAAGGTGAGCTGAGCCCTAAGCACGATAATATACTAAACGGGCCTACAATATCAGCTAAGAAAGCGGACCAAGACATAGCATCTGTACACTCCGTAGGCTGAAATGAATATGACATGGCTATATCATGGGTGAAGCAATACCCATGCCGTCTGAAAGTGCCAATCGGTCTCAGGTGTGACATAAACCACACATATAGCATGACCGAACTGCCCGTAAATACTCCTGTCAGATAAGTACAACAGTATGTAGCTGACCTCGATGTCTCAAATATAATCATAGGTATGATGGTACGACCCTCCCTGAGAGCTCTCACCGCCATGATAACACATATGTCCAACTCATCCCTATACAGTGGCATGTAGACATATTACAGTATGTACAATAGCAGTACATCTAATCTGGCCAGACGCCAATGATCCTCTGGTGTGGTGAAATCCTCGGAATGTCGTCTATAACTATCCTCAGAGCCAAATCTATCAAACAGAAAATGTTGGGATATAACGTGGCCAGATGTAAGCTCATCTTGCACCACTCTACACCTCAGTCCAGTGAGGGTCATAAACCGTCGACTCATGTCCCCCAAAGTCATATGCATGCAAGGTCTGTCCAGTGGCAGTAGCGTCAACCGTGTATACTCCTCCAGAGTGGGAGTCAACTCCTGGGTTCCAAATCGAAAAACCTGCCTCTCTGAGACCCAGTGCTCCAGCATGCCATCCACGAATCCTGTGGGAACTTGAAACATCAATAGGGTCATAGTATGCTGCAATAAATGATCTACGGTCACCCTGTCTGATGGTGACATGCTATCATACCACAATCGCATACCAGATACCACCAATAATGGTAGGGTATGATCAATACGGCTAACTGTTGAAGAAGACATCTACACGGGCCGTGTCATAAGACCATCCAGGGGTCAATGCTGAATATCTGTGGACATACATACATATGCATAACATGATACATACATTACAGATAATAGATGGCAATATGATATAGGGAATGGAAAAATTGTACATACATTCCTAAGTATATCATCATCTAATACATCATCTATGTACAACTAAAAATATAGGGAAATGGGGCATAGACGCCCTACTACTAACAGAGGCTTATTAAAAGATATAGCGAGAATGGGGCACAGCCACCCAATAGCTAACAGAGGCCTATCAAAAGAGATAACGAGAATACACATCAGAAGAAGACAATGGTGTCGATATCCACATCATCAATCATGTCCACCTGATGTAACTTCTCCTGAGTCACTAGATCTCTATCAACAGGGATATCAGACTGATACAAAGGAGGATCTGCGACGCCAAAACCAAATGGGTCATCTTAGTGGCCAGCGCCTGAGCTGGAAGGATCAAACGAATCTGCCTCTGTCGGATCTCTGCCTAAATGCCGGATAAAGATATGTGTCTGGTCTAACTGCCCGGTCAAACTATCAATCTGTGTCATATGAGTCGGATCTCGGACACAGGCTAGCCAATCCGTCATCATCACAGATCTTGGAACCATATCCCCCATGAACTGAGTGGCGCAGGTCTGGGCTCTAATAGTACGAGGGATCCACCAACGCTGGAATATATCTTGAGTGCAAGGACCCTCTGACAATGCAAAACTGTCAACACCCAACAATGGGATATCAATGACGGGTGACTGCGACACAGGCCAATAATGCCTGGCAGGAGGTAAGATCGGAATACGGATCTCTCATGTGGTGCTCCTAATATCACGCTCTCCTAAATAGAGCTCCCATCCTCCATCTGTAAAGAGAGGAACCCTACGGGTGGAAATCACGTACTCAACACCAGTCGGGTATCCATCCTCAAATTTGATGGCCAAATGCTCCCCAGAATAGGGAATCATGTGATAATATCAGCTGTCAACAATACCAGCTGCAACCGGCAGTGAGTGAAACCCTCAGCTACAAGGACCTCCGCCAGTATGGAATGATGCCATCGCCGTTCTCGTGGGTAGGTATCCAACCCTAACATACTCACCGAACGTAGATATGGGAGCCTCTCATAGGCCCAAAACTGCCAACATAAAGGTAAACATCTGCTATCAGTTAACACTCTTAACCTACACATGGTAAATGACAAGAGAAATACTCACCAGCAGAAATGGGTAGAATCCTAGCCAAGCCTCTGTTAAACCCTGCGAGCGCATACGCATGCCCTTGAGGAAATAGGCAAAGGTATAGGAATCCCAATCATACTCTCCAATACGGTCCACATGCCTAGTGGCGCTGATCAAAGCGAACGACACCGTAGAAGTGTTATCTGCTATGAAGCAGCCCCTAATGATCATCAGGAACAATCGTCGAAGAATGCGATCCCTGACTCTGACATCATCTGGCATGGGCTCGCTCAATAGCCCACTCATAGCATCTAAGCTGAAAGGATCCGCACGGACAGTCCTGCCCTTGAGTGCCTCTGTCGGAACTCCTAACAAGGATCTGACGGTAGTCGGGGTAATATCCGCCATGCAAGGCACTGGCGTCCCTCCAAACTCCATACATATGATAAATCGCCAATCCATCGGCATCGTCATCGCCTTACAATCCAGCAAATGGAGTTACTGAGTCTGGTGAAACCACCGCTTAGACAATACCCTGAGGTAACCCCAGGGACAACGACGGGGAAGGATGGAAAAGAATGCTCCAAATCCCCAATCATGCACAATCGCCCTATAATCAGGATGAAGTGCCTGGTACATAGAGTGTATACTGAACCAGTTCCCTCGAGGCTGTGTAAATCCAGGAACCTACATGAAATGCAGATCAACATTAAATCCTTTTACGCCTCATAAATAGGAAAGAAGGAAGATCAAGTTCTAACGTCATACCTCATTAGCATGCAAATACATCGAGGGATGTCTGCTCAAATCACCCAGAAGCTCTGGGTTTGCCACCTGAATACTCGGGAGCTCCCTACGGGGAACATGCGTAGCAGGAGCGGGGTCCACAACCGAAACATCCTCCTCCTCATCCTCGACATCCGGCACATCAACCTGGACTGGACGTATCACCGCCTCCACCAACCTGCGAGGCTGTCTAACAGAACGGGGTCGAGGCACTTCAGAAGCCCTCCTCCATAGCCCAAAAATGGTCCTACAAGAACTACTCGGCTGATCCGGATCTATAATATATGGACCACAAGTCTCCAAATCACTTCAGAAAGGGTGTGGTATCTTCTAACCTGGAGCTTTTAAAAATGCATTTAATGACTATATGCATGCATGCATCATTTTAACATACATCTACAAGTAGAATTAAAAATGCATGACTACACAATTCCTACATCTTAGGAAAATTTTGCCAGTCTCCTTTGTAAATAGGACTATCCACATGCATATAGGCATGACTAGGTGGCCATTCAGTAGCACACCTGCCCCACAGTCATATACATACTATATACATTAAAAAATCAAAATCATCAACACATAAGGTTAACCTCAATGCTAGGAGTACTTTGCCTTCTTACCTTATGCTCAAATGTCCTCAAATATGATAAAAATAGCAGAAAAAGGTGCCAATTTGACTGTCTCAAAAGTCAAATTTTTTCACATCATTATGTTCAGCATGGTTTAATACTAACATTTACTATGTTGAATATTTTTTATCAAGTCATTTTATGCATACATAATCACTACTATGTGTTTAGATGCATTTCATATGATAAGTCATTTTCTAACGGATAAAAACTGAAAAAAAGTACATGCATACGTTATTAGGACAGTGTAGAACACTTGTACGGTGATAGAATTTGTAGAAAGACTTCCGAACTCAGCAGATCTAAAGAAGAGCTCTCAGATTTCCTTCGCAGCGCAAGTTAAAAATGACTTATGAAAGCAACCTGTTGATCTTTATCAACTACGGTTGGCCGCAGGTCCATCTGCGGCTGCAGCAGGTGTACCTGCGGCACCCCTATGTGTGTCCCACCCCTCTGGCTCGGTCCAGTTCGAGTTACAAAGGAGTTCGAGCAAGCTGAAAAGGCCAAATCAGGGATAAAAATGCTATGCGATTGAGCAGAATAGCCTACAACCCTGGTTGAACCATGGGTCTTCACGTCACTCATTGGTATTCGCCCAAACACAAGGTACACTATGCCGATGATCTCAGACGATACAAGTCACGCTCAGCGATACCTCACACTGGTCCAATTCCTCTCATTTAGGATCGTCATCCTACTTTGCCACATAACCCCGGCGGGGGTCACAATGCGGTATATATGTCGAAGTACATAACCCCGGCGGGGGTCACAACACGGTACATATGTCGAAGTACATAACCCCGATGAGGGTTACAACGCATGTCATCCGTTGGCATACATATCAACGAAGGTCAAGCAGCCTTGACATCACTATCACCGTTGAAAAGTAAATCCAAAAGAGCGTCAGAAGCCGTTCGATGATTTCAGCCGCTTATACACACATCAGCGATGATCCAGTGGAACCCCGGCGAGGGTTACAACGGGCTTGTACAAATCAAAATACAACAACCCCACCCCCCCCCACCCCCCGCGGGAGTCGCAATACATTGTCATCCATTGGTGTACGTATCAATGAAGGTCTAGCAGCTTTGACGTTATTTCAGCCGATGGCAAGTAAACCCATCGGAGCATCGAGAGATATTCGAGGATTTCATACTCGGGTACTCATATTCCCCAGCGAAACCCCGGTTGGGGTTACAACGCATGTTCTGTTGACACACACATCAACGATAATCTAACACATCTCCCCGACGGGGGTTACAACGCATGTTCCGTTGACACACACATCAATGATGATCCAACACGTCTCCCCGACGGGGGGCTACAATGCATGTTTGTCGTTGATACACATGTCAGCGAAGGTCAAGCAACCTTGACATCAGTTCAACCATTGGCAAGTAAACCCAACTTCGCATCAGAAATCATCTGATGATTTCATCGGTTGATACACACATCAACAAAGTCTAAGTAGCCTTGGCATTTATCCCCAGCAGGGGAGTTCATTCGTTGATCTACACGTCAATAGAGGATCAAATGTATCTCCGGCGGGGGTTACAACGCGTGGTAAACCATTAGTTCACATGTCAACAAAGGTCGAGCAGCCCTGACAACATTTGTTGTTGATAGTAAAACCAACAGAACATTGACATACTCTGGCGATACAAACCAGGAAAAGTCAACGTCATCAAGAAGGATTGATGACGGAATATGTTATACACATCCTCAAGCAGACAAAGCTTTATCCCCACAGATCTCTTACACATAAGAGGCACTTCTTCGAAATTAAGTCTGTATCAAGGATTAAGGACTATGGTGATAACCCCAACATCAACATCCTCAAAGATTTGGATCACCCATCCAATTTGGTCATCATTGCCAAATCCCTAGTAAAAGCTATAGGGAGATAGCAATCATCCTCAGCATGTTGGGAAACAACCCCATACACATGCCTTATACAGTTGCTTCATGTTATATTTCAAGTGTCTAGGACTCTTTATCATATCCATGCATTATATTGCATGAATATGATAAAGAGGGGCATCTGTAGACACTCGAAATTTTTAGCATATCTATTACTGACATTTCAGGAAGGCAGATTCGTCTTTAAGAGATAACCCTGGAAGACAGCTCACATCCAGTCCAGATACTATCGGAAGCTCAGTTTCAACCCCAAAACACACACTGGGAGTAACAGCCTCAACCCCGAATCACACACCGGGAGTAACAGTTCCAAACTCAGCGATAACACCGAGGCATGCAATTTTAATACCGAAACACACACCAGAGAAGACCGTTTCATCCTAAAGATAACCTCAAGATGTTCCAGTCTCAGTCCCAACCATGGGAATAGCTACCAACCTTGGCAATAACCCCAAGGAATGCAGTTCCGGCGATAACCCCAGAAATGCTTGTTTCAAATGCAATCAGCTTCAATCTCGACGCTTACGACGAGATACTCAGTACCAACCCAGAGATAACACCGAGAGGACATGCATACCTCAGAAATGACACTGAGGACCTTCAACACTTGCAGCAGTCCAATCTCAGTAATAACACTGAGCAACGTCTGCTTTATCAGCCCAAACCAGAGATAACCTCGGTGAGGGGCAAAGTCATCATCTTGCCACCATGATGCCACATCACGCCATCTCAATATTTCATACATACATTTCTACACAACAATGTCCCACAAGAGCCAAGGAAAACCAATCCCGAGTGACTATTACGCAGGGTAACAGATAGAATTTAAAGCTGAAGACCGGAGGGCATTGTCCCATCTTCATGACTTCGTACAACCTCTAATCCAATGTCATTACGTAACTCTCAACAACGGCGGTTCGAAATAGGTCCTATATACCTCAGTCGGATGCCCAGATTGTAATTTTAAAAGTTCGAGCGGACATCACGTTGCCTACGTGCACGTACTTCGAGATGACGGGACCCGCGAAGCCCGGGGCACCCCGGCCAGCCTCAGGTACACTTGCAGCCCAGCCGTACCACCCTCTATAAATAGAGGGCTTGGGGTGGCCATTTTAAGAAGAGAATAGGCGAGGAAGCCATGTCCAATTTGCTCCGTACTCACCCCAAACTGAATGCTTTCTCATTTTAAACACTTGTGAGCTCACATATAGCTACTTCTGTGCCGGTGAAAGCCAGTGTTTATCTACTTTGAAGTTATTGAAGTCTTCTTTGGCAACCCACTGTAAGCCTTCGTACACATTTTTAAGCCTTTCTCTTCACATTTGCATACACCCTTCTTTACGTTGAGAGTCGTGTTGCGTGTGTTTGTCCGAACTTCGCTCCGTGGTTTTATTTCAATTTGTATATATATATATATATATATATATATATATATATATATATATATATATATATATATATTATATATATATATATATATATATATATATATATATATATATGGACTAACATTATCGAGTTATGCCTCGATTGAGCCTAGACTTCGGTCTGGAGCGTTTACTTGCTTTTGTATATATATACATTTATATACATGAACTGCATGTCGAACTCTGTTCGATGAGCCTAGACTTCGGTCTGAAGCGTTTATTATTTTAATATATATATATATATATATATATATATATATATATATATATATATATATATATATATGAACTGTGTGTCGAACTTTGTTCAATGAGCCTGAATTTTATATCCGTATATATTTATATTTCGTCCCACCTGGAGTTTACTTCGTGGTGGTTGACAATTTTTATTACTTTCTGTACATTTCGTCCCGCCTGGAGTTTCCTCCGTGGCGGTAGATAGCTTTTATAGCTTTATTTACATTTCTGATCTCCTATGGAGGTGCTTCGTGGTTGGTGATCATGTCTGTATATATATATATATATATATATATATATATATATATATATATATATATATATATATATATATATATATATTTACAACTTTTATATATATACCTGCTTACTGCGTTTATATTAATTGCGGCATCATGTGAGCCTTGGAATCATGTGATCACAAATTCAGTCTACTGAATCTAGATTCGGTTCCTGTGATGGACCTTTTCAGCTGTAAGCAGCTTGTAAATTTATCTGTGATGTTTGAATTTCCTCAGATGGTTCTCATACCCACGAGGAGTTCAACACCTTTTGTACATTATTTTCATACAGATGCCTCGCATCTGTAAAATAAAATTAATCCAGCTGAATACGGAATAAAATGGAAGTATCAAAGGCCTAAATTACTATTGAGCACAAGGGTTTGAAAAACCTCTTTTCTAAAACATCACTGATATATCTTGGTTAAAACTGAATTTTTTACATAAATTCAAACCCTTTGTATATAGGTGCAAACGAGGCATAGCACTACTTCCAAATAACAGCACATTGACCCATACATACACACACACACATTCAAATAACAGTTTCTTAAAAAGTGGCGGTCACCGTGGCAACACGGACGTCGGGGGGTGCCTAACACCTTCCCTCCGCATAAGCAAGTCTCCAGACCCTAAATGAATCTCAGTTTTACAGACCCGTTTAGCAGTGTCACATCACTGGGTCAATGTGCAAACCTTTTCTCGATTGTGTTGGTACAACCAGTTAAAAAACCAACTGGCGACTCTTATAGTCCAATCGTCGACATTACACATGTCGGACCTTTTTCACTTGTTTTCTCAAACAAAGCTCACATAAAATGAGAACACAAAAGAACAGGTAACGAAAAGGGACAAATAAAAATCATGACGTAGACATATATATATATATATATATATATATATATATATATATATATATATATATATATATATATATATATATATATATTAACTTGCAAATATTATTTAGAATGCACATGTAATCACATCACATATAGAAAATAAATAATAGATTTATTCTCTCACCTTATAAATTGTTTATATCAATTTATTTATATATAGTAAGTATAACTTAATATATTTATCGTATAAATAGAAATTTATTCAGTAAATAAGATATTATAATTAAAAAAATATCTTTTTTTTATTAAAATAATTCAACTCTATAATTTATTTTAATATCATATATTTAAAGTATACAATAATTCTTGTATACTAATTACTTTCTTTTCCATTCTATAAATTGTTTTCAACAATTTAACTGTAATAAATATAATAATATACTTGCTACATTAAAACATACATACCTTACGTCCAATAATGTAATACATGATTTCTTCAATAAAAGGGTGGTTATAAATTAAGTATATATTTACTGCCACCAATTCACCACATTAAAATAATTTAATATTATAGATTATTGTAATTCTGCCCATCTCATTTTCTTTAATAAATTGTCCCTACAATTTATTTACATATAATAAATATATAATACCAATACATTTATTAAGCATAAACATCACATATTGCATAGTGCATACCCACTTATGCAATATAATATCATACAACATATTATCTAATAAGAATTTTATTTATTTAATTCTTACCCAAAAATTTGGGTTATCACATTCTTTCCTCCTTATAAGAATTTCGTCCCCGGAATCATAATACCAAATCCTTCTTAATCAGTTTCGATCTTATTCTTTCACATAACCTTATCATTGAATCATTTCAACGTACCATTTCCTTAAATTTTTCAAAATTTAAAATAAATCATCCATTTTCACTCTAAGTTTTAAACTTTAACCTTTAATTTAATCATTCAAGATCTTCTAAATTTTCGGGTTGTCACACATGATATGTTAGTTTAAATGCATGCATAAATTTCTAACTTAGTTGTATACTCTTCACATAATTCATTCCACACCTTGCATACTTATAACATAAAATCAGTTTATAAGTCACCATAAAGTCAAATAACATAGTCTCTAATCGTTGTTTTATGGTTTTGCAAATACTTTTTGGACTTATCATTTGAAAGTCTATAATCACTTCATTATACATTCACTCCTATCACCTAGCATGCATCTTAACATATTAGATATGTACTGGTCATATAATACATGCTAGAGTAACACTTCAAACATGCAAACACCTTCAAACTAAAAGCAGAAAGTTGATCCTACTGCAGACTGGCGCGGTCGAGCTTGGTTTGTACTAAGGAGTGACGCGGTCGCGCTGCTCCTGGTGCAAACCAAGACATAGTTGCTTCTGCAGAAGGTCAGTGCACACCTGTCTTACATATTTGAATAATCATGCACAACACACATGTTATTATGTGAATAACTAGGCCTGACCCTACCTCAAAACATTAACATAGGTCATTCAAGACTTTTCATATTCCCCTTTTTACATGCACATGTCTAGTTAGGCATTTATGTTAATCACATATACATGCATGACACACCAAATTGTGATGTCTTGTACACACAAGTTAAACCACATAAGCATGCTCACAAATCTTAACTCAAATGTACATAGTTTATCAAGTTTATATTTGAAACTTTAAGTCTCCTTAGTTAAATTTATTTAAGCATGCAAGATAAGCACACATTGTCTAAATCATACTTTCATACGCATTTGTGCACATACTCAAGTTATTTACACATGTTCACAAGGTCAGAATGTATGTTACTCCACGTATATAATTTCTATTTTTTCCAATCTTTAAGCCTTCTTTGAATATTTAAATTAAAACAAACCTATCATAGCTTATTACATACATAACAACGTTAGTCCACACTTGAGGGTCATCTATATGCATATTCAAACCAAGGTAGCATGTTCATCATAACACTGGATCACTAACAGCAGTATCTAAGAAAGACACCCCGCGCGGCCGTGTGGTATTAAGCTATAGAAGTGGCGCCGTCGCGCCACTTCATTCAGAAACAAAAATAAATGGCTCTGTTTTAGTAGAGCCTTAGCATATGTATAGTCCATTCTAAAACCAGATCAACTGCAGTACTTCAAAGCATTCATACCAATTCAGACAACACAATGACATGCTAATTCATACAAATTTGACAGAGATTTCATGTAATTGCTAAGAATTTGACAAAACTTAACTAAGAACAAAAATAGAAATTATACCTCCTTGAAGCTTGAATTGAATTCCCTCACACCTTTGATAATACTCCCTTAATAGCACAGCAACTCACACTCTCTAATGCACTTCTCAGATAATTTCAAGCAACAAAAAATGAGAAGGAAAGGGTGCTATATATAGGGAATGGATTGCCTAGTTCATGGCATTGCACTATGGTTTGATTCAAAGGAAATTGAGAAGAAATGTTGTTTATAGAAGGGTTGGCCAACTGCCCAACCCGTAGCCATCATCACCATAGATTGTAGCCTTTTGGTTTTGCTGGATTTTACGTAATGAAGGAGTAGGCTACTATTTGAGTACTTAATATGGGACACAGACTTTAAATCCCAGCAACGTGATCATAATGCTTTAGTTTGTTTCTTTTAATTCCCAAAATATAATTTTAATGTGTTAATGCTACTACATAATGGAAAGTTAGGGATTATTTATGTACTCACATCATATAATCCATGTACATTAATCCAGTCTAATTTTTATTTATAGCAGGTATAGACTCCATTTTAATTGACCACTATTAATTCAATATCTCCTTAAAACTTTATTATTCCAGTTAGACTCACTTATTGCAACAATTATAATTCTTTGATATACTACATCTTTTAATGTTTCCACACATCCTTTTTATCACATAAGCAATTATTTAAGAAACTTATGATTCCCTACACTTTACTATATAGTTTTTTATATATTACATAGTTATATTAATGTGTCACACCACATTTTCTTTTTAATGCATGAACTATATAATATCACATGTCTTACACACCTCAACTAAATGAATAATACAATTCTAGTCATGCAAATTTATTTTACTCACAATAACAATTAACAATCACATATCATTAATTAATTACTATTAAAAATTAATTAATATTCTATAATAACAATTAACAATTAATATCAATTAATTGTCACTTGATAATTCCTTCGTCGATTAATATCATCATTAATTGTTCACAACACTGTGTCACACAAGGCTTTCAACGAGTTCATCGCAACTCCATACATTTCCAATTATTCAATTAATTAACAATATTTGAGTTAACTCATCTCGTAACACAAAACCATCTATATTCAAATAAATATTTATTTCCATTAATATATTTATTTATTTGTGTATGAAAATTCTAGGGTATTATATCCTCCCCCCCCCCCTTATAAAAATTTCGTCTCGGAATTGCTACAAGGTTACACAAATAGATGGGGATAATCTCTCATCATCTTATCTTTTAACTTCCACGTAGCCTCCTCGACATCGTGGTTAAGCCAAAGTACTTTTACAGAGGAAATAACTTTATTTCTCAAGGTTTGCTCTTTCCTATCAAGAATTTGAACATGAATTTCTTCATATGCTAGATTCTTCTCTACTTGAATGGGCTCGTACGAAATCACGTGTTTGTAGTCAGGCTTGTACGGACGCAACATGGAAATATGAAATACGTTATGGATGTGCTCCAACTCAGGTGGCAATGCAACTTTGTACTCTACTTCACCCACTCGCTTTAGTATTTTGAATGGTCCTATGAATCACGGAGTCAATTTTCCCTTCTTGTCGAATCGTATTTTTCCCTTCCAGGGAGATAATTTTAAGAAAACGTGACTTCCAACTTCAAAGTCACGGTCCTGACGATGCAAGTCTACGTACTTCTTCTGGCTATCTTGTGCAGCTACTAGTTTAGCTCTTATTACTGTCACCACATTTGCGGTTTGTTGAACTAATTCTGGCCCTAGCATCTTTCGCTCTCCAACTTCATCCCAACACAACGGTGTTCTACCCTTTCCCCCGTAAAGAGCTTCGTACGGTGGCATGCTTATACTTGCATGGTAACTATTGTTATAAGTAAATTGCACTAAGGGTAGGTGATCATCCCAACTTCCTTTAAATTCCATCACGCAAGTTCTAAGCATGTCCTCTAGCATTTGTATCGTTCACTCACTTTTCCCGTCTATTTGCGGATGATAAGCTGTACTTAACCTCAATTGTGTTCCCATCCTTTCTTGCAAGCTTTTCCAAAATTTTGACGTGAAGCACGAATCTTGGTCAGAGACAATCGATACAGGCACTCCATGTCGTGAAACAATTTCTTTTACGTACAAATTTACAAATTGATTTAAACTATATCGGATTTTGATTGGTAGAAAATGAGCCGTCCTTGTTAGTCGATCTACGATAACCTAAATGGTGTCAAAACCTTTCTACGTGACTGGAAGTCCTACCACAAAATCCATTGTAATGTGCTCCCATTTCCACTCCAATATCTCCAATGGTTGAAGTAGACCACTCAGCCTTTGGTGCTCTGCTTTGACCCGTTGACACGTAAGACATCTACTAACGCACTCCGCGATTTCTCGCTTTAGATTTGGACACCAAAAATGTTGCCTCAAATCCCGGTACCTCTTCGTGCCTCCTGGATGAATGAAATACGTCGTGTTGTGTGCCTCGTGAAAAATTTCTTGCCTCAACTCGGTTATTGCTAGCACCCACACTCTCCCTTTGAACCTTAAAATATCGTCTTTATCCATTCAAAATTTTTCTTCCTCATTTCCTGTAATCATTTTCCTGATCTTCTCACATTCTTCATCTTTCTCATCTGCTTCTTTTACTCTATCCAACAATGTCGGACAAGCTTTCATTACAAATAATCTCTCTTCAGACCTCTCTGGTCCTTTTACCTCTATTTCCAATTTTTCCATTTCTCTTATTAACTCCTCCTGAGTCGCCAATTGAAATAATTTCTCCCTTTCTTTCCTACTTAGCGCGTCGGCCACTACATTTACTTTCCCCAGGTGATACAGAATATTGCAGTCATAATCCTTGATTAATTCTAACCACCTTCTTTGACGTATATTCAACTCCTTCTGTGTGAAGATATATTTCAGACTCTTGTGGTCTGTGTATATCTCAAATTTTTCTCCATACAAATAATGCCTCCAAATTTTTAACGCAAAAACTACTGCGGTTAACTCTAAGTCATGAGTAGGGTATCGTTTTTCGTAATCCTTCAGTTGTCGTGACGCATACGCAATGACTTTTCCATGTTGCATCAGCATACAGCCCAGTCCTCTATGCGACGCATCACTATACACCACAAATCCTCCCATATCATCTGGTAATGATAATACAAGCGCCTCACTTAATCTTTTCTTCAACTCTTGAAAACTCTCTTCACATTTGTCGGTCCATACAAATTTCACCGTCTTTCTTGTCAGATTAGTCAACGAGGTCGCTATCTTAGAAAAATCTTGCATGAATCTTCGATAGTACCCAGCTAACCCTAAGAAACTTCTCACCTCCATTGGGGTTGTCGGTTGTTCCCAATTACTTACTACTTTGACTTTTTCGGGGTCTACTGAGATTCCATTCTTATCCACCACTTTGCCTACGAATTGAACCTTCTTCATCCAAAATTCACACTTTGAAAATTTTGCATATATTTTCTCCTTCCGTAGTGCCTCCAAAATAATCTTTAGATGTTCGGCGTGTTCTTCCTCTGTCTTCGAGTATATCAAAATATCGTCGATGAAAACCACCACAAATTTATCCAAGTATGGCTTGAAAACTCGATTCATCAAGTCCATGAATGCTGCCGGAGCATTAGTCAAACCAAATGACATTACCAAAAACTCGTAATGTCCATAACGGGTTTGAAACGCAGTCTTTGGTATGTCCTCATTCCGCACTTTTAGTTGGTGATATCCTGTCCGTAGATCGATCTTCGAGAAACACTTCACTCCCTTCAGTTGATCAAATAAGTCGTAGCCTTGGTAATGGATACATGTTCTTGATTGTTACTCTATTCAACTCTCGATAATCGATACAAAGCCTCATCATTCCGTCTTTTTTCTTAACGAATAACACTGGTGCTCCCCAAGGAGACACACTCGGTCGAATGTAACCCTTATCCAATAATTCTTGAAGTTGTATCATCAATTCCTTCATTTCTACTGGCGCCATATGATATGGAGTTTTTGAAATCGGTGTCGTTCCCGGTGCTAAGTCTATTACAAATTCAATTTCTCTGTCTGGCGAAAGGCCAGGCAGATCATCCAGAAACACATCTTGAAATTCATTCACTACAGATATATCTTCAATTTCTACTCCCTTTTTCCAAGTATCTACGATGTAAGCTAAATAACCTCCACATCCTTTCCTTAACAATCTCTTGGCCTGCATCATCGTAACGCAACACGATTGCTTAAGCGACAAGCTACCATAAAACACTACCTTAGACTTACTCGGAGTCTGAAGGTTCATACACTTGTTTTGACAGTTAATTATCGCTGCATGGTTATATAACCAGCCCATCCCAAGTATTACATCAAATTCTCCTAGTCTAATAGCAATCAAGTCTACGCTCAGTTCATGCTCTCTAATGTTTGCGCGATAATTTCGATAAATAAACTCTACAGGGATTACTTCTTTATTCGCAACTTCTATGTTCAAGGGATTTTTTAATCGTTTTTGGGGTAAATTAAGTCGATTAGCAAATTCCTCATATACAAAAGAATAGGTGGCACCCGAATCAAATAATACATAGGCATTTATATCATTAATCAGGATGAAACCTGACACCACGACCTTCGCAGCCACTACGTCCTGGACGGTTATATTAAACATTCTGGAAGTTGGACGGTGGGATGACGTCGGTCTACCAATCATCAGTTTGCTATTTCCTCCATGTTGGCCGCTTCCTCCACTACTTCTTTTCTTCGGGCAATCTTTGATCAGATGATCCGTCGAACCACAAGTGAAACATCCTTTGATTTTCTTCAGCTTTGGACAGTTTGGAGCATAATGTCCCTCTTGGCCACAGTTGTAACATACAATGCGCCCTTTCCAACACTCGCCCTGGTGATACCTCCCACACTTTGGGCATCCTTCCCCCTTCTTCTTAAACTCTTCTCGAAACTTCCCCACTTGATTGTTGAGATTCTTATTGTTGTTGTTATTATCCCACTTCCTCTTTCCTAAATTGCTACCTCCGCTATTGCTTCCTCCTCGATTTTCTACTCCGGTGCTCTTTCCCTTCTTCTCTTTGTTATACAGACTTAATGCTTCACTTCCTCCCTCGGCAATAATAGCCTTTTCCAATAACGTTGCAAAAAAGTCAATCTGAAGAACTGATGCCTTGTTAAACAACCAAGGCTCCTAGCTTTCCTTTCTTCATCTACCACCTGGTGTTCAGCAAATCGGGCTAGTTCATTGAACTTAGCAGCATATTGCGCCACCGTCATATCTCCTTGCTTAAGTTCTAAGAACTTTACCTCCATTTTATTCTTCATGCTCTTTGGGAAATAATTCTCAAAGAATAGAGTCTTAAACCTCTCCTACGTGACTATCCCTTCTCTCACTCTCTGCTGATTTGCCTCCCACCAGTGGTTCGCTTTGCCTCTCATCATATAGGTTCCAAATGCCGTCTTCTGGTCTTCACCCACACGAGAGATGGTGAAAAGCCTTCTCCATCTCTTTGATCCACGTCTGAGCCACGATCGGATCGGTAGTGCCTACGAATTTTAGAGGTCCTACACTCCTAAAATCTTTAAAGTTCGTAACTTGAACTGCTTGGGGAACGGGTGGTACTGGTTCATTTCTTCCCCTAACAAATCTACAAGCCTCTGTATCGGGTCTACTAGTCCTCTCTCATCATTAACCGACTCTTTCGGTGCAGTTATTCTACGTCTGGGAGGCATGTTTCTGAAAGTAGTATGTATACAAGCCAATCATGTATGATGATAAAGTATATACTTTGTAATCAATCTTATTTGTTTATTAATAAAAGAATTATATATTAAAGGCATTTATTATCTACATGGTGCTATTTTAATAATATGTGATAAATCCATAGTTTTAAGCAATGCTTTTAGAATCATGAAAAATCATGCTAATGAGATCTAAATTCTTAGATTGGTACGTACATTACTTGCTCATTGGATGAGGATGATTGATCTCATGATCATTTGTGTGGAGACACTAAAGCAAGTATGTAGGTGCTTATTAGAGAATAAGTTCACTGAACGTGACTCGCTAAGGAATACCTAATGGAGTTTTACTTGCTTGTCAATAGGAATTCCTGTAGTGATAGTAGTACAAATGATCCTTAGACTTGAGATCATCATAGTATCTTATATATAATGAATTACACTTTGACTTATTCCTTAAGACTCTTAGAGTATATCGAAGGGTATGCTTGGGTGTAATAAGTTATATATGAAGATAATGAATGATCAATAAAGAATCTACCACTTCTAGTAAAAGAAGAGAAATGTCCTATGTGATTCGATAAATGACAACCAAGAAATCCTTGGCCAAGGTGGAATGAAATTAGAAAGTAGTTTCTAATTTGCATTCATTAGGAGTTGTGCATTTAGGAATCGAAATACATATAATTAAATAAAATAAAACTTGACAGTAATTCCATGTCTTATATTTAATTGGGACATTGTATGGTGAAAGGATTGAATTGTACGGTAACTATTAACTCAAAGGTTATTTTATGATTAATGTTAAAATCTATATTATCTGGAAAGTCGTTGATCGCTAGGGAGGTTTATCCCTATTGTAGAATAAATATTATTTATTTAAATAAATTAATCGTTTAATTTATTTATTTATTTAAATAAGGTTATAATTGTTCTAATTGATTTATTCACAACCGGTTTAATATGGAGAACCTAAAGGGTCACACCATAAAAGGAAGAATAATTATTTAAGAAGTTAATGGCATAATCGTAATAATATATTAAGTATATTTAATTTAATCTATGGTGATAGAATAAATTAAATAGCTTAATATTTATTATTTAATATTTTAGAAATATTAAATATAAATTAATAAGAGGAGTCTTGTTAATATTATTACAATTATTATTATTTTAATTTCTAAAACGGTTTAGGAATTAATTTAATATAAGTACTCTCAATTATTCCTAATAGGATTAGGAGGGAAAATTAGTTAAAGGAGTTTAATTAGGGAGCCCATTTAATTAAAAGAATTTAATTAAATAAATAATACCTTATTTTAATTAAATAGGGTTACCTGATATCTTCATAAGACGAGTCTTATATCAGATATCAGATATACGTAATTCCAAGAGTTGGAGAGGCGCCCTCTTTTCTATAGAGATAGGAAAAACTAGGGTTTGAGCTAATAAACTTTTCTTCTTGAAAATTCTTCTTCCTTGGTGGATCACCGCTAGAGGCCATACACTTGGGTGGCTAACATTGATCAAAGGAAGGAATCTACCAGGAGATTCAAGGAGATCGCGGAGAAGTAGGAGGTGAACTGGTACCTGAGGAAGCTCATTTCTACAAGGGTATGATTTCATAACTTCTTATTCTTCGTTTAATTAATAATATGCATAAAGGATGATTCGGGTAATTAGTTTGTGAAATTTTTTTAAAATCTGATTTTATTTTGCTTCCGCTAATTTTTGTAATTTGATTGCTACTTTGATTTTCACAAAATCTAACGGTGGTATCAAAGCCAATCTTTATGCGAATTATTAATTATTTTGATTCCATATATGTATGGGTATATATTTTGAATAATTTATTGGGCATAATTTGTTATATAAAATTATTATCTTATGAAAAAAAATTATTTTTTGCCAAAAACTGTTTTCGGTAACCGTTTTTTTTATTGAATCCGTGGGTAACTTGAATCATGATACCTATTAGCAGGTGATATATATATATATATATATATATATATATATATATATATATATATATATATATATATACTACATCCGATCCTGAAGACGAAAAGGAGTAGATTATATATATATTATATATTTTTTGATAACCGAAGTTATTACTTTGGTTCTTAAAATTCGTGATCACAGTTCCCCATTTTACAAGGTGGAACAGTTTGTATTCAAGCGCACGGAAATTATATATTATATAATATTACATATATATATATATATATATATATATATATATAATATATATTTTAATAATTTTATAATTAAAATAAAGAGTTAATTTTAATCTTGAAATTAGATTGCATGTAACATAATATTGCCCATTAAATGATATTCATAAATATATGGAATGATTTTATTTATTGATACATATGATGATATGTATGATAATAAATGGGATTGATTATGGACTATTGACCAATATGATTGGATTTATTTTAGTTGGATGTTTGAATGAATGTGTTTTATTAAATGGGGTCTGCGTACCTCGTTCTTTCTGGTTTTATTCTTGATGTAAATTCTATCTCTCTCCTATGTACTTTCCCTTGACTGTTGATCAAGGTTTCTATTTAAATTAAATAGTTTAATGTAATAGGATTAGTTAGATTTTTTTTTCGAAGAACCAGAGATCAAGGACAAAGGAGCGCTCGAAGACCCGTTTATAATGGAGCCCAAGTTTAAATGTAATAGTTATATTTAAATATTTATTATTGCACCCTAGGGCTTGACCTTTTGGTTCACTTGGTGGCTCTAGTGAACCAAACTAGAATAAAAGTTCATAATCAATCTGGGTAGAATATAGTATTCTATATGTGCATACTAGTATTATATATATTATATATTATGTAAACATGCTTCGCATATTTAATAATATGACGCGTATTTTATATATACATTTGCATACGCGCTAAACAAGATGAGACTAATAATAATAAATCCCTCAATGAAATTATGTTAAGTTGTAACGTTCAAAGATATTTAGAATATCGAACATCGCCTTCTAGCATGATAAAAATAATAGAGCATTGAATATTTAATATGAGTTTATTGTGCACGCACAAGGCGAGTATTAAATATTTGAGATGTTATTTTTATTACATTTGATGTTTATAAGGAATTGAACATTACCACTTTGTTGTGTACACACGAGGGTTGTAGTTTTCTCTTCACTTATATGGAAATGCTGGGTATGACTTAACTTAAATTATTTTAGTTCGGATGTACACACACTTGACCATTATGATTTAAGAGGCAAAATTTAAGGAGTTACATGATGATGTAATTGACAAGAGTTGTCTACCTATTTATTTATATAGTTTGTTGTGCACACACAATGCTATATACATTTGAAATGGGATCCTTATTCTCACTAGCAAATCTTTAATTAGATATTGTCGAACTATATTCATGAGGGTAATATAGTTTGAATAAAATAGTGGGAGATACCAATATAAAATAAGACCTAATTTATTTTGGTAATTAATTAAATGAATGTTTGCTAAAATATTGTCTTTTTACATGCAGAATTTTGAAAATGTCACATTCACTATCACTAATTTCACTGCGTAGCATACTTGATGCTAACAAACAGACCGGACCGAATTACACGGACTGGTTAAGAAATCTGAGAATTGTTCTCACTGCTAAAAAGATTTCTTATGTCCTAAATTCGCCTGTACCTGCAAAAGTTGCAGAGATAGCCTCTGAGGAAGAGATTGCTACTTTTAAACAGTGGCAAGTTGATACATCTGTGGCTCAATGCATCATGCTCGTATCCATGAGTAATGAGCTTCAGCGTCAGCATGAAACCATGGATGCTCCTACTATGCTACTGCACCTTCGAGAGTTGTATGGTGAGCAAAGTTGGACTGCTAGATATGAAATATCTAAGGATCTCTTCCGATCTCGGATGACCGAGGGCACTACCGTTTAGACTCATGTCTTAAAGATGATCAATCTGATTGAACGTCTTGGACAGCTTGGGTTCGTCATGGATGGGGAGTTGAGTCAATATTTAGTCTTGCAGTCACTCCCAGACACCTTCTCACAATTTGTTGTGAATTTTCACATGAATAAGTTAGATGTTAGCTTGCCTGAATTACTTAACATGTTGAAAACTGCTGAAGGTCACTTCCCATCCAAGAAGAACCATGTCTTACTGGTGGATGGTTCTTCCAAGAAAAGGAAGAGGCCCAAGGTATCTTCTGAAAAAAAGAAATCCAAGAAGGCTAAGGGAAAGACGAAAGTGAATGATCAAAAGAAACCTGATCCAGCTAGCAAAGGAATTTGCTTCCATTGCAACAAGCTGGGTCACTAGAAGAGGAACTGCAAGGATTATCTTGCGGAACAAAAGCAGAAGAAGCTTGGAGAAGCTTCGAAACCTAATCAAGTTTTGTTTATGATTGAAATTAATTTTTCTGAAAGTCAATCTTCTACTTGGGTATTGGATACCGGCTGTGGTTCTCACATATGTAATAATATGTAGGGACTGGTCAGAAGTAGAAAGCTGAGCAAGGAGGAGGTCGTCCTACGAGTGGGAAATGGAGCAAAGGTTGCTGCATTAGCTGTAGGGACTTATTGTTTAGCACTACCTACGGGCAAGTCTATTAGTTTAAATAATTATTATTTTGTTCCGTCACTTATTAGAAACATTATTTCAATATTTGTATTGGATATGGATGGTTTTGACATTATAATAAAGAACAATAGTTGTTCTATTTATAATTATAATGTTTTATATGGTGTTGGTAATTTACGAAATGGACTTTACATTACATTCTTGACTTGCATGAAAATATACTTCAAATTGAACAAACTAAGAAAAGGAAAAGAGATGATGTTAATTATACCAATATGTGGCATTGTAGACTCGGTCATATTAATGAAACAAGATTATCCAAGTTGCATAAAGATGGGCTCCTAGAGCTATCAGATTATGAATCATATCCAACTTGTGAATCTTGTCTCATGGGAAAAATGACTAAATCTCCTTTTAGTGGAAAAGGAGAAAGAGTTACAGAGTTGTTAGCGTTGGTACACACGGATGTATGTGGACCTATGACAACGAATGCACGAAGAGGGTATTCTTATTTTATTACATTCACTGATGATCAGTCAAGCTTTGGATATGTGTATTTAATGAAATAAAAATCTGAATCATTTGAAAAGTTCAAAGAGTTCAAAAGAGAAGTAAAGAAACAAACGGGCAAAAGTATTAAGATTCTTCGATCAGATCGAGGTGGTGAATACTTAAGCACTGAGTTTCTCAATTGCCTTAAAGAAAATGGTATAATCTCACAATGGACTCCACCAGGGACGCCGCAGCTGAATAGTGTGTCTGAAAGGAGAAATCGAACACTGTTGGGCATGGTTCATTCCATGATGAGTTTTACCAAAATTCCAGTGTCGTTCTGGGGATATGCCCTAGAAGCGGCTACATATCTACTAAATAAGGTTCTCTCGAAATTCATCCCTAAGACTCCATATGAGATGTGGATAGGAAGGAAGCCTAGTCTTAAGCATGTTAAGATTTGGGGATGTCCAGCTTATGTGAAAAGGTTTCAGAATGATAAGCTTAGGACAAGATCTGATAAGTGTACTTTTGTGGGATATCCTAAAGAAAGTTTAGGATATTATTTCTACAATCCTACTGAACAAAAGGTGTTTGTTGCCAAACATGCTGCCTTCTTAGAAAAGGAGTTTATCCTTGAAGGGGCAGTGGGAGGAAAATAGATCTTGAAGAAATTCAAGAACCACAAACCACTACAGATCAAATGGATGAACCTGTCCAAGTAGAGATTCCTTCTGTACCACACCTTATTCGTAAATCTGGAAGAGTACCAAAGATACCTGATAGGTATGGACTTGTCGTAGAAGATGATGATGAGGTACGCATTATAGATGGTGATGATTCATTGAATTACGAACAGGCTATGAGTAGTAAAGACTCACAGAAGTGGCAAGAAGCCATGAAATCCGAGATGGACTCCATATATGAGAACCAAGTATGGACTTTGGTTTCACCACCTAAAGGCATTAAGCCCATTAAGCCTATTGGGGGTGTAAATGGGTCTTCAAAAGAAAGACTGGAGTAGACGACAAGGTAAAGACCTATAAGGCCCGACTGGTCGTAAAAGGTTTCAAACAAAGACAAGGAGTTGACTATGACGAAACCTTCTCACCAGTAGCAATGCTCAAGTCCATTCGGATTTTGCTTGCGATTGCAGCTTACCATGACTACGAAATCTGGCAGATGGACGTGAAAACGACCTTCCTCAATGGGAAGCTTAAGGAGGATGTGTATATGACACAGCCAGAGGGATTTGTTTCAAAGGTTGGAACAAATCAAGACTGTAAGCTACAACGATCCATTTATGGATTGAAGCAAGCTTCTCGTAGGTGGAACATCCATTTTGATGAGACAATCAAAGAGTTTGATTTTATCAAAAATGAGGATGAACTATGTGTGTACAAGAAGGTTAGTGGGAGCGCTGTTTCATTCCTTGTATTATATGTTGATGATATACTACTGATAGGGAATGATATTCCTATGCTACAATCAATTAAAATCTGGTTATCTAAACACTTCTCCATGAAGGACTTGGGAGAAACATCCTATAATTTGGGGATAAAGATCTATAGAGATAGATCTAAAAGGATGATTGGCTTGTCCCAAGGAACGTACATTGACTCGATGCTAAAGAGGTTTAGCATTGAAGATTCCAAAAGAGGTCTCATGCCGATGAGCCATGGAATACATCTCTCCAAGAAACAGGCCCCAAAGACACCTGAGGAGAGAGACTGTATGAGTAAGATTCCTTATGCTTCAGCAATAGGATCTATCATGTACGGTATGATATGTACTAGACCAGATGTCGCTCATGCACTTAGTTTAACAAGCAGATATCAGTCGAATCCAGGAGAAGAACACTAGAAGACAGTGAAAAATATCCTAAAGTACTTAAGAAGAACTAAGGATGTATTTCTTGTCTACAGTGGGTCTGAATTGAAACTAGAGGGCTTCACAGACTCAAGTTTTCAAACGGACCAAGATGACAGTAAATCCGTTTCGGGGTATGTGTTTACCTTAAACGGTGGCGCAGTGAGTTGGAAGAGTTCCAAACAGTAAATAGTTGCTGATTCAGTGACAGAGGCAGAGTACATAGCTGCAAAGGAAGTTGTTTGGATGAAGAAGTTCATTACTGAACTTGGTGTGGTTCCTAGCATTTCAGGACCAGTGCCTTTATTATGTGACAACACTGGAGCTGTTGCGCAGGCTAAGAAACCCAGGTCTCATCAGAAATCTAAACACGTGTTGGGGCGATTTCATTTGATCAGAGAGATCATTGATAGAGGAAACGTCACCCTGGAGCGTGTGGACTCTCAAGACAATATTACAGATCCATTTACTAAAGCGTTAACACAACAGCAGTTTGATCGTCACATAGAGAAGATGGTTATGAGATACCACGGCGATTGGCTTTAGTGCAAGTGGGAGATTGAAAGTAGTATGCATACAAGCCAATCATATATGATGATAAAGCATATATTTTGTAATCAATCTTATTTATTTATTAAGAAAAGAATTATTTATTAAAGGCATTTATTATCTATATGGTGTTGTTTTAATAATATGTGATAAACCCATAGTTTTAAGCAATGCTTTTAGAATCATGATAAGATCATGCTAATGAGATCTAAATTCTTAGATAGCTTAAAACTAAAATGTTCCCAATCAATGGATTACTAAAAAGGGGATTAGTGAATCCAAATAGATTGGTACGTACGTTGCTTGCTCATTGGATGAGGATGATTGATCTCGTGATCATTTGTATGGAGACACTAAAGCAAGTATGTAGGTGCTTATTAGAGAATAAGTTCACTGAACGTGACTCGCTAAGGAATACCTAATGGAGTTTTAGTTGCCTATCAATATGAATTCCTGTAGTGATAGTAGTACAAATGATCCTTAGAATTGAGATCATCACAGTATCTTATATATAATGAATTACACTTTGACTTAATCCTTAAGACTCTTAGAGTATATCAAATGGTATGCTTGGGTGTAATAAGTTATATATGAAGATAATGAATGATCAATAAAGAATCTACCACTTCTAGTAAAAGAAGAGAAATGTCCTATGTGATTCGATAAATGACAACCCAGAAATCCTTGGCCATGGTGGAATGAAATTAGAAAGTAGTTTCTAATTTACATTCATTAGGAGTTGTGCATTTAGGAATCGAAATACATATAATTAAATAAAATAAAACTTGACAGTAATTCCATGTCTTATATTTAATTGGGACATTGTATGGTGGAAGGATTAAATTGTACGGTAACTATTAACTCAAAGGTTCTTTTATGATTAATGTTAAAATCTATATTATCTAGAAAGTCGTTAATCGCTAGGGAGGTTTATCCCTATTGTAGAATAAATATTATTTATTTAAATAAATTAATCGTTTAATTTATTTATTTAAATAAGGTTAGAATTGTTCTAATTGATTTATTCACAACCAGTTTAATATGGAGAACCTAAAGGGTCACACCATAAAAGGAAGAATAATTATTTAAGAAGTTAATGGCATAATCGTAATAATATATTAAGTATATTTAATTTAATTTATGGTGATAGAATAAATTAAATAGCTTAATATTTATTATTTAATATTTTAGAAATATTAAATATAAATTAATAAGAGGAGTCTTATTAATATTATTATAATTATTATTATTTTAATTTCTAAAACGGTTTAGGAATTAATTTAATATAAGTACTCTCATTTATTCCTAAAAGGATTAGGAGGAAAAATTAGTCAAAGGAGTTTAATTAATTATCCCTAATAAGATTAGGGAGCCCATTTAATTAAAAGAGTTTAATTAAATAAATAATACATTATTTTAATTAAATAGGGTTACTTGATATCTTTATAAGAGGAGTCTTATATCAGATATCAGATATACGTAATTCCAAGAGTTGGAGAGTTCACCCCCTTTTCTATAGAGATAGGAAAAACTAGGGTTTGAGCCAATACACCATTCCTCTTGAAAATTCTTCTTCCTTGGTGGATCACCTCTAGAGGCCATACACTTGGGTGGTTGTGACGAACGAGATTTTGTAATTAATTTCTAATATTTATTGAATTAAATAAATATTTTTCGATGATTTAATTATTGGATTAAATAATTAATTGATGCAGTTATGGTAGATTTATTTAATTATATGTGTTATATTTATTAAACTAATATGGAGAATTTTATTATTCGAAGTATGTGAGTTTATTATATTAAAAGTAATATTTAATAAGCCATATTACTTAATTAAGATAATTATTAATTAGAGAGTTAATGATTTGACATTATTAATTAATGAGAAAATTAATTATATGATTATGTGAATTTATGAGAGATTATTATATGTTATTTAATTAATTTAAATAAGATATTTGAATTGGGTGTGACAAGAATTAAACTATATGATAAAACTTTATTAAATTAAATGATTTTTGAAATCTATTCTAACTAACCAAACAGTGCCTTAATAGGAGTTATGGGCAGTTAACCCATGCTGGGTAACTGACCATAGTGCGCGTTAATTGCTTGATTAATATATGTATTCTTCTTCTTCCTTTTCATTATCTGGCTAAGTCTGGCATATAACACAGAGGGAAAAGAGAGAGAGTCTGAGAAATTGATTTAGAGAGTTTGAGAATTGTTGAAGAATACTTTAATTCATCTCCTATTACTTTATCTACGCTTGGGTAATCTCTTTAACCCAGTTTTTTTTACGTCATTTAAAGTTTCCATGAATATGACTCCTAAGTCGTCTGTAAAGTCTCTGTAATTAAAATTGTGAGAGTTATGTGCATATATATGTAAGATGTCATTTTAATGTGCTTTAATATGTATTATATATAATTCCTTATCATCAGTTCATAATTTTATGTCGTTAATCTGATGACTTGCTATTTCAAAAATATACAGAGTTTGGGTTTTTGGCCTTATGGCCTTATACATGATTTTAGTATGTCAAACATAAATGTTTTCGTAGATTTTACACTCGTATATTATTGTGCATGTTAATACGAAGAGACCAAACTTTAAATGAATGGATTTGGCTTTATAACGAATCTGTGGCGTTGAATGTTAGGAATTTATGTTAAAAACTTCAAGAACATCAAGAACAGAGAAAAATTTTATGTTTTAATTCTGTGATTATATGTTTTAATGGGTTAAAATCACTTTATAGATGTTGTATTATGATTATACATGAATTATAACATGTGGGTATGTCTAAATTCGTGTAGTAATAAATTAAATTGGAGTTTTTGACTGTGTTATGCAATTTTTGCGAATTGCAGAACAGTTTCTGCGGCGCCAGTCTCATGCCTAAACATCCGCGCCGCAGCGCCACCGCGCCGCAACGCCAGGATTCCAGCTGCAGCGCCACAGCACCGCAGCGCCATGTGTCCGGCTACAGCGCCATGGTGCCGCAGCGCGAAGATCAAGTATAACAGTGGCACTGCAGTGCCACTCTCCAGAATGTCCAGAAATGTAATTTTTTAAATGTTAAGTCTAACAATGTGTTAGTAACTTAATGTAATGAACATGTAAACATGTTAGAAATATAATTAAATGATAAAATAGTTGTTTAACATGTAAATAACATAATTACATGTGAATTGAATTATTGAATACATAATTAGCTTGATAATTCATGAAGTACAAATTATGTGACAAAGTGATAAATTGATTAAGTATAGTCAATAATCAAAGTAGACAAAGAGAATGAGTTTATGATGATTAGTTAAGTTATAATTAACTGGTATTGTGAATGTGAATGGTATGTAGGATTTAATTCAAAGAACGTGATTAGTTAAAGTATAATCTACGCACGAGGCAAGTTTCCTAACCCTACTTGTCATTATTGTTCAAGTTTATTATTTACCTTGAATAAATTATCGTTACTATTATTCAAGTTCAAATGTTATATTATAGATTGATTATCTTTTCAAAGTATGATTTAGTTATACAATAATTGTTCTATTGTATACTTCTTGAGATTATTATTCAAATTGAATATCATTATTGTTGAACCTTATTAGACTAGTGAAATCTTAATGATTCAACTAGTCCATAGTTGATGAGCGTTCTAAATTTCAAAACCCTTGATGAATTATCCAAACCAAACTTCCTTTGGTGCGGACTCGAATGTCAAACTGAGATGAACAACCCTGTTAGGGGATTATTTACGCTTTAGCGTTAAGATATTGTGCACAGTATGGTACTAAGGGCTAATCCCCCTAAGTACGAGAAGAAGGTCCATAGTCTTATGAATGTTAAAGGTTTCAAGTATAACCCTTGTTAACCTAGGACATAGTTCAAGGTCTTATGACCCTCATAATTCTTTTGATTCTTGTTACTCATTCTTGATTCAAAAGTTGAGCTTTTATTCAGATGTCTTTGATTTATTCGCATGTTATTATACTGTTATTTCATTTTTATACTTGTGGGCATTTGTGCTCACTCTTGGTTAATAATAACACTGCAGTTAAGAACGAAAGAGTTGACGAACCTTCCACTAGTAAGGGCAAGGGCAAAGTTAGCAAATGATGGAGACTTGTTATTTTATATGGCTTGTTATTTTATATGACGTATTTGTTTAAGACTTAAGTTAAAGATATTTAAGACTTATTTATTTATAATTTCGCACAGATGTTTAAGGTTAGTTTAACCTGAGATTGTATTATTATTCAGATGTTGTAACTCTATAAAGGGAGGATTTTAATTCTATTTATTGAATGGTTTGCAATTATTATGGGTAGATAGATAGATGATATTTGTACAGTGAACACCAAATCCCGTGGAATCGAAGTACCTAGATTTGGGGGTGTCACAGTGGCTAACATTGATCAAAGGAAGGAATCTACCCGGAGATTCAAGGAGATCGCGGAGAAGTAGGAGGTGAACTCGTACCTGAAGAAGCTTGTTTCTACAAGGGTATGATTTCATAATTTCTTATTCTTCGTTTAATTAATAATATACATAAAGGATGATTCGGGTAATTGGTTTGTGAATTTAATTTTTAAGTCTAATTTTATTTTGCTTCCGCTAATTTTTGTAATTTGATTGCTACTTTGATTTTCACAAAAGCTAACAGTTTTTGTATCATAAAATTTTCATTTTATTATCTAATTATATTACTTAGAAATTTCTCAATTGAAAAGAACTATAGTTTATAATACGTTTCAAAAAATGATCATTTATGTTCATATGCCAAATGGTTACAATATATGGTCTTCTCTAGCATACTGCTATATATGATAACACATGTCCCCTAACATCACAAAAAATAGGAATAATTTCCAACATACTACCCCTCTAACATTTTTCAAAAGTTTAGGGTTTACTACTATCTCACATCTTACATAAAAGACTGAGTTTTCAACAACAATTTAAACAACACGTAAATAAAATACTACAACTACTAGACTTCTTCCTCTAGACTCAATCTAACATCCCACGCTCCACGGCGCTCTGATATTCCTTCTGAGTAATGTGCACCACCATATCTCGGCTTATGGTATATCGGGTCTGTCCTTTCTCAGCTGAGTAGTGATTCAGCCCATCAATCAATCTCTCCATAGTCGTGCATAGAGCATATCCCATCTTATTCATCTTCCTTCTCTTGCACCGCACCTCATCCTCTAGATCATCCGCCCTATCGTTGGCTTCCTCCCACTTCTCCTCGAAGTGAATCCTATCCATCACCTCCATTTCTAACTGAGTTCAGAGAGCCTCCTTCTCCGTCCTCTCACTCAAAACCCTCTGCTCCATTTTCTCCAACTTCCCTGCCAACTCCACGTTCCTAGCCACCACTCGGTGAAACAAGGTCCCCATCTGAATCCCTGCCTCCTTATGGTGAGCAATTTCAACCTCCATTTCCTGTATCTCTAATTTCATCTGATGATCATCGTCCCTTAATTTCTGGAACTCAGACTCCCTCTCCCTAGCCTCAGCCTCTAACTCCTCCACTCTACTCCCTAACTCTAAAATCTGCTCCTCATACTCTTTCAACATCCGATCCAGGAAAGTAGCCTCGTCGAAGTCCTTCATAGGTTCAGGCTCCTCATCCATAGGCTCCTCCTCCGGATCAGACTCCTCGAGTAATGGCTCCATCTCCTCCTCATCATCATCCTCATCAATAGAGGCCACTACTGTTATGGGCTCCACTGTCAAAGGTGCCTCATAGACCATGTGGATATCACGCGGCTCCTCCTCTACTACTCGACTAGGTCCTCCCATGTCAGTCATCCTACAATCACCAACATAAGACAAGACAAACAACAACTCCATCAGAATGTTAAATAAACATAAATTCATTGCATAGAATGAAGTTACATTTTATAACACACTAAGTCTCTCAAAGGAACTCTACATAAGTTTTATCTCTATCTTCTAAGTTCTCCTAAGTTATAATCTAAGGACTCTCGCTCCTAAGGTTTATAACTATAGCTCTGATACCAACCTGTGACACCCCCAAATTCAGACTACACTTGTCTCAAATTTGGTTGCCGCGTACTAACTCTAATAATAAATCAACATCTTATATATAACGGAATAATAGAATAATTTATATTGATATAACATAATTATTCTCTTCCCAAGGGTTCGAAACTTAAACATTCCTTACATAACTTAACCATCATTAAACATCGTTTAGACATAGCTAATACATAATACAACACAACCTAAATTAAACATAGTTAAATAAGTTCTTCCACAACCAAACCATAGTTGTTGATTGATTTCGCAATCAATGAATACGTGCAAGTATACACGGTCAACAAGTAATAAAGTGAAAGTAGAGTATCGTTCCCACGAGGAATAATTTAATAAAAATTACCAAATACTAATTCTTAACCATATCAATTTTATTTAAACGACCAATAATTGTGATTTCTAGATTTAAGAAAACTAAATTAAACAAAACAAAAAGATTATTCTAAAGGAAAGCAAATAAAAAACTTAGAATTGATGGAATTCAGATAAATAAGAATTAAGACTCCAATATCCCCAATTATGAATTATAAATCAATTATTCAACTATCCCAATTATTATATCTACTGAATTGTTAACATAAATTCTCAAATGCCAAAAGCCCTCTCTCGAGTGATCAATTGCCTTCTATTTAACCCAGATTAATTTTGCTATATCTCTATGCAAAATAATTGAATTAAACTCGTTACAATCTCAATTCCTTTTATATTACATGCGGCAAATAGATATTCTCATTCTATTCACAAACCTAATTATTCACTGTGCAAATAATTAAGTCACATGTCATCATGCCCAGTTCTAACCCTAGAATTCCTTTCTCAATTCCTTCTAGAGTAACAAGGTAATTATTGATCAGGCAATTAATCAATAAGCTCAAAGCAAGATGAACAATTCACTTCAACACAAATAATTGAAATAAATCAAATAACTATTTTATAGCCATAAAAAGTTCAATTGAAATCTTAATAAAAGAGTTAGTTCATAATTAATGAATTACAACCAAGAATCCACAATTGAATAGACATTAAAAGATAAAAGTATGATAAGAGAAGATAATATGATCTGTTGTCAGCAAATCTGATGCTCCCCTCTTGCTCTTGCTCTTGCTCTTGCTCTTCAATGATCTCCAAGTTGTTTCAATCTCCTAAACTAATAAGAACTTGGGTTAATGTCTAATCTAATGGAGTGTTTAATCTAGTCTACTCTATGTAATCCCCCTTTATTTTATGCCTCCCATCATGTATTTATAGGTTACAAGTCTAATTTTTAGGTTAGGAACAAACCCAATCCTATTTGGAGTCAAAAAGGTGTCAAATTTCGCCCAAAACGCGTCCAGGCCATCACCAAGCCCTTCCCCAGTGCCCCAGCGCCCCAGCGCTGGGCACGACGCTGGTATTCTGCCTTATAGCGCCCCGGCGCTGTAAATTACCTTGAAATTAGCGCCCCGGCGCTGCCACTTTTTCTAACATTTTCTGCTCCGACGTCCTTTGGAAAAATGGCCATAACTTCTTCGTCCGAATTCCGATTTTGATGATTCAAGATAATCCGGAAAGAGGAGAAGTATATCTACAACTTTCATTCTTTATGTTTTTCAAAATAAGGTCCGTAGAAATACTCAAATTGGCTCTGAAGTGACTACTATGTAAATGGTAAGCCGAAAAGGTGAATCTAGCCACCTCGAACGTCGATCCAAGTACCTTTTGTACCAATTCCTACAAAACAATGTAAAACATGCATGAATGGACACAAACACTTAAAAACTATTCTAAAAGACTTGAGAACAACAATGAAATAAGCCTGAATGTATCCAATTTATGTGTATAAAACTCACTCATCAAATACCCCCAAACTTAAACCTTTGCTTGTCCTCAAGCAAAAACACAAAAGAACAAAAAAATAAACAAACAAACTCAATTACATGAATGCATATGCATGATCTACTTCCTAATATACATACGAACCTAGTAATAAATCAGTATGATATATAGCAACAGGCCTCAAAGATACCATTGGTACTCAAACAATATATCCGATCAAATCAAAATTCATAACTCTAACTAATTAGTCAATCAAAACCTGTCATCACCCATGTTGTGTGTGTATGCTTGTTAACCATTCTAACCAACCACAATTCAAGATAATCACATAACAAACTTCTTAGAAGGAAAATTTCAGTTCCAATTCAATTACTTTTGTAAACATGACAACTCCGGTTAAAACTAAGCAATTACCAAGTCGAAGGGTAAATACAAGATTTATTTATACTTTTATTCAACCACGAGGGCATTTTGCTCTTTCTCGTGTTTTTTTCATTTTTTTTATTTTCTCATGGCTGTGCAATGTCTTATTCCCTTAGGCTTTTCAGTGCTACCTTAACGAGCTTTCGACCAACGACTCCCAAGTCATTAAGACCTTAGGGCGCTAGGTGTAAAGACAATCCCCTCGGGCTTACTTACTCAAGTAACAAAGGCCACAAAACTAGACAAGCATGCCACGGTGTTTATTCATTTTTTTTTCTGGATTTTCTATTTTTTTTTCTTTTCATCATTTTTTTTTCTTTTTTTTTTCATTTTCATTTTCATTTTGTATATATATACCCCATAGATTCCCCCAAACTCAAGCTTTTACGTCATTCCAACCTTTACCGTCAGTTCACTAATTTCCTTAAA
Organism: Panax notoginseng; assembly: GCA_016801055.1. NCBI lineage: Eukaryota > Viridiplantae > Streptophyta > Magnoliopsida > Apiales > Araliaceae > Panax > Panax notoginseng. The sequence continues at coordinate 121,719,111 of CM029013.1, forward strand.
TTTTGACCAAAATTTTTCCTCAGAAATAAATTATGAAACCCTTGAACCAAGTGGATTAAAACAGTTAAACTTTAAGTGCTAACCAGTTACATAAGTTTCAGACAGGCTCAGATTATCATCATGATTAAAATTAGAACTCATCATCAATTATCAACACTGTTCAAGTTAACATGCAAAACCAATCTTATCATAGGCCGAGCTAAGACCACACCAACTAATCACACAGATTCATGCAAAAAAAAAATGCAATTACACTACATGAACACATATATGACTATGCAAAAAAAAATACCATGTACTATATGAAACCTAAAAAAAACACAATGGTAACACAAAAAAAAATGAACTACTATGCAGATAACTAACTATATGCAATACGACACTAAAATGCCCCCAAACTTAAACTAGACATTGTCCTCAGTGGATGAAATATAAAAAAGTAAAGCAGAGGACTTCCCTGAAAATATAGCAATCTTCCTCATTGTCCACTAAGTTTGGAGAATATGCTAGGCACGTGGAACAAATTGGGCACCACTTGAATTTGACTTGACTAACCTATAAACCATGATAGAAGCAATTTTATTAAATCCTAAATAAATGCAAATTCAAAACTACTAATATAAAACCTAATAAAAACTAAAAATAAAAATTAAACTTGGGTTGCCTCCCAATAAGCGCTTGTTTTATAGTCTCAGCCTGACTTCTTCAATTCTCTATCCAATTCCTCTTCGAAAGTTGAGGAACCCTCTATCCATTGGAAATAATATAGCTTTTGGTAGGTTCTCATTTACGATAGCCATTGTATTAAAGTCACCCAGCATGTTTTTTATAGATAGGTTCCCTATTAAGAACGTCCAACAACTAGGTATTTTCTCCATTATATCTATGATCCAATTGGGGCATTGAAGCTTAGTAAACACAATGGGATCTTCCTCTATCTTCTCCTTTTCAACCCACCATGACTCCACAGTTGTACTAGCTCTAATGTCACAAAGAGCTTTGCCGACGACATGACTGCCAATTGGGCATGGTTTTGCAAAACTGCTCGGATTCTTGAACTTTGGTGGAGAAGGTACATGGGACACTATCAAGATTGGCTCATCTTCGTTGGTACTCAAAGTTAGATCTTTGCCGATCTCCTTTTGTTGGTCTCCAAGTCTTTCCTCTCTTTCAACATCTATATCATTTGGCACATCCGATTGCAGATTTGGTTCGGGCTCATCATCAGTCTCGTCATCCATGTCATAGAGCCAAGTGTATTGAGGATGGTTGTTCAACGCATGTGCTATCTGCCCCAATTGATTTTCCAGATTCTTGATTGATGCATTCTGACTTTGTATACTTAGCTCCATTTGATCAAATCTCTTATCACTCTCCTCACTCCTTTTTTCAGACGCTCTAATGAATTTTTTCAAGGCTTCCTCCAAATTTGAATGTTCTTCCTGTTGTAGTGGAGGTGGACACGAGAAATCCGGTGGGTATGTTGGACTTGGAGCATAAAATTGATCTTGATTGTTACTCCATGAAAAATCCGGGTGATACCCCCAATCCTGATGATAGTTGTTGGTATAGACATAACTATTGGGGTAATCACCACTATACTGTACCGGCTCGAAATTGATGGCGCATTGATAACTCATATGATTTCCAGCACAATAATCACAAGTAACCGCCACACTTTGACGACGTTGAGCTTCAAAAGCTTCAAGCATCCTCGAAAGTGTCTCCATCTGTGCTGACAATGCAGAAAGTTTCTTGAGTCTGTCAATCTCCGCTCCCCGTGGTTGAGTCATGTTCGTGTATGGCCATTGATACGCAAAGTCATCCATGGTACCTAAAAAGAGAGAAATATAGGAAGAGAATGAGAAATAAAAATAAAAATAAAAATGTTTAAATTAAGACTAATTTGATTGAAATTAATATTGGTAAATAATTATTAAATTAGTTCCCATGCAACGGCGCCAAAAACTTGTTGATTGATTTCGCAATCAATGAATACGTGCAAGTATACACGGTCAACAAGTAATAAAGTGAAAGTAGAGTATCGTTCCCACGAGAAATTATTTAATAAAAATTACCAAATACTAATTCTTAACCAAATCAATTTTATTTAAACGACCAATAATTGTGATTTCTAGATTTAAGAAAACTAAATTAAACAAAACAAAAAGATTATTCTAAAGGAAAGCAAATAAACAACTTAGAATTGATGAAATTCAGATAAATAAGAATTAAGACTCCAATATCCCCAATTATGAATTATAAATCAATTATTCAACTATCCCAATTATTATATCTACTGAATTGTTAACATAAATTTTCAAATGCCAAAAGCTCTCTCTCGAGTGATCAATTGCCTTCTATTTAACCCAGATTAATTTTGCTATATCTCTATGCAAAACAATTGAATTAAACTCGTTACAATCCCAATTCCTTTTATGTTACATGCGGCAAATAGATATTCTCATTCTATTCACAAACCTAATTATTCACTGTGCAAATAACTAAGTCACATGTCATCATGCCCAGTTCTAACCCTAGAATTCCTTTCTCAATTCCTTCTAGAGTAACAAGGTAATTATTGATCAGGTAATTAATCAATAAGCTCAAAGCAAGATGAACAATTCACTTCAACACAAATAATTGAAATAAATCAAATAACTATTTTATAGCCATAAAAAGTTCAATTGAAATCTTAATAAAAGAGTTAGTTCATAATTAATGAATTACAACCAAGAATCCACAATTGAATAGACATTAAAAGATAAAAGTATGATAAGAGAAGATAATATGATCTGTTGTCAGCAAATCTGATGCTCCCCTCTTGCTCTTGCTCTTCAATGATCTCCAAGTTGTTTCAATCTCCTAAACTAATAAGAACTAGGGTTAATGTCTAATCTAATGGAGTGTTTAATCTAGTCTACTCTATGTAATCCCCCTTTATTTTATGCCTCCCATCATGTATTTATAGGTTACAAGTCTAATTTTTAGGTTAGGAACAAACCCAATCCTATTTGGAGTCAAAAAGGTGTCAAATTTCGCCCAAAACGCGTCCAGGCCATCACCAAGCCCTTCCCCAGCGCCCCAGCGCCCCAGCGCTGGGCACGACGCTGGTATTCTGCCTTATAGCGCCCCGGCACTGTAAATTACCTTGAAATTAGAGCCCCGGCGCTGTCACTTTTTCTAACATTTTCTACTCCGACGTCCTTTGGAAAAATGGCCATAACTTCTTCGTCCGAACTCTGATTTCGATGATTCAAGATGATCCGGAAAGAGGAGAAGTAGATCTACAACTTTCATTCTTTAAGTTTTTCGAAATAAGGTCCGTAGAAATACTCAAATTGGCTCTGAAGTGACTACTATGTAAATGGTAAGCCGAAAAGGCGAATCTAGCCACCCCGAACGTCGATCCAAGTACCTTTTGTACCAATTCCTACAAAACAATGTAAAATATGCATGAATGGACACAAACACTTAAAAACTATTCTAAAAGACTTGAGAACAACAATGAAATAAGCCCGAATGTATCCAATTTATGTGTATAAAACTCACTCATCAATAGTACATTCCTAGCAACCTAGTAATAACTACTCCAAAGCCTTTTCTTTACACTTGTCCTTGCCAGAGAGTTCACCACGTTCTGCCTTCACTGAAAGTGTTAGGAAAAGCAAGGATGAGTAACAATTTTGCCTAGCAAGTAATATAGCAAAAAAGGTATTCAATATAGTTTTCAATTAATCAATGGTATAGTAATAATGATAGTTCAAGATAGCAAGAAGGATCAATAATTATCAACAACAGTCGCTATGGACAGAAATATCAATAATATTCAAAAGTTTATCAATTCAAGGTTTCAAAGTAGTGAATACTGAGCAGTCACTATGGACTATAAACTTCTCCTAGAATTAACAGTGATAATACTGATAATTCTACAAAATGAGTACGACAGGTGATCAGCCTAAAGTACCATATGTCATGCATAACATTTAGTCTTTCTCATGTGTGCACGTCGGTTCCCCGACAATATATAATTCCCCTACTAAGAGGGTTGTTCTTCTCAATTGTAAGAGTCTGCACCAAGTTAATTTGGTTTGGATAGCTTTTGATCAAATATCAGTAATCTAGCTGAATCAATGGCTTAGACAATTTCTTTCACAATATATATATGAACAATTATCGTTCGAGTCAATGTTTGAATTTTCCTTACGAAGTATTAATTCTTCAAAGTTCTACTTGTACGATCAATAATAGCACAAGTTCAAGTAATGCTTAATAAAGAGTAAGGTTCGAGTACTTGCCTCAAGCGTAGTTTACCAAAATATCGCTTATCAATAATCTTTCAAATCCTAACATAATATAATACGCGTATAGGATATTCATTAGTTACACATGCTCATACATGATATGTAAGTTTAAATGCATACATAAATGTCTAACTTAGTTGTATACTCTTCACATACATCATTCCACACCTTGCATACTCGTAACACAAAATCAGTTTATATGTCACCATTAAGTCAAATAACATAGTCTCTAATCGTTGTTTTATGGTTTTGCAAATACATTTTGGACTTATCATTTGAAAGTCTATAATCACTTCATTATACATTCACTCCTATCACCTAGCATGTGTCTTAACATATTGGATATGTACTGCTCATATAATACATGCTAGAGTAACACTTTAAACATGCAAACACCTTCAAACTAAAAGCAGAAAGCTGATCCTACTACAGACTGGCGCGACCGCGCTTGGTTTGTACTAAAGAGTGGCGCGGCCGCGCTGCTCCTGATGCAAACCAAGACATGGTTGCTTCTGCAGAAGGTCAGTGCACACCTGTCTTACATATATGAATAATCATGCACCACACACATGTTATTATGTGAATAACTAGGCCTGACCCAACCTCAAAACATTAACATAAGTCATTCAAGACTTGTCATATTCCTCTTTTTACATGCACATGTCTAGTTAGGCATTCATGTTAATCACATTTACATGCATGTCACACCTAATTGTGATGTCTTGTATACACAAGTTAAACCACATAAGCATGCTCAAAAATCTTAACTCAAATGTACATAGTTTATCAAGTTTATATTTGAAACTTTAAGGCTCCTTAGTAAAATTTATTTAAGCATGCAAGATAAGCACACATTGTCTAAATTATACTTTCATACGTATTTGTGCACATACTCAAGTTATTTACACATGTTCACAAGGTTAGAATGTATGTTACTCCACGTATAAAATTTCTATTTTTTCCAATCTTTAAACCTTCTTTGAATATCTAAATTAAAACAAACCTATCATAGCTTATTACATACATAACAACGTTAGTCCACACTCGAGGGTCATCTATACGCATATTCAAACCAAGGTAGCATATTCATCATAACACTGGATCACTAACAGCAGTATCTGAGAAAGACACCCCGCGCGGCCGCGTGGTATTAAGCTATAGAAGTGGCGCGGCCGCGCCACTTCGTTCAGAAACAAAAATAAATAGCTCTGTTTTAGCAAAGCCTTAGCATATGTATAGTCCATTCTAAAACCAGACCAACTGCAGTACTTCAAAGCATTCATACCAATTCAGACAACACAATGACATGCTAATTCATACAAATTTGACAAATATTTCACGTAATTGCTAAGAATTTAACAAAACTTAACTAAGAACAAAAATAAAAATTATACCTCCTTGAAGCTTGAATTTAATTCCCTCACTCCTTTGATAATACTCCCTTAATAGCTCAGCAACTCACACTCTCTAATGCATTTCTTAGATAATTTTAAGCAACAAAAAATGAGAAGGAAATGGTGCTATATATAGGGAATGGATTTTCCAGTTCATGGCATTGCACTATGGTTTGATTCAACTGAAATTGAGAAGAAATGTTGGTTATAGAAGGGTTGCCCAACTGCCCAACCCGTAGCCATCATCACCATAGATTGTAGCCTTTTGGTTTTGCTGGATTTTATGCAATAAAGGAGTAGGCTTATGTTTGAGTACTTAATATGGGACACAAACTTTAAATCCCGACAACGTGACCATAATGCTTTAGTTTGTTACTTTTAATTCCCAAAATGTAATTTTAATGTGTTACTGCTACTACATAATAAAAAGTTATGGATTATTTATGTACTCATATCATATAATCCATGTACATTAGTCCAGTCTAATTTTTATTTATAGCAGGTATAGACTCCATTTTAATTAACCACTATAATTCAATATATCCTTAAAACTTTATTATTCTAGTTAGACTCACTTATTGAAATAATTATATTTCTTTGATATAGTACATCTTTTAATGTTTCCACACATCCTTTTTATCACATAAGCAATTATTTAAGTAATTTATGATTCCCTACACTTTACTATATAGTTTTCTATATATTACATAGTTATATTAATGTGTCACACCACATTTTCTTTTTAATGCAAGAACTATATAATATAACATGTTTTACACACCTCAATTAAATGAATAATACAATTCTAGTCATGCAATTTACTTTACTCACAATAACAATTAATAATCACATATCATTAATTAATCACCATTAACAATTAATTAATATTCTATAATAACAATTAACAATTAATATCAATTAAATGTTCACTTGATAATTCCTTCGTCGATTAATATCATCATTAATGGTTCCCAACACTGTGCCACAGAAGGCTTTCAACGAGTTCATCGCAACTCCATACCTTTCTAATTATTCAATTATTTAATAATATTTGAGTTAACTCATCTCGTAACACAAAACCATTTATATTCAAATAAATATTTATTTTCATTAATATATTTATTAATTTGTGTAAGGAAATTCTCGGGTATTACAGAGTCATAGTCTCATAGATATTGCCTATCCAAGTCTCACTACTACAAAACAGTAAATAGACAACACTTAAACCACAACGTTTTTATAAAAAACGTTGTGGTATTATTTTTCACAACGTTTTTTAACAAAACGTTGTTGATACATATAAAAAACGTTATCTATTTAAATGGACATTTTTTTAGTTTTAAATAGATAACTTTTTTTAAAAAAAATGTTGTGTATGTGAAAAACACGGAGCATGGGTAAATGAAAACTTAAAATTAAATTTGCTCTTCTACGCAAAGAAAGAGGGTTCAAGTACTCTATTTCCTTTGTCACCTCTTCGTCTCTCATCTTTAGTCGTTTTTCTTTCCATCTGGAAAACAAAAGCCTTAAATTCCCTGTAACTCTCAAATCTCTAGATCAAACATTCCTAATAGATGACACCCTTATTATAATGAACCGAAATTGCATATTCCTAATAGAGGGCTCGTTGTACGCGAATTCAGCCTCTCAATCCGACTTCAAAGGTATATAAAACTCATATAATCATTGCATTTTATATATGTTTAAGTAATTAATGTGTATATCGTTTTGTGTTTGATTTGAGATGAATATTTCAGGTGAAAGGACTTCCGTTTAATCGGTATTCATGGTTGACCACGCACAATGCGTTTGCTCAGTTGAAGGCAAAATCGGCGATCGGAGCGGTGCTTTTAGCTCCGGAGAACCAACAGGATACCGTTTCCAATCAGCTTAATGTATGTTCCTCTTTCTTTCTCTCTCTTATGGCCGGAATGTTTCTATTTTGGTTGCGGTTTGGCGGCATTATTTGTTCTTCTTGTTGTTTTCTATTATTGTAAGAGTAGAACAAGGTAAAGCATGGGCCTAATTGTCCATTTTGCTAGAATATGAAGTCGGCTTAGCTTATGGTTGAAGGTGGCATGGGTTAGTGGAAAGGACTTTAAAATGGTTTAACGTTTACTGATTGTGTTGCTCATTTGACCTCCTACAAGATTTCTTATATTTCAAGGATCAGGAATTTTTTAAAAGGCTCTTTTTCTGTTGTAATATTTTTTAGCACTTGATGAAGCTGGAATGATACATTCTGTAAATCAAGCAGTTGAGTCTCTTTTATATCTCAACATTGGATTTTCAGACTTAATCAGTGGATCACTAGATGCTAAGGTATACTAAGGATAGATATACTAGCTATCAGTGTTATATATCTAAATTTCATAAAATGATAGACTCCAAATGGATTTTGACTGTTAAAGAGCATGATTTCTTTTGAGGCTCTACACATAATATTATCCCTTCATTCCAGGATCAGAGAATAGATTCAAATTCTGCAGTCAGTTCCTCTCGACAAGGTGCCGATATGGGAGCACTAGTACAAAGTTAAGGACACGTGATTGTAAAATTGTGATGAGATGTTTTACATGCCGTATAATATAAATGATCAGGTTTTTGGTAGTGCTATGCTTGAATTTCTTATTGAAATGGTTTTTGTGTTTGTGACTTTATTCTGATTCCTGCATTAAGTTATTTAATCTTTGCACCTTGATCTCTCAAAAAAGTGCAGAACTGATTTCTTCCATGTGATCATACAGTGGGTGCATAACTTCTGCAGAGACGGTTATGCTTGAGGAGCAAAGCTTGGATGAGTTTCTTTCTAATATTGACAAAGGGAAGACTATTATTGTCTCCCTTTCTCCCCAATCTAGGGCTTCCCTTTCAGAGTATTATGGCCTTTCTCTGCTACAGGTGTGTTATATTATAATTTAGTCTGTTCCCTAGCTCAACTTTCTTTAGCACAGTACCCTGTTGATATGATCAGATAGCCATAAAACATGAACTTAAATGTGGAGCCATCTTATAGCATGAGCATACATCTCTTTACATTGGATAGTTTGTACTTCTGCAGTTGAATTGTACATGTTCTATGATCTTGTTAGGACCTTAAGGTCTTGAACAATTAAAATGGATAGGTTGGCCTAAGCCAGACTAACTAGAGTAGGAGAAGGAAGAAAAGGACAGAAAAAAGAGAGAAATGGGGAAGGGAGATGGGCTCACAGCTCTCACAATTTTATATATTCATCAACATAATGGAAACATCTCATTCCTTACATATTTATACCTGACTTACTAGCTGGAAAATTAAGCTTAAATTATAACTACTCACTTATCCTACACCACATAGTAACCAACTCACATGGAGTATGTTTATTCTAGAGACTACTATTAGTAACTACTTTCCCAAAATAACCTTAACTAACAATTCAAATTGTTGGGTCTTGACAATATGTTGTTTATATTTTTTATTCTCAATATAATATCATAAAGAATAAGTATTAGATTTTAGTTAGTCAACACGATGTTCTAATGTTGTGAGTTCTTTTATAATTTTCAGGTGTTCAGTAAACTTACCAATAACATGAGGTGATTCTAAAATTCCTGCTTTTGATTGAGCCCCAGGCCTCAGTATTGCCAATAACATTGAGTTCTACACTACTAGTTATGTGTTTAATTCTCAAGTCAGACTTGACTTTATGTCTATGTGATTATGTCATCCATTTCAGTAATTTTTAAAGTGAGGAGCTAAACTATAGGGACAAAAAAATCCAACCTTACCATGGTAAACTTTCGAGAACTGGCAAGTGTAACATTATAGAAGTTGATACCTAGCATAGTTACGTAGTGAGAATTTGAATATAGCAAATTGGTCAGATTGGTGGTGAAAATATATTAACTGTGGTTCAATAGTTTTTGGATGTTGTGTGTAATTACTAGCTCAATTAATTATACTAATATTCTAGTGTTACCGGTGCACACATACACAATTGAGATCCACACCCACAAATTACTTTCTTGTAAAAATTAGATATGCTAACCTGCAGTAGCTAAACAAATGTTTTCCACAATTTCAATGCAAATATTTAATGTTTCTTCAACATTAAAACTTATATATAAACACTAAACTTTCTTTCATGTTGATTATGCAGTTGTATAAACTGGATGACACATCTTATTTAACTGCAAAATCTTATTTTGATTTCCATTCCAGTTGCATAAACGGGATGACACATCATTCTTTATTATAGCAAGATTACGTATTTGATGAACTACTAGAAATATTGTTTGCCACATATTGTTGCTCTTACTATTTCTTAGTCAGTTATCTGCAAACAGTTAAATGATTTCTAAATGTTCTTACGAGGATGAGAATGGCATATAAAAAGAATAATAATAGAAGAATGGAAATTACTGTGAGATAGAATTCAAACCAAGCACCTCAAAGAGTTTTAATGCAAGAGTCAAGATGTCGATACTTAGTGAGGAGAAAATTAGTCATTCTAATGTTCAGATTGCTTCTTTTTATTTCCTCACATACTTGTATGTTTTGGTAATGGTTAGTTATGCGATCTGCACTATTTTTTGACTGAGCCAAGCTGACTGGGTTCCCTTGCTCAGACAGTCCGGTATATGCCCTCTCAGTTCACTTGTCCATCGGTCCATATCTGGTTTAATATCAAAATCATTAAGAGTTTAGTTTCTGCCAGTTTGATTTCTGTTGGCAGTGGCAACAAGTGACAGATTGAGGGCTTTCAATTGGACCACAAGGCTTGTGGTGTTTATAAAATTAGATGACATCCTAGAAATCAATTCAAGCTCACTATTAGAAAATTAAAAGTTCTCACAGTCGTGTAAATATGGGAAATCTCTGTGTGCGCGCGCGTGAGTGAGCCCTTCGTCTAGGGCTTTTTCATAGACTAGATTTTCTCATACCAGGTAAGAGTCTTTCCTAGGTATTAACATCACAAAACATATAATACTAATCTCTTATTATTATTGTTGGATTTGTCAAATCTCAGCTGATTTGTTTCTTATTTTGATTGGTTTACATTTACACAAGCTTTTGTTACAGTTGAGGTAATGCATAGTATTTAGGGATCACTTCTTCAGTTTTATAAGAAGCTACGGAAAGCAGGTTTATTCACTCATTTGCTCTGCCTCTTTTCAGGATTAAATCAAGGTGTCACTGGTCTTCCATTGAAGGGTTGGCCTCTAACAGTGAGTTATTCATGATATTTTTTATGTTTGTTCCTTTAATATCTATAACATGGAGGTGTATGAGTGCTTGTCGATTAGATATCATGCAAGGAATTGACAGATTGGAAATGGATATGCCCCAGTTCTTGATTGCCACACCTCTCACATTGCTGTCACGTTTGCTGAGCTCTTAACCAAGATCGACAGCTTAGGTAGTGCACCACGGCTTAGGTAGTGCTCCATAACTTAATTTTATAGATAGTTTGGTATATTTTGTGGATGTAGTAATTTGAAAATGTAAACTAATGATATTATTGGGATGTATTTTGAATGGCTGATACATTTTGACTTTAATTTTAAATGAGAATTTAGACCTTTTAGCTATATATCATGGCATTAGCATATTGCAGGTGCATTGGTAATATAGGTGAACCACAACCTTTTTTTTCTTTATTTACAATATTTTAAAAATATTGTATAAATTGGTTAAAAATGTTGTCTAATATATTAAACTACAACGTTTTTATCCAGAAAACGTTGTGGAATCATACCTTCTATAACGTTTTTAATCCACAACGTTTTCAAGCATCTACTAATTTATGGAAAATAAATTTACAACGTTTTTTTCTTAAAAACGTTGTGTAATGTGCTTAACTACAACGTTTTAAAAACGTTGTGTAAGGATGTCAAATAAATGACACCCTTAACCACGACGTTTTTCTGACTGAAACCACAACGTTTTTTCCGCGTTATCTATTTACTGTTTTGTAGTAGTGTCTCCATCTCATATTTCTTTTTCCTACTCACAAAGTCACAGATTCGGTATGTACAATTGTTGTTTTGGCTTCCGATTTTCTTTTTCCCACGCTCACAAGTTTCATCTTTGTGGGTTTATTGTAATCAATTTGAGGTTGATCTAGTGATTGTATACTTTGTAATTGGACTTTGACAATGATTAATTGTAATTGTATGTGAAAATTTCTATCTTTGTGAAAATTTATACCTTTGGGTTTTAATTTTATTGGAGCTAACTTGTTGTAATATGTGGGATTTTCTATCTTTGGGTGACTTTTGGGTAGCTAGGGTTTTAATTTTATTGAACTAATTGGTTGCAAGTAGAAGGTTGTTGAGTTCTGGATTATCATATTATTCATTTGTTCATCAGTTCATGGTGTTGAACAGAATCAACAAATAAGGCTTTGTTTGTATGCATAGATATTTCAAGGAGTTTAGCCATCGGTATGAAACAGGTGTTTACCGTTACCGTCCCGGTTCCGTACCGACTCACCGGTATGGGAAATCGGTTTAATCGATACCGACTTTGGTATCCTATTTTGTACATAATTGGTAATTGGTACGGGACGGTCTGATATGGGACGGGACGGTAAAATACCGTTGACCACCCCTACGTTTAGTTAGTGATGAGTTGGGTTTTAAAATAGTTAGGAATATTGATAATATATATGCAATAATTGCTAATCTAATAAGAGTATTTCTAACAGCCTATTCAATCACTTTGACATACTTAAATAGGTGAGCCATAAATCATCTCCAACAGCCTCTTCAACCTTAGTCATCAAATTTGCAACCTCTTTCTCACTCTTCAAATCTGCAACCTCCTTCTCACTCTTCAAATCTATAATTAAAGGCTAAAAATATTTATTACGCTTAAGGGTTTAAACGAATCAAACCGAATCGAACAAAGAGTTATTCGAATTCGACTCGAAAAATGATAAATTCGTACTCGAATTTGAATTGTATTTGAAAATTTCTACTCAGATTCGACTCAACTCAAATATTTATTACTCGAATTCGATCTGACTCGGATCGAATTATATTCAAAGTACTCGCGAACTTCAAATTCAATCTCGAATTCGAGTATTCACATAATAACAAGTTTTATAATAAATATAATTATAAATTGAATTTATTATTTTACTTAGAAATGAGAAAATATATTTACTATTACATTTTACAAATATAAAATCGCAATTAAAATTAAAACAAAATAATAATAATAAATAATTATCCTAAGTTGATTTAAATTTGTATATATTATAAAAAAATGTATCGAGCATCTAATCGAATCTGTATCAATTATGTATCGAATCACAATCAATTACCAAGTATGTCAACAAACTTCAATTGAAAGAGTTTTTTTTATTACTATTCTTGAAGATGCTCTAAGTCAAGATAATATAAAATATTGTAGTGGGTTGTTTTGAAAAGTGGTTAGCCTGTGATCACCGCCCAAGTGTTTTGGGTTCTTTTGAATCTTTTCTGAATAGGAGGGTGATAAATTAATGGTAATTTAATTTTAATTTTATAACACTAGTTAATTTTATGAAAAGGCACGTCACATGATTGTGTCTGTCCAAAATTTGAATAAAAGCCGGCTTCAAAATTGTTTTTCTTCTAGAAATGTTCACAAGTGTTAAGATTAATTTTCTACTATATTTTGTGTTTTTGCCCGAATAATATATTGTGAATAAGACACGTTTAGATATAATTATTTTTTGAATAATATTTTCAATATTGATATTTAAAATTTTGAATTATTATTATGAAAAACGCATAATATTGTTGTAGCTAGAATATTGAGAAGCCCCGAATAATATAATGTGAAAGACGTTTAGATATAATTATTTTTTTGAATAGTATATTCAATATTGATATTAAAAATTTTGAATTTATTATTATGAAAAAACTCATGATATTGTTTTAAGGAGAATATTGAGATCCTGAATTTACTATATTGAATTGAATCCTATAATATCTAATAATAATTAGTTTTCTCTTTTCAAAATGATGAACATAAGGACAAGGCTGGACATTGACACAATTTCGAATGAAATGATTTTAAAATACATTCCGTGGATTAGGTGAAAAGGCATTGGAACTAATCTGTGGATTTCCACGAACAATAATTATAGCTAATTTGCTATTAATATTTTACATTTTTTTTTGTGTGTGAATAAAAACTCAACTCTAGTTTATTTGATTAACAACCTTCTAAAGTTACTTAGCTGACATATTATCATAAGTAAATAAAAATCAGGCTCAAATCCTTGTAAGATATGTAATCAGGTATTTGTGATTAGAGAACCATACATAGAAGACACGTTATATTTCCATGTCTAAGTAGAACAGTCCTCATTTTCTACTTTCTAGTTTACCATAGGCTTTTCTTTTGGATCAATTACATATTTTATTACATTTTTTAAAATAATTACAACAATAGTGCACTCATAAAATATTTATACAATTAATACACTTTCCATATTTATTTATAATATTAGTGCAATTAGAATTCCTTAATTTAGGAAATTAGTATGCAATAAGGATTCTTTAATTTATAGCATCAGTCATCTCCTTGCTCGCTACCGGAAAACTAAAGATTCCTCCCACACACGGCTCTGCCCCCAAAATCCACAACACATCTCACCCCATTTTCCTTCAAATACAATACACACCTAATCACATGTTCAATCTTTCTCTCTCCTCCAAATCCCACATATCTTTTCTTCTCATTTTGTATATATTATTCCCTCTGCAATTTCTGCACCGAACTGCTGATCTATACTTCCATTCAAGTTTTTCCACCGCCCAAACAATGAAAGTCCTTCTCTCTTTTCTTTATCTGTATGCCATCCAAACCTAGCTCTGCTTTTGTTTTGCTACTCCTCCAGATTCACAAATGCTGGTTTTGCCCCTCAAAATCCAACAAATCCTATCTAAGTCATTTCCAGGATCTTCAAACAAGCTCCCCTTTCACCACAATGTCACCCTCACTGTTTCTCTCTCAATCGGAATACTCCCACAGAACGTTGCCATCGCTCTGTTTCTGCAATTTTTTCATAGTGCAGTTGGTAGCCAAACCTTCATACCAAGGTAATCAATTCTGTTTTATTAAATTACCAATTTATTTTGAATGTAATACAGTTGGTAGCCAAACCTTCATGCAGTTAGTTGCCAAACTTTCAGACCAAGGTAACTAATTCATACTATAGGTGTGGAGGTTGATTGGTTACCTTGGTATAAAAGTTTGGTTACCTTGGCATAAAAGTTTGGTTACCAATTCAGTTTTATTAAGTTACCAATTTCGTTTGAATGTGATGCAGTTGGTAGTCAACTATTCATACAAAGGTAGCCATTTTAGTATTTATGAGTAACAAAATAGTCATAAAGAAAATTTTAGAACAATAAAAGTTACTTCTATTTATTTTTAAACTTTTTGTAAGGCGAATCTTCTTATTCTTCTCATTGGCATTTTGGACAACGGAGATTCGCGGCGGTGTAGCAGCGGAGTAGCGGAAGAGAAGCCAGCGGGAAGATAAGCCAGCGGGAATAGAGAACTAAAAAAGTAAAAACTGAAAGAGTGAATGATCTTTTATGTTTGTACATAGTTGGGTTTTTAGGGAATTGATGATATGATTTGATCGAAAGTGATGATGAGCGAGGGGTCCAATTAGGAGGGAGAAAGAGAATATTACGTACGTCATGTGTTGGTTGCTACATTTTCATGATTAGTTATGGAATGATCGATCGAGTTATTTTAGGAGCCCAAATATTTGTTTTTGTTGTTAGATCCCAAATATTTGAATTTGAATTGTAGGTTTCCTTGATTTTAGGTTTCCTTATTATTGTGAATTGTACTATTTTTTTAATATGGGTCCTAATTACACTTTTTTGTAATTATTTTGTTGATGCACTAATGGTGTAATTACTTTCTAATTGTTGTATATTTCTGTAAAGAACCCTTTTCTTTTTTACCTTTTGAGTAATGGCGGCCTAAAATTTAATGGTTATTTTGGATTGAATGAATGGAATTGGGTACGGAATGAAATGAATTTAAAATATTTTAAGTGTATGTTTGGTTGTTGGTGATGGTGACAAGTTTGTTGAAAGTAGTATGCACACAAGCCAATCATATTTGATATGATAAAAGATATACTTTGTAACAATTTTATTTATTTATTAATAAAAGAATTATTTAACTAAAAACTTTTATTTTATCTACATGATGTTGTTATATTAAATGTGACAAACTCATAGTTTTAAGCAATCCTTTTAGAATTATGATGATCATGCTAATGAGATTTAAATTCTTGGATAGCTTAAAACTAAAATAGTTCTCAATCGTTGGATTACTAAAAAGGTATTAGTGAATCCAAATATATTGGTACATACGTTGTTTGCTCTTAGGAATATGATGATTGATCTCATAATCATTTGTGTGGAGACACTAAAGCAAGTATGCATGTGTTTATTGGAGAATAAGTTCACTGAACGTGGATCGCTAAGAAATATCTAATGGACTTTTACTTGTCTGTCAATAGGAATTCATCTAGTAATAATAGTACAAGTAATTTTTAGACTTAAGATCATTATAGTATCTTGTGTATAATAAATTATGCTTCGACATGTCCCTTAAGACCTTTAGGGTATATCAAAGGGTAAGTTTGAGTATACTAATTTATACATGAAGATAATGAATGATCAATAAAGAATCTATCATTTTTAGTAAAAAAAAAGATATTGTCTTATGTGATTCGATAAATGACAACACATGAATCATTTGCCAAGGTGGAATGAAATCAGAAAGGAGATTCTTTACATTATATTGAGTTGTGCATTTAAGAATCGAAATACATATAATTAAATAAAATAAGATTTGATAGTAATTTTATGTCTTATATTTAATTGAGACATTGCTTGGTGGAAGAATTGAATTATACGGTAACTATTTACTCAAATATTCTTTTATTATTAATGTTAAAATCTATATTATATGAAAAGTCGTTGATCGCTAAGTGGGTTTACCCTTGTTGTAGAATAAATATTATTTATTAAAATAAATTAAATAATTTAATTTATTTATTTAATTAAAATTAGAATTGTTCCAATTGATTTATTCACAATCGGTCTAATATGGAGAATCTAAAGAGTCACACCATAAAAGAAAAAATATTTATTTAAGAAGTAAATGGCATAATCGTAATAATAAGTTAAGTGTATTTAATTTAATTTATGGTGATAAAATAATAAAATAAATTAAATAGCTTAATATTTATTGCGATAGCCCAAATTTCAGAAATTATTAAAATAAGAATTTAGTAAATAGAATTCTTATTATAAGATATGTCAGGTTTGAATAAGAATATATATGTGTTATATATATTGAATTTTGTGTTATTGATGGAAAGAAATATCGTAAATGAGATTTTATAGTTGGTTAAACTATTAAGAAAAAAGTAGAGTTTTAAAACTTGAAGTTTGACCTTTAAATTATTAAAGAAACTAGAGTTTGAACTGGAAAGTTTAATCTCTAAATTATTGATGAAGCAGTAATTGATATTGTGAAATCAAAGAGGAAAATTGATTGTAGTATGAAAAGCTAGCATTTCAGAAACATGTTATTTAGGAAGGTAGGTTCTGTTTTTTCTAAGCAAGAAATTATATGCGTCTGAACTTGAGGTGGCACAGCTGGACCACTTCCAAGTTTATGACCAGCGCAGCTGCGCCGGTCTGTAGAAGGTCCGGAGTAAGTTTGAGAAATTTAAATTTCAAGACATGTATATTAATGTTTAATATGTGTAATAAAAGTCATAATTGGTGTTTAAGCTGCTTGGGAATGAATTGAGATAGCAAAACATGAATTGGATGAGAATTAGTTATGAAATTAATTAACTTGGAATAAATATTGGTTAATTAAGTTATATTACAGAATATTATATTATAAAGCTTTACGTGGTAGTGGCATGATAGTAAAGAAATGAAAAAGTGTTAATTCACTTACATAAGACGGTGAATTAATATATGTGTTTTACATAAGAAGATGAAAGGAATATGTTAATTTAATATTTTAATTATATTACATAATAATATAATATATAAAAGGGTTAATATTTGAAAGATAAGTGATTAATAAAAGAAGATAATCAATATAATTATAAATAAATATTGGTTAGAGATTTATGCATCAAGTTAATGTTTAAGTTATGGCTAACTGAAAATGCATTGGGGCAATTTATGGAAGAAATGGAATTGAAGAATTATGGTATAGTAATTAGTTTTGTACATACTAATTATTTTAAGGAAATTGTTATCTTAAATAAAGGTGTTATGAGTATAAAATTCATAAAGCCTAGTATAGTAGTTCTACATATTACAAGTGTGCAATTTTTTAAAGTAAGCTAAACAATTTAGCATTAAGGTAAAGTGTGTCTCACAAACTTTATATTAAATGAATATTAAAATAACATGGAATTGGGGAAAAGCCGAACATAACCTAGACCCCTAATATTCTATTGTTGAGATTATGAGCTTGAGTTATATAACTTTAGTAAGTGGGATAACTGAGCCTTGTGTGGCATGAGTATTAAAGTTAAACCAAACTAAAGGTGTAACTGAAATTATTAAAAGAGAATTAATGGTAAGGGAATAAATGGTTGATATTAATTATTCATTGAGATATTTATGTGTGATAGGGAATAATGGGTTGAGAGTACCCAACTAAATTATATTTAGCCCAATTAAGATATTATTTGGACTAACCCAGTATACCTGAGGTACATGAATATATGTGTTGATTATATTATATATGAGTATACTTGTGGGAGTACATTTATGAGAATGTGTGTATATGTGCCCATAACTTAATTTAATATATTAATTTTAAGTCATTATAATTGATTTAATAAGTCTAAAAAGAATTAACCTTAGTAGAATGAGACCCATTTTACTGATAAATTAGAGAGTAGTGTAGCTTGTCCCATTTTCTGTGTCCCAAAATTTTTTAACCGTGATAGGCCATTGGCCTATGCTATTTTATGGTTGCTGAGAATTGATAATGACTATTTAGAGCTAATAATGAAGGGAGGGATGGAGGAGGAGGGAGTAGTTTACCAACTCTTCAATACTCAATGGCTTCTTCTTCTTCCTCTTAGTTTAAATCTTTGGGCAAAGTTATTAATTGAATATTCAAATCTCTAAAAATAGAGCCTCCTTCTTCTCTTTCCCGTTTGTTGAAGTTGTCTGAGAATTTGGTTATGGAAGGTTAGTAGAATTGAGAGTAGTTGGAGGATTGAAGAGCTATAGTTAGCGAATTCAAGTAATCAAGAGGTAATAATACTCACATATATGCTCTTAATCCCTAAGTTTCGCAATTTCTTAGAAATGTCAAGAAATACTTACTTTTGAGTCAAAAATTTATGACTAAAACTTGTTGCAATCTGTAAATTGCTATTAAATCTTGTAAATATGGTTAAGTACGAAAACAACGAAAGTAAAAGGGATCAATTTGGTCTAGAAACGAATCTGTGGTGAAGAATTTGAGTAATCAAATTGGTTGTTTATAGAGTTTGAGAATTGCTATCATGTTATTTGAGTATCATATGCATGTATAGAAGCAATGTCGTTTGTTTAAGTATGTTACATGAAGGATTTCTTGCATGGGTTTGGATTCTGCAGAAGCAGAGCCATTCCTGGAACTGTCCAGGAAGGGCTCAGCTGTGCCCATTCTGTAGTTCATTCTAGTAGAGCTGCGCCGGATGCTAGTGCTGGTCATGTCCTGGAGCAGCGCACCTGTGCCGCTCCCACAGTTCAGCACAGCGCAACTGAACTGTGCACTAGAACTTGACACTGATTTTTGTTGAAATGTGATATCGCTAGCGTGTTAGTTTGACTTAAATATGCATGATAATAAGCATGACATATAGTTACGATTACCTTACTTATAATGGATTTCCTTAGTATTATTTAATATGTATTTCGAAAAGAAACTTGAAGATTTTGAAAACAAATCTTGACGAGCTTTGGGTTATTTAAGTTCTGACCTTGATAGCATGTATACAAAGTCTAATTATACATGATATAAGATTCAAAGTTGTATCGTATGTGTTAGATTACTTTGATTTGGTTTAAAACGATTTCAAAGGTAAACTCGGATAGTTTTGCAAACTAAGTTTTTTAAACATGGAGTTGTTATATTTTGACCTTGTAAGCATGTGTAGAAACATGTACAAATAAGTACGACATGTGATTCGAAGTTGCCTTGCATGGTTAGTTTGACCTAGTTATGCATGGAAATAGGTATGACATATGGTTTCAAGCCCTTTGAATACCATGAACCTCTTAGTCACTTTAGTGTATATTTCTAAATAAAACTTGAAACTGGAGAACTAACTTGAGGGAACTTGTGTACTTAAAGTTCTAAACATGATAACATACGTACATGGCTTAGTTAGCTATGAAATGAGATTTAAATTGCACCGAGTTGCTTTAACTTGGTCTAGAATGACTTTTAAAGGTGAACTTGAACGCTTTGGGAACTTATATCTATGAGCAGTGTGTTGCTCACATTTTGGACTTGTAGGGATTGCATGATATTATCTTTTAGGTCACTAAACATGGCCGATAAGTGCACTCCCCTAGTTTGACAAAATATAAGTCATTTAAAAATGTTTTAAAAGTAAGTTTTTAAGTGATAAACTATGCTAGTCACATGTAGATAAGATGAATATATGTAAGCATGCGTATTGAAAGTTGTTTAACATCGTTATTGGTTACATAGTTAGACCCTTGTTGCATGAACTCGCTTAGCCATGAAATAAATGGCAAAAAGTCTATAAAGTATGAATATGGCTTAAATTAAACACAAGAGGAACCAAACTTGGACCAAGACCTCTTAACATGTGTATGTGTTGTGTGTTAGCATGCTAAGAAATGAGGTTTGAATTAGAAAATAAAACGCTAATCTGGTCTGGCCAGGGGACGGCGCAGCTGCACCCATCCCAAGCCAAACTGCAGCGCAGCTGCGCTGCAGGGCAGTGTTGCTGGACTGTTTAAATTAGAATCTGAACCTTTAAGTATATGTGTATAAATGTCTTAAGCTTCAATGCTTGACTTAAGTGATTTTTTAAGTATATGAGCAAGTAATGGTTATATAAAACCCAAATTTTGTTGAATTTTATTAAGGTTTGCAAAATGCAAGAACAATGTGAATCCTACATCTATGAGTTTTAAATGTGTAGCGAACACATAGCTAGTTTAGTGTGTGATAAAGGTTTTTGAATGTTGATGTCAAGTATGTGTGGCTACAGTATACTTATACATACATAGATATCATAAGAGTATGATAAGAAAGTGACACGAAGGTTTTAAGAACCGAGTTAAAAAACATTGCAACCATTGTTATTACATTGAGAATGTAAGGAAATGTATGACTGATGGATATGAATCCATGATTATACAATTGTGTAGGAGTACACGAAGTGCATATAATGATAAGAAGTTAAGTTGTAGTTGATAATCTACGAGCCAAGCAAGTCTTTCAGTTTCTATTTGTTATATGAATTTGATAACTGTTGGTTGAATTATATTTTGCCATGAAAATTTTGAGTTATATATATGAAATGCATATGAGATATGTATGAAACTTGAAAGTCAATCAATGATTATATATTTAAGAAGTTAATCTCTATACTTGCTATGTGAGAAGCAACATGCGTATTGAGTTTAAATGATTATGATTATATAAAATGCACATGATATTATGTGTTATGTGATGCATGAAAACTGTTAGAATTGTTGGGCTGTCAAGCTCACCCTTGCAAATAACCACTTTTGCAGGTTAAGGACTCATGGTGAAGTTACGTGCTACTTGATTGATAGAGTACAATAGTATCACGAAAAGATTGATTTGTTACCTGAAGTTAAAATCTCGAACCATGTTTTAGGTTTTAGATGATGTACTTGATAGTTGTTTAATTCTTGTAGAGTTGTGAAGCCGTACTATTCGATATATAATGAACATCAAATCGAGATGTAAATTTTAGAATGTAACTTTGATGAATCGAAGCATAAAATAAATTTGATTCAAAGATATGTAAAAGATGAAGGTTATGATCTAGGGAAATGAATAGAGAATTCAGAAAAGTTTTAATTATTATGCATCTTATTAGTATAACATTGTATATGATGTAAAAATAAGAATGGTTAATGATTAAGATTGGGAATTGACCTATAAAGGTTTTGGGATCGATTCATAAATCCTGAAAATGAAAAGGAATTAATATATTAATTAGTATCCAAAGCTAAGTTGTATTCATTAAATTATGAATGGAAGTTATAATTAGTTAGACGAAGATAGTATCGTGACGCACCAGGTCCGAGGTAATGGATACCTAGATTTTGGGGCGTTACAGGTTAGTATCAGAGCAGTAGGTTATAAACCTTAGGTAATAGTACCTTAGGCTATAACCTTCGAGAGAGAAAATAAAGATGATAAATGATAAACTCAAATAGAGTTTAAGTGATAAGAAATAAAATTCATAAAGAAGAGATTAAAATATATATGAGAAGATTCAAAGAAGAATCTTGAAGATGAGGATCAGGAGCCACCTGACTCCAGTAATAAAGATGAAAAGTTTAATTAAATAGACGATATCTATAAGATGAATATGTTAAAAATAATGGGAATAAACTCAAATAGAGTTTAGTTGATGAATTCAGGAAATTCATGTGAAACAAGTTTAGATAATATGATAGGTTCAAAGAAGAACTTAAAGAGCCAGAGGTTCAGTGAACATCTGAGTCTAATAATCAAAAGTCTGTGATTAAAAAGAAAAGGAGGAAGGTCGTAAAATATTAAAACGATCAAAAATATGAGGAATCATAAGGTAAATCGAAGGTAGAATAAGATCACGACATGATCAGATTGAGTTAAGAAATGATAGATGGTCTGTAATGACTGAATGGTTATAGCTTGATGCTATAAAGAGAAGATACGATGAAATGGTACGAGATAAACTCATGAGGAGTTGTAAATGATGAGATACAAAAAATTTGTATCGAGCAAAGAATAAGTTAAGAGTGAGATAGATTTAAGTGAGATTTCAATTGAGGACTCATGTTAGTAGCTAGGTTGTATGATTCCTTGTATGGGCAGGGATTTGTCCTCGGTGTAAAAACCGCTTAGCTTCCTATATTGATTAGTGGCCGAATTGACCAATTCCTTGTATGGGCAGGGGATTATGTTTGGTTTGAGAACCACTTAGTTTCCTATATTGATAATCATTGAAATGTTAGTGTCGCGCTATCAATGAACATATGGCGAAAAGGTGATTCTTTTCTCATATTTATATTTGATAATTAGAGACTATTAAGATTAAGTTAAAGAATATTAAGATTAAGCGCGAGTTCTTAAAACTCATGCTTATGGCATGTTTGTGACTCATAGTCGTATGAATGTTTTTGAACCCCTAAGCATATGGACAGTCCCTGATTGGTTCTTGGACTACGTATTGCTAGGACAAGCTCCTAAGCTCATATTACTGTGGTAAGTTCCTAAAATTCCAACGTGTGGTAAGTTTGATGAATTATATTGGAAATAGATATGTTATATATATCATGAATTAAGAAATTTTGGTTACTATTAAGCATTGATGGTGTTGAAGATTAATAAAATGAAGCAATGAAGTAAATATTGAAGTTGATGGAGAAACATGGATTTTTTAAATCTTCTAGCTATATTAGATTTTCAAATTTTATTGACTTCGTGCTAATGGTTGCATTGTTGTTTTCTTAAAAAACATTGGATCAAATGATTGAACCAATGAATTTTAAAAATAATATCGTTATTTGTATGTCTATGCTACTTGTTTCGGCTAAGATAAAAATGATTTGAAAATTTTCAAAATGTATTTTTGACCATGTGCATCATTTGATATGGTGTTGAAAATGGTAAACAATGGAGTCATCAATGCAATCGAACCTAGTGTTGGATGTAATCGAAAAATTGTCAGCCCACTATGGTATTGTAAGACCCCAATTTTTATGAATAAAGATGAATTTTTTTTTCTAAATATCATTTTTGAATATTAAGGTGTGAATTTGTTATAATGTTATGGTTGTGGGTAACATTTACAAATTTTGCAAAGTAAGCAAGTTGTTATAAAATATTCGATTGGTCGGAGAATATTCGTTTTTATCAGGGAATATTCGTACAATGGCACAATCATTAGTGAACCCCACAACGAAATTATTATTGAAGTTAGAAAATGACAGAAATATCTTTTTATAAAAAATAACAGCGAAAGTTTTACCGTTAACGGTTAAAATACCTGGTGATAAATGTACAGTAATACGCGTGGTTGCATAGTAGCATACGATATTGATTATTGATGATTACGGGAGAAGTCAGTCAGTTTTATTTAATTATTGCCATAGTAATTGATGCATAGTATCTCACGTTATTGATTCAATTATTGTTACAATATTTTATATTATTAAATCAATAATTGAGATGACAAAGTTATTCATATTATTATTTGTATTATTGACAATGTCTAGAAAGTTCTGTCGAGAAAAGGGGCTTGGTCACCTAATTGCGCGCCAATAGGGAGAAATCCTTATCGGAAAGCCCCCTCTTTCCTGGGAATGATCTGGTTATTAATATTGTAAGTTATATTATTGATGAATAAATGTTGTTAAAAATATTAAGAGGATTTTTATGAAGTATTTGCTGTAAGTTTGACATATTATTTGGACCGGCACTTGCTCATTTTTTCAAAATAACCGGTAGGAAGTTATAAAGTATATATATATATATATATATGTGTGTGTGTGTGTGTGTGTGTGTGTGTGTGTGTGTGTGTGTGTGTGTGTACCGTGTGCGTGAGTGTGTGTGTAAGTGGAAAATGTGGTGGTGGTGGGTATTGATATGTGTGTGTGTGTGTGTGTGTGTGTGTGTATATATATATATTATAAGTTTTGTTTTATTAGTTTATAAATAAAATATATTATATTTTATTTAAAGTTTTTATTTTATTAGAATATTTTATTGTACAGTGAATAGTAAAATCAAAATTTTTCGCCGGTGCGTGCCCGTGAAATCCTTTACTGTTGGTCTATGATTTCTAAATTAAAATAGTATCCTTCCATTCTCCTATAAATAGGATGCTCAGTTTAGAATTGAAAATCACACTAGAATCAGATAATTCTTCTTCTATAATATTGAGAGTATTTCTTCAGAGTTTAATAAAGCTTTGAGTGTAAAAAACAGTGAAAGTTTTCTTCAAGAATATCCCCACCCTACCAGTCATAAATACTCTCCTTTTTAAGGTAAGAGATATTATTTTTGTTCAACATTCGTAAGAAATAATATTTTCTTCCATACTTTGTAGTATGTAAGTAATATTATTTCGTTTCAGATTCTGAATTTTACACTCATTTTGTTAAAGTATTGCTTCTATACTCCTTGAAATTAGTCGAATATCTTTGAAATGTGCACTTCGTCTAGTATCTTTTCATGAAAATATTATTCTGAGCATTCTTGATAATTTTTAATCTTTTCATATCGAGGTACTGTTCATGATAAAAATTGATTTCTTTTCTGTCCAAATTATTTTTGATACAATATTATTCTTGAATTTTACTCCACAAAGCAGTATCATGTTGACAATTTAGACATTATTGAATTATGGATAATTTAAATTATAAATCTTTAAAATTTATCCTTGCTCTCATTTAATTGAATCCTTATATCATTGTCATCATCCTCATGCTTATATTGCGATGAAAGTCATCTTTGGCCCGTAGTGCATAGATGGATTGTTGATTGGTATGACTATGACCAGGGATTATTCGGTATAATCACGACCTGTAATGTTACAAATGATGTGGTAAAAGTCTTCATTGGCCCGTAGTGCATTGATGGACAGTTGTTGACATGATCATGACCATTGGTGATAACACGAATATCCTTGGCCCGTAGTGCATGGATAATTCGTGGATGTGATACTAATGAATATCATTGGCCCGTAGTGCATGGATAATTCAGTGATGTGGATTATTTATTGAGCTGAGTCTCAGCGATAAAATTGATGATAAACTTTTTAAATCATAGAAGATAGTAGATATCAAGCTCTACTTGACTCTTCTAATGGATTGCTTGTGAGAGCCCCGAATCCGGGTCCCGAATCACCGCGGATCCGGTTCAATCATTCTAACACTATTACTATTTGCGGAAGATATAAACATAAATTGTTTATACAATAAACTTTACACACTATTCCCCAAGGTCGAGTAACCTTAACTTAATACACAATTCATAACTTACTTGACTTACAATAACATTAATATACCATACTTATACAATTATAAAACTAATCGCGCACATTAACTTTAAGCTGGAACTGTCTTTAACTTTTCCTTGTATTCGATGCATTCGTCTTAATCTGCAATTTTTATCATGATATAGCAAGGGTGAGCATAAGGAATGCCCAGCAAGTTTAAATTCAATAATATAACGATATATCATGATTGAAAGAGTCTGAATAAAAAGCTGGCTATAATTTAACAATATAATTGTGAACTAGCAGGAACAAATTTTTGACTGAACAAGTATTATACATGAACAAATATATCTGAACCAACTGGTAATAAAGGTGATCAGCCTTTCATACCTGACTTATACATGCAATATGTATAGAGTACAGTTCATGGTAACCAGCAATGATTAACCATAAGCTTATCCGAATGAAACAACTCTTAGTAGAGTTAAGTAAAAATAAACTTGCCTGAACCGTTGATTACCGCTACGTAATTTATACCACTTTATCCGAAGACCTAATATTAGTAGTATAGATCTCCAATATTAGAATAATATCGTCACAATATAATACTATTATATATATAAGCATAGAATAAACTAAACACAAAACACATAACACATAACCTTATCAATCTATAACACATATAAGACTCAGTATCAAGTCAAACTATTGAAGTCTGAGTTGAAACCCGACACAATTCTGACATCCCGACGGACTAGTCAGACTTTTATCGAGTCTAAGTTCAATTAAACTCTGACTTAACACTTAACAATTAACTTAAATAATTTTATTAACAGTCGAAATATTTTTCGTAAGCTTATAATAATTTTCACATAATTATTATCATTTATCGTAAATTTTTAATCATTAATATCGTATTTATATAATATAAATACCACAATATTCCTTTATCATTAATATTTATTTATAATCAAATATTAATGAAACTCATCACATAATATTATAATATAATTATAATATCACAAAGTTTTTTTTAATACTTTAAAATCACATTTGTATGCTTTTTAAACACTTAAATTTATTATCCGATAATTGCTATTAATATTAAAAGTATTAATATTTTCATGACAAAATATCAAAAGTTATATTTTATAACTTAAAATATTTTTATAATACTTAAATCATTTTTATATGATTTTTAAATAATTAATTCTATTTTTTCTTAATTTATTTAATACATTTAGTAAATAAATTAATTATCATTAATATTGATTAATTAATAAATTTCATCACAAAATATTAAAAGTCACTGAAAATATCTTTAAATATTTTCTTATACCATAATATTATTTTTTTATGATTTTTCATGTATTAAAATCATTTTCAAATCATTTATTTAATATTATAATTAAATAAATTAAATACCATTTATATTCCAAAAATATTAAATATTTATGAAATATACTCAAAATAATTAAAAACTATTTTTCAAAATTAAAAATAATTTTTCAGAATTTATTTAGTATTTTTAATAATTAAAATCTATTTATTTCGATTTATTAATTAATTTCCGAAAATTAGAAATTAAATAATAATACAATCGTCGCTATAGAGGCTTCTGGCGACGAATCCGTCGCTAAATGTGTTCTTGGGATGTTTTTGAGCTTTTT
This sequence comes from Panax notoginseng, assembly GCA_016801055.1. NCBI lineage: Eukaryota > Viridiplantae > Streptophyta > Magnoliopsida > Apiales > Araliaceae > Panax > Panax notoginseng. Next base: position 121,746,743 of record CM029013.1, read on the forward strand.
TAGAAACTCATAATCAGTTGCGATGTTACTACTTTGACCATCAATTAAATAGTGTTCTTGACATTATCTGGGCTGGTTATGGTGCAAATGTTGTTGTGTTCGTGTAGTACTGCAATTAGAATCAAGGTTCAAGGTCATTACACAACATCACAACAAGATCTAATCTACAGAATACCTTGTCAGAGGTGTTCTTCAATTTCTGGGCTACCCAGAAATTCAAACAGTGCGAAGGTCCCTACTTTGCAGCCTTATATTTTTGATTCTAAGAACTGTTTAGGTGATCTATGAACTGAAACTTGTAGTAGAGGTGTCACTGTATAACAACATAACATTAAAGCCAACTTACAACATCACAAGAAGTATATCTAGGCCGGTCAAACTACAAGTCAGGGACGCGTTCTTGAAGATTTGGGTTTTCCCAGAATCTTCATCCGGTCAGTTCGTCAACGGTCGTTTGACCACCATTATCTATGATTCAGTTATGTATCTGGTTGTTCTAAGAGCATTATTGGGTAGTACTTATACCATACTACAGCATAAAAACAAACTCAAACACATGCAAGATCAGAGGCCTTGAAAGTGCTTGTCAGACAACAATCTGGGTTCTGGGTTGCCCAGAAACCCATTCCTGTGATCGATCAACGTAGTTTGACTGATCATAACTACAAATCTAGACCTGCTATGAACATGATTCAAGTTCCAGACTAAAGACCACATGGCAGAGAACAGGTCCAAAACAAAAACAACACTAAACAACTAACACACAGATTTATGAGGGCTGACATATGGCTGTTAGACGATTTTTCAAACTTTTCCCAGATTTCTTAAAATGCTTGATTCGTGCATCTAGATGTTATGGATCCATGATCCAACAACCCAGATCTCTAATTGACACCTTATAACACATATTTAACCAACAACTAACATTAAACAACATAAGATCAAAGGATTTCGAAATTTTTAGGGTTTACCTTCTTATGCTTTGATTTTTTTGGATCTGACTTTGATCTTGTTATTGAAGGGCTATGAACTGATCTTAGCTTGGATTCTCTCTCTCTCTCTCTCTCACTCTAGATTTCGAAATTGAAGAGAGAGAATGGTCTTCGCAAAACATGAAAAGTAAATTAAGTATTTTCTTACTTTTAAATCTCTTATGTTTTAATTCATTGTATCTAATGTTGCTAGGCATCTCCAAATCTGATCTTGGGATGATTTAAGGCACATGGAATAAACATTAGAGTAGTGAGTCACCAAGATTGCCAAATCTTTTGCTTAAGTTTTAAGAAAAGGGCATTTTGGTCTTTTTCCTTTTAATTTTAATGGCATTTTTTACATTTGACCAAACCCTTAGGGTTTAGGCTTTGAACCCTCAAGTTTAGAAATTTAATTTTTTAAAATTTTCAATTTAGGTTTCCAAAAATAGAAAATTAATATTTCTAAATTATAATTAGAATTTTCTAATTATATTAAAATTTCTTAATCACTAATTAAATATTGCTAATTAGGATTAATAATTCCTAATTAAAATTGCTAATTTAGCAATTAGGGTCAAAATGGTCATTAGGGTTTTATTTAGAAAAATAATATTTCTAATTTAGAAATTAGATTTCCGTAATTAGATTAGGGTTTTCTAATTACTTAACTTGAAAATTAGAATTAATATATCCTAATTAACATTAAAAGTATTAAATTAACACTTTCGTTTTCCCTAATTATAAATTAGGGTTCTTAATCCCGAAATTAAGGTTTTCTAACCGAACGTTGACGTTCTTAATATACACCTAGGGTTTGTTACAGATATCGTTTATCTGATCAACGCTTGACCCTTAACCACATACTGTACACATATACACAGAACATATTCACGTATACCCTTAATCCTGAATAATTCACCTAAATCCTTCACAGAATTTTGAAATCCTCAAAATTTCATCTTAAAAATATCAAACGCATACACTAATTTTCTGTCTAGGTTCTAATTTTGAACCTTAAATCAATTAATTAAAATTTTAAAAATATTCAAAATTCTCGGGTTGTCACATTGCTTGTTCCGTTGCTGTTAAACTTGTTGTTTATTGTATTCTATCAGTTTAACACTGTTGAAGGCTAAAGATAATTTATTATGTATTATCTTAGTCATAATGTTTCTTATTGGGTTAGTTGAGCTCACCCTTTTGCTTCCATTGTTCTCTTTAGGAAATGAGAACGTAGACGGGATGAGTCGGGGAATGGAGTGATGGTCCAGGATATGTGGGTATAGTAGTCCTCACTATTCTATGAAATAGTATGATAATAAATGTATTGAGGACTCCATTTGAGTTTGGATATTGTTTATGAGACAATATTCATGTAAAAACTCTTAGCTACGCTTTTGTCGTATTGTATAAATTAAGTTTATAGTTGAATTATGTACCATGTATTTGGCGACTAGAATGGGTGGCGTATACCTATTTTGGGGGCGTCATAGGTATGATGTAATATGACAAAGTCATAAAATGACAGAATCCTCAACGTACTATTAATTTGGTATGGTATCATGACGTCATAAAAGAATTTTTGGTTTTCTTTTAAATTATGGAGAAGGTCAATTAAGTTGGCTAAATTATTTCGATTGATGTCCGACTTGTTGAAAGTCTGAGCTATTTGATTCGACTAGATGACTGTCGAAAAATATTTATGGAATTCCAGTATTATTGAGTATTTATGCCAAACCAAATTGCTCTGGTGTGGATTCCGATGTTGAAAGGCTGAGGTGAACAACCTTATAAAAGGGACATGTTTCGGAGACAATGGTTCCAAATGTGACGCATATAGTCTTTACGGTGTACTACATTTATGCAAAACGTAGTGGTACGATAGGTTGATCACCTAGAATACTTGTAGGGGGTGTTTGCAGTGTTTGCGATTGATAAATATTATGTGGAAAGGGTTTACAGTGTGAAGGATTTTGTTGAAGCACTAGTAAACCTAAAGAAGATTTCACGGTCTTCTGACCCCTCAATATAATTTGGAATCTAAGTTATTCATACTACTTCCCAATTATTGAATGATTGTGGAAGATTCTTATTCTTTTGAAGGGTGAATGCGGTAAGGAGGATATTCTGTGACACCCCCAAATCTGGGTACTTCATTCCCACAAAATTTGGTGTTCACTTTCCATTCATTCATTTCTAACTACCCAAATATAATAAAATTTAAACAATAAATCTCCCCATTAAAGGGTTACATAACTTAATCAATAAATCTCCCAGGCTATCTAACCTTTAAAACATACATTAAGTGCAGAAAATTAAATAATTACATAAAAATAATTAAAACAAAGTCTGACATCATAAAATTTAATAATTTTTAAGTCTTCAACACTTGTTCATTTTTCCTTTCCCTTTGCTAGTAGTAGGTTCATCAACCTTCTCAACTTTAGCTGCAATGATTTTATATGCAAGAGTGAGCAAAACAAATACTCACTTAAAATGACAATGAATAATATCAACATAATAACTATCAATGAACAGGCTCAATAGAATTGAATAATATTCTCTTTCAATGATAATCAAGAACTGTAAACAGAATTTGAAATGTATCTGTTGGTCGAAATCTATATACGCTCACACGTAAGTGCGCATGGTCAACAAGTAATATAATGATAAGTCAAATATCGTTCCCACAGAGATTAGTAAGAAATTAATCTTAATAATTATCAGCATTATATTAATCCCAATTTTATTAAACTATCAAATTCAATGATTATCAACTATCAAAAACTAAAAATATAAAAATACTAATCAATCAACAAACTCAAATACTGTAATTTCAAGCAAACAATGGAGAATTAGTCTTACGACTTCACTTTAAGTATCACTCTGATTATTACACCCTATTCTAGTTTAATGCACTGTCCCAGTTTATTAATCAAGAACACTCAAGTAGAACTAGCCACCTATTGATGCACTAATACCATATTAACTTAAATCCACAAATTAGATAGAATTAAGTTAAACACCTTAATCAACTAATTCATTATATCTCTATGTGAATTACAATCAAAGAATGTTTAAGTTCAAGTTCTCTATCTGATTACATGCGATGTTAAGCATATCTCTACCTTAACATTCATCAAGATTCCATTCATTCACAGAATTCAAGAACACGTGCTATAATGACTAAGTCTAGATTTATATTTCCTCTCTCGAGTCCATACAGTTCTACACAAAATTGGTGATCAGGCAATTCATAAATTAAAGCACAAATCACTATAGATAAACTGAAAGATGGATTATTAAACTGAAATTCAAAGCTACATAATCATCGTTCAACCATACGATCCGTCATAAGCCTAATAAGTAAATTAGTTCATCATAGATGAAATAAAAAATGAAATAATCAAAATAATCATCATCCCAATTACAAGTATTTAATTAAAGAAAAGAATGAATAAAACACAACCATTCTTCTTTGCTCCAATCTGCAATTATCGTGAATTTCTTCTTCAAGTCCTTCCTCCAATGCTCTTGCTTAAATTCTCTCTTCAAATTGTTAATTGATTTTTTTCGTTCTCTCTCTCTCTCAAGTTGTTTTTGTTGTTAATCACCAGCCTAAGATGTAACGACCCAAAAATCCATACAATTTAAAATCTCAACTTCGGTCGTTAACCATACATTAAATCTCTAATTTTACATCATTATTCGATATTAAAAACACTAAAATAGCGGAATATTTAAAACGTTTATACATTTTCTTTTCTTTTTTGCCCTGAATCGCAACCTTTACACTACATCTCTTTGATTCAATCTTATATCATGAATCGTTACAACAAAATGACTATACAAAGTCTTACATCATAATTAAATATCCATATACATTGGATAGCTCAACTTACAATTTAACAACATGTTATGTTCAAAATATGAAATACATTTCTCATAAAACATAAGTAATCTTCGTGAATATAGATCTCTATAACTCACTTAGCACATATCTTTACCTTAAAATCTTGACCTGCAAAAGTGGTTATTTGCAAGAGTGAGCTCGACAGCCCAGCAAAGTCTAACAGTTTTCATGCATCACATAACACATAATAACATGCTCGATATACATCTCATTAAAGTAACATGGCATACATGCTTTTAATTCACATAGCAAATATAAAGATTGAGTTCCTTACTTAATCATCATTACTTAGCCAAAACAATGCAGTCATATATTGACTTTAACATTTCATGATTCAACATGCATAACATATCATGCAATTTAAAACTGTTCATTAAATCCATGTAGAAAATAGGAACCGAAAGACTTGCCTTGATCGTTTTTTACCAATAACCGTTTAACAGCTTACAGCTATTTGCACTTCACGTGCCCTACGCAATTATATAATCATACACATCAAATATTAGTCACATAACAACACATAGTAATTTTAATGTAAACTCTACTCTATGTCTCATAATCTTTCCTATTAATAAATACACAATGTTTAATTTAATTGTGTTAACTTTCAACTTATATCTCACTGTATTTCATATTCGCGGTTCTTTCAAGTGCTTAAGTCTTGCTAGGACTACTTATTAGCTTTATATTAAATCCACTCCATATCTTATAATATTCATTTCAATTGAATTGAAACACTTTTTAAGTTCATTAACACTTGGCACGACGTTTCGACGTTCATTCGTTACATGCCCGATTTGCCTCTCTTATGTATGCTTACTATCCTTCTATAACTTATCTAATACATTATTTATTAATGTTAAGCATCATTATAATTACTAACATTCATGTTTTATAACTTAGGACATCATCTTTTATGGTCTGGAACACTACACATGCATATGTGCATGCCCGACACCCTCCGATTGCCTCCGAAAACACAACAGTCCTAAAGATGACCAGTTTGACCCATCCTAATGACCTAAAATTGAAAAACGTAAAGAACTTAAGTTGTAGGTCTACTCGTCCTCGTTCCGGATCATCTTGAATCACCTCAATCGAAGTTCGTATGAGGAAGTTATGACCATTTTACTACAGGAGATCAAAATTGTCAAAGTCAGATTAGAAATCCGGCGCCGGGGCGCGAGGACTAAGCCAACTAGTGGTGCTGGGGCGCGAAATTGGAGCTGGGGCACGAATTTTAGCGCTGCGGCGTGAATTTCTGGCGCTGGGGCTCCATTTTTGGCGCTGGGGCGCTATTTTTGGCGTTGGGGCGCTATTTTTGGCGCTGAGGCGCCGAAACTTGCAGAATCGCAACCCACGAAGAACAGAACAACTAAATTTCTGTCAATAACTTGTTAACATGTATAACTTATGCAAATTACACATACACATTACTTAATCATGCATATACGAATTACCAACGACTAAACCATGATTCTAGAAACTTAAATTTGAAAGCATGGTTTAAACATCAAAACTTCATATTTGACATATTTTAACACAGTAAACACTGTAAATTCTAATAACCACCAATTGGTTTACTTTAACTACGATTCTCTGAACTTCTTAACAACAGAATTAACATGTTCACAGTTTTAATTTCCAAATTAGTTACCAATAATTTACTGATTTTGATCTTCTTAACAACCAAACTAAACTAATGAATATTTTGACTGTTAACAGCCATGTGCCGGAATATATACTGAAAAAAATAGTTTCCTCCCTTTTAAACGAAATTAACATAACCTTTCATGTTTAAACACTACTTCTAACATCATACACCCATAAAACACCATAGTTCAGTTATATAACAACTACTACAGAATTTTGTAAAAACTTTATATTTACAGTGAAATAGAAGAACACAGAGACGTAAAAACATATATATATATATATATATATATATATATATATATATATATATATATATATATTAAGGTTTTAAAACATACCTTTTGTTGTTAAGAAATTATTGTTAACCCTTGCTAGTCACAGACAACCTTGCAACTTCAGACACCTTTTCCTCTCACTTTACTCTATTCTCTCTCAATTTCTGCAATCTTCCTTTTCTTTTCTCTTAAGCCAAAACCCAAATATTCTTTACGTAAAAACAAAATAAAACCAACGCACGCCCGTTTAAAATAAAACCGACGCCTACTCAATACCCCTATTCAATTTATCAGTTACCAAATTAATATATATATTTTATTTATATTATATTATTAATAATTCAAAATTTAAAATTCAAAAGCCATAAGGCTCCGTTTAGTAAAACTTTTTAAAATTAAAGACTTAATATATTTAAGCCTTGTTTGGCAAAATAAATTAAAACTACTTTAATTTATTTTAATAACCATTTATAATATAGTTATTTGTTACACTTCTAATTAATTAAGTTTTCATACTTAATTTAATTAATTCTAATAACAATTCATTGCATAATATAATAATTTATTTAATCATTATAAACTCCCTAACTTAATTATTAAATTAAATTAGATTACTATTTTAAAATAATTACTTTCCTTAACTCATTAATTATTTATTAAACAGATAAATAACCAAATCACATCAAATCAATTAAACAAATACTTATTCAACGATAATCACATCTATTAAATAGTTATATAATTCAATAAATATTTAAATATTATAATTAAAAATTTAGATTGTTACATCATTGTAACGAATGAGTGGTTTGAGTTGTGATTCTGAGGACAGAATACTTGTAAGGAGGGAATGATGTAACAATCCAAATTTTTAATTATAATATTTAAACGGCGGTGGAGGATACACAAGGCTCGACATCTAACTTGGTCTTGTCCCCTTGCTTTTCCCCATCCGGTTTCTCTACAACCACTTTGTTTTCATTCTCCTTGACATCCTGCTGTGCTGAATTTTCTGAATTTTTCCCATCAAGTTGTTTACCACTCCTTAACGTGATTGCTTGACACTGCTCGTGATTCCCCTTCGGATTCTTATCTGTGTCACTTGGTAGAGTCCCATGCGGCCTATTATTCAATGCTAAGGCAAGCTGTCCCATCTGATTTTCTAAATTTTTGATGGCCACTGCTTGTGTTTTCATTGATGCCTCATTTCCCGATATGTATTTCATCAAAAGCTCTTCTAAATCTGCTTTCTTTTCTTTATGTGGAGCTACTTGTTGATTCTAATTTTGGAACCCTGGGGGATAAGAAGGTCGTGGAGCCTGCTGATTTTAATTGTTGCTCCATGAAAAATTGGGATGGTTCATATTCCCTGGGTTGTAGGCATTTTGATACATGTTCTGCTAAATCCTATTGTAACTGCCCACAAACTGAACCGATGATGGGTTAATGGCACGCTGCTCTGTTGGATGTTCTCCTGCACACAACTCGCAAACGTGTGCCATTTGATGTGGTTGTGCACTTGTCAAAGCATCCATTTTCTTCGATAAGGCTGAAATCTATGCCGCCAACGCGGTTACCCCGTCTACCTCTAAAACCCCAGCTACCTTAGGTTGTGTCATCCTCGATGTAGGCCACTAGTAGTTATTAGCTACCATAGTTTCAACTAACTCATATGCCTCCTCGTAGCTCTTAGCCATAAATGCTCCACCAGAAGCTGCATCTATACTAGTCTTGAGATTCCCATTCAACCCGTTGTAGAACGTATTCATCTGCAGCCATTTGGGTAGTCCATGATGAGGGCACTTTCTGAACAATTCCTTGTACCGTTCCCGTGCCTTATATAAAGACTCCCCATGTTGCTGCTCAAACATGGTGATCTCGTTTCTCATCTTTGCAGTTTTAGCTGGTGGAAAGAATTTAGCCAGGAACTTCTGAGCAAGGTCTTCCCAAGTAGTTATTGATCCCGATGGTAGAGAATGTAACCAACTCTTCGCCTTGTCCCGTAGTGTGAATAGAAACAAGTGAAGTCTGACTGCGTCATTCGACACACCATTGTACCTGAAGGTGTCATATATCTCCAAAAAGCTGACCAAGTGTTCATTCGGATCATCATTTGCAAGTCCCCCAAATTGAACTGAGTTTTGGATCATCTGAATAGTCCCAGGCTTGATTTCAAACGTATTTGCAGCAATCATTGGCCTGGTGATACTCGACTGAAGCTCAGTCACCTTTGGTGTAGCAAAATCTCTCAGCGCTTTCTGGTCTTCGGCAGCCATTATTTCTTCTTTTATAGAATTCTCAAAGTCTTCCCTCGTGTCTTTAATCCACTTACTTAACCTTTGAAACCGTTTCTCAGTATCGTCCTCAAAAGGAAACGAGTCTGGGTTTTTGGACCGAGTTCGCATAAACTGGCTTCAAGCACCTGAAATAGAAAGAATAAAACAAAAGAAAAAATGTTTAAGTAAAACTTGACTAATTAAACTGATATTTCAAAATATTAAAATCTATACTAGTCTCCGGCAACGGCGCCAAAAACTTGTTGATCAAAATCTATATACGCTCACACACAAGTGCACGTGGTCAACAAGTAATATAATGATAAGTCAAGTATCGTTCCCACAAAGATTAGTACGAAATTAATCCTAACAATTACCAGCTTTATATTAATCCCAATTTTATTAAACTATCAAATTCAATGATTATCAACTATCAAAAATTAAAATTATAAAAATACTAATCAATCAACAAACTCAAAAATTGTAATTTCAAGCAAACAATGGAGAATTAGTCTTACGACTTCACTTTAAGTATCACTCTGATTATTACACCCTATTCAAGTTTAATGCACTATCCCAGTTTATTAATCAAGAACACTCAAGTAGAACCAGCCACCTCTCGATGCACTAATACCGTATTAACTTAATTCCAAAAATTAAATAGAATTAAGTTAAACACCTTAATCAACTAATTCACTATATCTCTATGTGAATTACAATCAAAGAAGGTTTAAGTTCAAGTTCTCTATCCGATTCCATGCGATGTTCAGCATATCTCTACCCTAACATTCATCAAGATTCCATTCATTCACATAATTCAAGAACACATGCTATAATGACTAAGTCTAGATTCATATTTCCTCTCTCGAGTCCATACAACTCCACACAAAATTGGTGATCAAGCAATTCATAAATTAAAGCACAAATCACTATAGATAAACTGAAAGATAGATTATTAAACTAAAATTCAAAGCTACATAATCATCGTTCAACCATACGATCCGTCATAAGCCTAATATGTAAATTAGTTCATCATAGATGAAATAAAAACTGAAATAATCAAAATAATCATCATTCCAATTACAAATATTAAATTAAAGAAAAGAATGAATAAAACACCACCCTTCCTCTTTGCTCCAATATGCAATTATCGTGAATTTCTTCTTCAAGTCCTTCCTCCAATGCTCTTGCTCAAATTCTCTCTTCAAATTGTTAATTGATTTTTTTCGTTCTCTCTCTCTCTCCTATTATTTTTCTTGTTAATCACTAGCCTAGGACACGTAATCAGACCATACTTCGACGCCCAATGGAGTTCCACACCATGCCAACCACTATCCTTTACGCTTTTGTTAATTAATTAAGTACCCCCGCCCCGGCGGGGGGTCTTTCTGTTGAAGTCCAATTGCTGCTCATTTCCTTGCCAAATTCCGCCACGGAACCATCTTTTAAGCCACAAATGATATGCCACCACACATAACCACAAAACAACACTAAACAAGTAAAAATGAACATAATTATAATGAGTTAACACATTTTAAGCTCGAATTAGAGGCCGATTTGTAGTTATAAAACCCACACATCAGTATCTGAGGGTCATAAGACCATGAACTATGTCCAAGGTTATAAGTGTTCTTTCAACTTAAACCTAAACAGTCATTAGACTATAGGGACTCCCCATACTTAGGGTGATCAGCCCTTCGTACCATGTATTGTGCAAAAATATCTAAACGCTTCGCGTAATAATCCCCTATAATAAGGTTGTTCTTCTCAATTTTAGAATACAAGTCCGCACCAAAGTAAGTTTGGTTTAGATAAGCTTCAAGGGTAATTTAGAGTTCAACGAACATCAACTAAGGAGTAGTTGAATCACAAGTGTAATAACACTATGCTATGAAATAATCGTGAGTCATAAGCGAAATCAACATTATACATCGAAATCATGCTTTAGAAATGAATTAGAAAGCATAGGCATGGAATATTATAACAAACCTTGCTTGAACAACAATAAGCTAAGGCTATAATCTTACTCAATAAAAGAAGTGAGTTAATGAAAGTGCATGATTAATAACAAGTTGAGGAATACAACTCTCTCAACATAAGAATAACAGAATTTAGGACCTTGCATAATAAGAAACAAAATAAAGATAGGAACCCTTCTCAAAGTAAGAGTTTATTGAAGAGTTTGCATGAACATAATCAAGTTAAGAACAGATATATAAGAAAATTTAGGAATTTGCTCAATGTATCAATAAGATTTAAGCACTTGCACAATCATAAAAGTAGAGTTAGAGAACTTACCTCGTGCGTAGGTTAAACAATCACTACTCAAGTTCACCATAAGTCCTACACATACCATATGTATTGACAATACTCATTAGTTACACTAATATTAACTTCATGAGTTTAGTTCCCACTTTTAGTATAGCTCACTAACTAAGTTTAAGTTTAAACAATATCACATCTTTTCATGAGCATCACATTTTAACTATATCACAACTAATTCAATTATCATGCCATTGCACCATATACACATTAAAAACTTGATAAAACATCCTATTACATGTTCAAAATGTTATAATGCTCTTTAGATTAGGTTATACTAACACACAAAGGACTGCACTTGCATTCGTGCATCCCGACGCCCTACGATTGCCTCTGAGTGCACAACAGTCCTAAGGATGATGCTTTTGACCCTTAACAACGACATTAAATTGAAAAACATAAAGAACAAACGTTGTAGGTCTACTCATCCTCGTTCCGGATCGTCTTGAATTGCCTCAATTGGAGTTTGTATGAAACAGTTATGCCCATTTTAGTAAAACATGTCCGTTCAGATTTTCTTAACATTTGTAAGTCTTCCTCCCCCCCCCACTGGGCCGGGGATTTTGCACTATAAAAGCCCGTCGGGGCGGGCCCCCGCTGGGGCGGGTCTAAACAACACTGGTAATGCCCGTCGAGGCGGGGGTACCAAGTATCAACTTCTGCAGTTCGCGAACGAACACAATAGGAAGCCAAATTAGGCCTAAAAACTCCTTTCTAACAACCATTCTAACTTACCCAAGTTGTAATATGCTTATAGATCATAATCCAATATTTCTAACACGTTTTTAACCATATAAACAACATAAACATCAAATATATAATCTCTAAATTCACTATTTTTACTATTTCTCACGTTTTGATATTTATAGCGAAATTCATCACTGTGAATTCGTTTTACAACCAAAACAACTAATTTAAGCCATAATGTTTTCGTTTCTTCATGTATTTTCACAATCAACCAACAATGACTAGTTTATTACATGAATTGAACATCAATTTTAATTCTAAAATATGCCATATCACACACACACACAAACAATATATATATATATATATATATATATATATATACATATATATAACTTTAATTCAATTTCTTCATTACTAAACATAATTTCATGAAATTTATTACTCTAACACATGAATGAATGATATAAAATAGTTTATAATCATCTACTAACACATAACAACAAATAATTTTCACAATTATTCATAAAACATCAATCACAGCGAACTTTTCACAAATAAAAACAAAACCTTAGAAGATATGATTATACATTTGCTTTCTTGTTTAGGTTAACTAGAAGGTGATTACAACTACTCCTTGTTCTTGTAGAACTTCTTCTCACAATTTCTCTCTCAAGCTCTCTCTTTTCTCTCTTCTTTCTCTTCTTTTCGTCTCTATTTTCTTCTGTTCTTTCTTAGGCTCTCTTTCTAAATTTGCGTAAAAAAAATACAAAACTGATATACGTATATAATATTAACGCATATAACTGATAATACATAACTCCCCTGTTTTAATATATGTCAGTTATATTTTATTTTTATTTATTATTTTTTTTCTTTTTAAAACCATCAGACCTTTTTTGACAAAACAAGATTAAAATAAGAATTTCAAAAGCTTTAAGGTTTTGTTTGGCGAAACCAAATTAAAACTCTTTTAATATATTTTCATTACTCATTTATAATATAGTTTATTGTCACACTCATATTCAAATTTGATTAAATTAAAGCTAATAATAACTTATCAAATCAATTCGCCACATAATAATTTTATTTAATAAATTAATACATCACTTTAATTACTAAATTAAATTAAAGCAACATTATAACAATTCATTTAATTCTTATCAACTCTCTAATTTAATTATTAAATTACATTAGAATATTATCTCATAATATTTAATTCATCACTCTTTTATTTTAATTAATTTCAAAATACCAAATTACCAATTATCAACTTAATTAACATATTACCTTAATTAAGTTAATTCTCACAACTCATAAATTATTTATTTAACAATAAACACATCAATTAAAATATTTATTTAATTCAATAAATATTTGAAATTACAAATAAAATTATGGGTTGCTACATCCTTCCCTCCTTACAAGGATTCTGTCCCCAGAATCACAACTGAAACAATTCATTCGTCACACTCTTCCCTCCTTACAAAGATTTTGTTCCCAGAATCGAAGACACATATTAAACAAATAACTCAGGATAGCTCTTCATTATTTTTTCTTCGATTTCCCACGTAGCTTCTTCGGCATTGTGGTTCCTCCATATCACCTTCACAGAAGGTATCACTTTATTTCTGAGCACTTGTTCTTTCCTGTCAACTATCTGGATAGGAATCTCCTCATAAAAGAAGTCCTTATCAAACTGTAACGGTTCATACTCGATCACATGCTTATAATCGGGTTTATACGGGCGTAGCACCGATACATGAAAGACATTGTGAACATATTCCAATTCTGGAGGTAGAGCTACCTCGTAAGCTACTTCACCTACTCTTTGCAGCACCTTAAAGGGTCCAATAAACCTTGGGCTTAGCTTTCCTTTCTTACCAAATCAGATTTTCCCCTTCCAAGGAGAAACTTTTAGGAAAACGAAATTTCCTACTTCAAATTCGTGATCTTGTCTGTGTTGATCAACATACTTCTTCTACCTATCTTTTGCCACTACTAATCTTGCCTTGATGAGTTTGACAACCTCGGTAGTTTGCTGTACTAATTTCGGTCCTAATAGTTGACGTTCACTAACTTCATCCCAACACAGTGGAGTTCTACACTTCCTACCGTGCAATGCTTTGTAAGGTGGCATGCCAATGCTTGCATGGTAACTGTTGTTGTAGGCGAATTCTGCTAGTGGTAAATGATTATCCCAGTTTCCTTTGAAATCCATGATGCATGCTCTGAGCATATCTTCTAACGTCTGGATTTTTTGTTTGCTTTGGCCATCTGTTTGAGGATGGTACGCCGTACTCACTCTCAACGGTGTTCCCATGCATTCTTGTAGTCTCTTCCAGAAGTTTGACGTGAACCATGGATCTCTGTCTGACACAATTGACACTGGAACTCCATATCTCGAAACGATCTCCTTGACGTACAACTTTGCCAACTGATCAATATTAAATCTAATCTTTATTGGCAAAAAGTGTGCTAATTTCGTCAGTCTATCCACTATCACACAAATCGCATCGTATATTTTCTGAGTAGTTGGAAGACCTACCATAAAATCCATTGTGATATGCTCCCACTTCCATTCCAGTATTTCGAACGGTTGAAGTAATCCGCTTGGTCTCTGATGCTCGGCCTTGACTCTTTGATATGTCAAGCATTTCGCGACACATTCTGTAACATCTCTTTTCATATTTGGCCACCAAAAATGTCATCGTAAATCTTGATACATCTTCGTACTCCCCAGGTGAATTGAATATATTAAGTTATGAGCTTCAGTCAAGATTTCATCTTTAATATCCGGTACTGCAGGAACCCAAATTCGTACCTCCATCCTTAGCAATCCCTCGGTATCAATCTTGTATTTCACTTCACTACCCTCGACCACTCTTACTTTGATTTTTCCATATTCTTCATCTTGTAGATGAGCTTTCTTCACTTTGTCCACTAAAGTTGGACTAGCTTCCATCTAGAACAATCTTTTATCAGATTCATTTGGAAGTTTGATTTCTAACTCTAGTTTTGCCATTGCTGAGATGAGCTCCTCCTGGGCAGTTAACAACATTAACTTTTCCTGACCCTTTCTACTCAAGGCATCGACAACCACATTTGCTTTACCCGGATGATAAAAGATCTCACAATCATAATCTTTTATCAATTCTAACCATCTCCTCTGACACATGTTTAGATCTTTCTGTGTGAAAATATATATCAGACTTTTATGGTCCGTATATATCTCACATTTCTCTCTATAGAGATAATGTCTCCATATCTTCAGAGAAAATACCACTGCAACCAACTCTAAATCATGAGTCGGGTATCCTTCCTCACAGTCCTTCAGTTGCCTTGATGCATACGCAATGACTTTTTCGTTTTGCATAAGCACACAACCTAGTCCTTTATGTGATGCATCGCTATACACCACAAAGTTTCTTGTATTATCCGGTAATGACAACACATGTGCCATGCTCAGCTTCTTTTTTAAGTCCTTAAAACTCTCTTCACACTTCTCCATCCAGACAAATTTTATGGCTTTCCTTGTCAAATTTGTTAACAGACTGGCAATCTTGGAAAAGTCCTAAATAAAACATCTATAGTAGTTTGCCAATCCCAAGAAACTTCTCACCTCTGATGGAGTTCTTGGTTGTTCCCAATTTATTATAACTTCGACCTTTGATGGATCGACTGAAATCCCATCTTTGTCAATCACATGCCTAAGAAATTATACACGTTCTAACCATAATTCACACTTAGAGAATTTTGCGTACAACTTTTCCCTTCTTAGCGTCTCCAACGTCAAACGTAAATGTTCCACGTGTTCCTCTTGAGATTTGGAGTACACCAGGATATCATCAATGAATACCACCGCAAACTTATCTAAAAATGGCTTAAACACCATGTTCATCAAATCCATGAATGCTGCAGGAGCATTGGTCAAACCAAAAGACATTACCAGAAACTCGTAATGTCCATACCAAGTTCGGAATGTCGTCTTAGGTACATCCTCCTTCCTTAATTTTAATTGATGATACCCAGTTCTCAAATCTATCTTCGAGAAATACTTGGCTCCTTTAAATTGATCAAACAAGTCATCTATTCTTGGCAACAGATATTTATTCTTAATAGTAACTTTATTTAATTCCCTATAATCAATGCAAAGACGCATTGACCCATCCTTCTTCTTCACAAATAACACCGGTGCTCCCCACGGGGATACACTCGACTGAATGTATTTCTTGTCTAGCAGCTCTTGTAATTGTACCATCAGTTCCTTCATCTCTACAGGAGCCATCCTCTACGAGGCCTTCGATATCGGAGCAGTTCCTGGTGCTAAATAGATAATGAACTCAATCTCTCTGTCAGGCAAAAGTCCTGGCAAATCCTCCAGAAATACGTCCGCAAAATCCCTAACAACCGGTATCTCCTCCAATTTCACACTCTTCTTCTGAGTATCGACTATGTAAGCTAAGTACCCTACACAACCTTGACTCAATAACTTCTTAGCCTGTATAATCGTCAGACATCTTGCTTGTCTAGGCGATTTACTACCATAGAAAACTACCTTTGACGACGTAGTCATAAGGTTTACACTTTTCTTTTGGCAATCAATTATCGCTCCATACCTGAATAGCCAATCCATTCCTAATATAACATCAAACTCTCCAAGTTTTATCGGGATTAAATCTACTGTCATAACATTTCCATTAATATTCACCCTACAATTCTTGTATACGAAGTTAATAGGAATCACCTCCCTATTTGCAATTTCTATGTTTAAAGGAAAATTCAACTCTTCACTAGGCAATTCTAACCTCTTATCAAATTCATCAGATATAAATGAGCAATTAGCACCCGCATCAAATAATACATATGCATTTATATCATTGATTGGGATAATATCTTACACAACATCTTTTGATTACACAACATCCTGCACAGTCATGTTGAAGGTTCTGGCTGTGGGTCTGTTTGATGACGTTGGTCCAGCAATAGCCAATGTACCTCCACTGCCACCTCCCTTTCTTCTAGTTGCCTCTCCAGCTTTCTTCTTAGGGCACTCATGAGCAAGATGATTCTTTAACCCGCATGTGCAACAAGCATTCTTCTTGGGTTGATGGTAATTCGGAGCAATGTGACCCTCCTAGACACAGTTGAAGCACACTCGCTTATCCCTTAAGCACACGCTACTGTGATTTTTCCCATATGTAGCACTCACTTTAAACTTCCTTTTTTGTTGGCTACTTTGTTGTCTTCCAGCACCAACACTCGCATTCCACTTCCTCTTCGGGTTATTGTTATTCCCACCACTACTACCACCATTCTTTCCTTCATTATTACTCTTCTTCTAGGAGATTGTATTTTGTTACGACATCGCTTCCACCTTCTGTGATAATCACCTTCCCAAGCACCGCTGCAAAAATCTTCAACTAAAACATGGAGACTCTGCTGTACAACCAGGGCTTCAATCCCTGTTCAAACCTCCTTGCCTTGCGCTCATCTATGTTAACTTGATATGGCGCAAACCTTGCTAACTCATTGAACTTTGCTGCATACTCCAACACCATCATTGCACCCTGCTTCAGCTCTAAAAACTGGACCTCCAACTTATTCTGCGAACTCTTTGAGAAATAGGTCTCGAAAAATATTTCCTTGAACCTATCCCAATTAAGCACTCCCTGACCTCCTCGGGTTTAGTTTTGCCTGCCACCAATAGCTGTCTTCTGCTTTCAACATGAATGTTACAGAAGCAGTCGTCTAGTTCTCACCGACTCTAGCAACATCAAATACATTTTCTATTTCCATGATGCAGGTGTGTGCCTCAACCGGATTCATGGACCCACGAAATTATAGTGGTCCAACCACCTTGAAATCTTTGAAGTTCGCAGCTTGGTTCTGCGATTAATTTTGCAGCGCTGCCGTCAGTAATATCACCAACTACTGAACTAGGTTAGCATCAGTGTTGTTGTTATTGGTAGACCCATCAGGGGTTCTTTGTCGTGGTTAACGTCTTGGAGGCATTTTCTGTTAAAAATACACTTATTAGATTATTACTCAATCATTTTAAGTATTTTCTACTTAACTTGCACATCATAAAAGATCATCACATAACACATAACATCTTGAATAAATACTAACATTTTATTCATTCATAATCTTTTAAAAACATAAAAATAATAGCATCACTGCTATTTACATCTCTTTTCCTGAACTAATAAAATTTCAGGATAACATCATCATATCCTATTGGTTACATTATACTTGGGATTTACATTTTATTTATTATATCATTAATCACACAACAATTACATTCTTTACGATGACCTACTAAAATGCTGCATAGCCTTACGACGCACCTTTTTCATAATACGGAACATTGTTCTACGATCTAACATATACCATGGCAGCGCCTCGAACTGAGTCGGATAGTACATGACTCGGTCTTGAGCTCGATTTATCACGATGTTGAAAATATAATTCATCTCTTCCATTTTGATCTTCTTTGCTTGTACTTCCCCCTCTGCTACTTCTTTATTATGAGAAGCTTCCTCATACGCGTCTTCAACTCTTCCTCTCTTGGCAGATTCCTCTTTCAAGTTGTCCTTCAGCTTCGTAATCTCCTCCATCATCTGCTCATTCTCCCCCTCTGTGTGAATTAGATTCCATTCAACATTACTCAGACGCTCGTTAAGTTCCCAGATCTCATCGTCCTTTTGCACCATCAAAGTCTGACGTTCAACTACTAGCCCTTCCAACTCCTCGACTCTATCCTGAAGCTCAATATTGCGGTCGTATACTTTATCGTACATATGAGCTGTGATAGAGTTTCATGGAAACTCTTCCTCCTCCTCATCCTCATCCATCTGTGCTAACTCAACGGGGTCTTCCTCATCTGTTTCTACCACATCCTCCTCATCAGGTATGCCCTCCTGCTCAACCACTGTGACCAACAGAGATGACTCCCTTGGCAATAATTGTTCCCAAACCACCTATATATCTCAAGGCTCCTCCTCTCTAGGCATCTGAGGTCCCTCCTCCCTAGCCTGACTGGAGTCTCCCACATTAGCCATCCTGACAATAAAATTTTTAAGTTTTTAATTACTAATTAGCACTACTCGACACTCACAAGCACATAGGTTGTAACCACATAAGCAAATAGAGTGTTTTATTATTTCTTTCTTAAAACTCAATAAGAGTTTATCACCACTATCTTTTCAATCACCTATAAGGTTACTTCCTAAGATTTTTCCCCCCACTTAAGGTTCATAACCTAAAGCTTTGATACCAACTTGTGACACCCCAAAATCTGGGTAGTTCATCCCCACAAAATTTAGTGTTCACTTTCCATTCATTCATTTCTAACTACCAAATATAATAAAATTTAAACAATAAATCTTCCCATTAAAGGGTTACATAACTTAATCAATAAATCTCCCAGGCTATCTAACCTTTAAAACATACATCAAGTACGAAAAATCAAATAATTACATCATAATAATTAAAAAAAAGTTTGGCATAATAAAAGTCAACAATTTACAAGTCTTCAACACTTGTTCATTTTTCCTTTCCCTTTGCTAGTAGTAGGTTCATCAACCTTCTCAACTTTAGCTGCAATGATTTTATATGCAAGAGTGAGTAAAACAAATGCTCACTTAAAATGATAATGAATAATATTAACATAATAACTATCAATGAACAGGCTCAATAGAACTGAATAATATTCTCTTTTAATGATAATCAAGAACTGAAAACAGAATTTGAAATGTATATGAGGGTCACAAGACCATGAACTATGTCTAAGGTTATAAGTGTTCTTTCAACTTAAACCTAAACAGTCATAAGACTATAGAGATTCTCCGTACTTAGGATGATCAGCCCTTCGTACCATGTATTGTGCACAAACATCTAAACGCTTCGCGTAATAATCCCCTATAATAGAGTTGTTCTTTTCACTTTTAGAATACAAGTCTGCACCAAAGTAAGTTTGGTTTGGTTAAGCTTCAAGGGTAATTTAGAGTTCAACAAACATCAATTGATGATTAGTTGAATCGCAAGTGTAATAACACTATGCTATGAAATAATCATGAGTCATAAGCAAAATTAACATTATACATCGAAATCATGCTTTAAAAATGAACTAAAAAGCATAGGCATGGAATATTATAACAAACCTTGCTTGAACAACAATAAACTAAGGTTATTATCTTACTCAATAAAAGAAGTGAGTTAATGAACGTGCATGATGAATAACATGTTGAGGAATAAAACTTGCTTAACATAAGAATAACAGAATTTAGGAATTTGCGTAATAAGAAACAAAATAAAGATAGGAACCCTTCTCAAAGTAAGAGTTTGGTTGAAGAGTTTGCATGAACATAATCAAGTTAGAACAAATATATAAGAAAGGTTAGGAACTTGCTCAATGTATCAATAAGGTTTAAGCACTTGCACAATCGTAAAAGTAGAGTTAGAGAACTTGCCTTGTGCGTAGGTTAAACAATCACTACTCACGTTCACCACAAGTCCTACACATACCATATGTATTGAGAATACTCATTAGTTACATTAATATTAACTTTTTGATTTTAGTTCTCACTTTTAGTATAGCTCACTAACTAAGTTTAAGTTTAAACAACATCACATCTTTTCATGAGCATCACATTTTAGCTCTATTACAACTAATTCAATTATCATGCCATTGCACCATATACACATTAACAACTTGATAAAACATCCTATTACATGTTCAACATTTTATCATGCTCTTTAGATTAGTTTATACTAACACACAAAGGACTACACTTGCATTTGTGTATCTCGACGCCCTTCGATTGCACAACAGTCCTAAAGATGGCCATTTTAACCCCAAATAATGACATAAAATTGAAAACCTTAAAGAGCAAAAGTTGTAGGTCTACTCGTCATCGTTTCGGATCATCTTGAATCGGATCTATCGAAATTCGTATGAAACAGTTATACCTATTTTAGTAAAACATGTCCGGTCAAATTTTCTTAACATCTGTAAGTCTGCCAACCCCCCCTCCCCCCCCCCCGCCGGGGCGGGACTACAAAACACTAGTAACGCCTGTTGGGGAGGGGGTACCAAGTATCAGCTTCTGCAGTTCGCGAACAAACATAGCAGGAAGCCAAATTAGGCCTAAAAACTCATTTCTAACAACCATTCCAACTTACCCAAGTTGTAATATGCTTATAGAAACATAATCTAATGTTTCTAACACATTTCTAACCATATAAATAGCATAAACATCAAAATTACAATATCTAAATTCAATGTTTTTACTATTTCTTTACTTTTCGACATTCATAGCGAAGTTCATCACTGTAAATTCGTTTTACAACCAAAACAACTAATAAATTAATAACTCATTTATAATATAGTTTATGGTCACACTTAATACAATTAAATTTTCATACTCAAATTTAATTAAATTAAAGCTAATACATAACTTATCAAATCAATTCGCCACATAATCCAATACAAAACATTAAAATTTCCATTATAACTTTATTTAATAAATTAATACATCACTTTAATTACTAAATTAAATTAAAGCAACATTATAGCAATTCATTTAATCCTTATCAAATCTTTAATTTAATTAATAAATTACATTAGAATATTATCTCATAATATTTAATTCATCACTCTTTTATTTTAATTAATTTCAAAATACCAAATTACTAATTATCAACTTAATTAACATATTACCTTAATTATGTTAATTTCCACAGCTCATAAATTATTTATTTAACAATAAACATATCAATTAAAATATTTATTTAATTCAATAAATATTTAAAATTATAAAAAAAATTCTGGATTGCTACATATTCCTTAGAAAGAAGAAAGTGGTAGAATACGACGTGTAATAATGGGTCATATAAGCTATAAAATTCCAAGAAAGAAATAAAATTCTAAAGAGAAAAGATGAAGATGTTTATTAAAATATATAATCTTTAGAATGGGACCGGGAAGAGCGGTTTCGGTGATTCCGAAGACGGTACTCTTATAAGGGGGAGAGAATGTGATAACTCAAATTTTTAAAAATTATTAAAATAATAATTTAGTAAATAGAATCCTTATTATAAGATATGTCGGGTTTGAATACGAATATATATGTGTTATATATTTTGAATTTTGTGTTATTGATAGAAAGAAATACCATGAATGAGATTTTATAGTTGGTTAAACTATTAAGAAAAAAATAGAGTTTTAAAACTTGAAGTTTGACCTTTAAATCATTAAAGAAAATAGAGTTTGAACTAGGAAGTTTAATCTCTAAATTATTGATAAAGCAATAACTGATATTGTGAAATCAAAGAGGAAAATTGATTGTAGTATGACAAGTTGGCATTTCAGAAACACGCTCTAAGTATTTAGGAAGGTAGGTTCTGTTTTTTCTAAGCAAGAAATTATCTACATCTGAACTTGAGGTGGCACAGCTGCGCCACTTCCAAGCTTATGACCAGCGCAACTGTGCGGGTCTGTAGAAGGTCCTGAGTAATTTTGAGAAATTAGAATTTCAAGACATGTATATTAGTGGTTAATATGTGTAATAAAAGTCATAATTTGTGTTTAAGCTGTCCGAGAATGAATTGAGATAGCAAAACATGAATTGGATGAGAATTAGTTATGAAATTAATTAACTTGGAATAAATATTGGTTAATGAAGTGATATTACGGATTATTATATTATAAAGCTTTGCGTGGCAGTGGCATAATAGTAAATAAATGAAAAAGAGTTAATTCACTTACATAAGACGGTTAATTAATATATGTGTTTTACATATGAATATGAAAGAAATATGTTAATTTAATATTTTAATTATATTACATAATATTGTAATATATAAAAGGGTTAATATTTGAAAGATAAGTGATTAATAAAAGAAGAGAACCAATATAATTATAAATAAATATTGGTTAGAGATTTATGCATCAAGTTAATGTTTAAGTTATGACTAACTGAAAATGTGTTGGGGCAATTATTGGAAGAAAAGGAATTGAAGAATTATGGTATAATAATTAGTTTTGAACATACTAATTATTCTAAGGAAATGGCTATCTTAAATAAAAGTGTTATGAGTATAAAATTCATAAAGCTTAGTATAGTAGTTCTACATATTACAACTGTGCAATTATTTAAAGTAAACTAAATAATTTAGCATTAAGGTAAAGTGTGTCACACAAACTTTATATTAAATGAATATTAAAATAACATGGAATTGGGGAAAAGCCAAACGTAACCTAGACCCTTAATATTCTATTGTTGAGATTATGAGCTTTAGTTATATAACTGAGCCTTGTGTGGCATGAGTATTAAAGTTAAACCAGACTAATGGTTTAACTGGAATTATTAAAAGAGAATTAATGGTAAGGGAATAAATGATTTATATTAATTATTTATTGAGATATTTATGTGTGATAAGGAATAATGGGTTGAGAGTACCTAACTGAATTATATTTCGCCCAATTGAGATATTATTTGGACTAACCCAATATACCTGAGGTACATGAATATATGTGTTGATTATATTATATATGAGTATACTTGTAGGGGTACATTTATGAGAATGTGTGTATATGTGCCCATAACATAATTTAATGTATTAATGTTAAGTCATTATAATTGATTTAATAAACCCAAAAACCTTTTAGCCGTGATAGGCCATTGGCCTATGCTACAAAAAAAGGGAGTAATGTAGCTTGTCCCTTTTTTTGTGTCCCAAAACCTTTTAGCCGTGATAGGCCATTGGCCTATGCTATTTCATGGTTATTGAGAATTGAAAATGGCTATCTAGAGCTAATAATGAAGGGATGGACGGAGGAGGAGGGAGTAGTTTACCAACTCTTCAATACCCAATGACTTTTTCTTCTTCCTCTTAGTTTAAATCTTCGGGTAAAGTTATTAATTGGTTATTGAAATCTCTATAAATAGAGCCTCCTTCTTCTCCTTCCCATTTGTTGAAGTTGTTTGAGAATTTGGTTATGGAAGGTTAGTAGAATTGAGAGTAGTTGGAGGATTGAAGGGCTATAATTAGCGAATTCAAACAATCAAGAGGTAATACTACTCACATATATGCTCTTGATCCCTAAGTTTTACAATTTCTTAGAAATGTTAAGAAGTACTTACTTTTGAGTTAAAAATTTATAACTAAGACTTGTTGCAATCTGTAAATTGCTGTTAGACGTTGTTAATATGGTTAAATAAGAAAATAATGAAAGTAAAAGGGATCAATTTGGTTCAGAAACGAATCTGTGGTGAAGAAATTCGCTAAACATGTGAACTTATGGAAAAATAGCAAAAACCATGAATTTGAGTAATCAAATTGGTTGTTTATAGAGTTTGAGAATTGCTATCATGTTATTTGAGTATTATATGCATGTATAGAAGTAATGTGATTGGTTTAAATATGTTACATAAAGGATTTCTTGCATGGGTTTGGATTTTACAGAAGCAGAGCCATTATTGGAATTGTCCAGGAAGGGAGCGGCTGCGTCTATTCTGTAGTTCATTCCAGCACAGCTGTGCCGGATGCTAGTACTGGTCATGTCCTGGAGCAACGCAGCTGCGCATGTCCTGGAGCAGCACAGCTGCGCATCTCCTGTCGACGTCGGGATTTTTATTTGTCCCTTTCTGTTCTTATCTTTTGGTGTTCTCATGTTAGGTGAGATTTGTTTGAAAAAATAAGTTTAAAAAGGTCCGACATGTATATGTCGATGTTGGTATTTTTAAATAGTTGCACCAACTCAACCGAGAAATGGTTTGCACATAGACTTAGTGAGGTGACACTATTTAACTGATCTGCAAAACTGAATTTCATTAGGGTACGGGGGCTTGATTATGCGGAAGGAAGGTGTTAGGCACCCCCTGACATCGGTGATAACATGATTACCGCCACTTTCCAATTTAAACTTTTATCTGAATGTGTGTGTATGGGTCTATGTGTAGTTGTTTGGAAGTAGTACTATGCCTCATTCATACCTATATACAAAGGGTTTGAATTTTGTATAAAAGTTTAATTTTAACGAGATATGGCAATGATGTTTTGTGAAACAGGTTTTTCAAACTCTTATGCTCAATAGCACTTGAGGCCTTTGATACTTCCATTTAATTAAATGTTTGGCTTGATTGCTTTTATTATTTTTGATATGCGAAGCATCTTTGAGAAAATAAGATACATAGCAGCTGTGACGCCCCCAAAATAGGTATACATCACCCATCTTGAGTCGCCAAATACATGGTATAGAAATCAAATACAAACTTCTTTTATACAATACGACAAAACATAGCTGAGAGTTTTTACATGAATATTGTCTAAAAGACAATATTCAAACTCAAAAAGGAGTCCTCATTACAATTATTATCACACTATTTTATAAAATAGCGAGGACTACTATAGCCACCATCTCGGACCATCACTTTGTTCCCCGACTAGTCCCGGCTACGTTCTCATTTCCTGAAGAAAATAATGAAAGCAAAAGGATGAGCTCAACTAGCCCAGTAAAAAATACTATGACTAAGATAATGCAAAATAAATTATCGTTAGCCTTCAATAGTGTTAAACTAATAAATAACAAGTTTAACTGCAGCGGAATAAGCAATCCATTAGAAGAGTCAAGTAGAGCATGATATCTACTATCTTCTATGATTTAAAAAGTTTATCATCAACTTTATAGCTGAGACTCGGCTTAACAAATAATTCACATCACTGAATTATCCATGCACTACGGGCCAAGGATATTCGTGTAATCACCGATGGTCATGATCATACCAACAATTTTCCATCAATGCACTACGGGCTAATGAGGACTTTTACCACATCATTTTTAACATTACGGGTCATGATTATACCGAATGATCCCTGGTCATAATCATACCAATCAACAGTCCACTACGGCCAAAGATGACTTTCATCACAATATAAGCATGAGGATGATGACAATGATATAAGAATTCAATTAAATGAAAGCAAAAGATAAATTTTAAATATTTATAATTTAATTTATCCAGAATTCAATAATGTCCAAATTGTCAACATGATACTGCTTTGCGGAGTAAAATTCAAGAATAATATTGTATCAAAAATGATTTGGACCAATAAGAAATCAATTTTTGTCATGAATAGTACTCTGGGTGAATAGTACCCGAGTGAATAGTATCCCATAAATAGTACTTTAAGAATAGTACCCCATTAATAGTACTTTGTGAATAGTACTCGTGAATAGGACTTTGTGAATAGTACTTTATAAATAGTATCCCGTTAATAGTACTTTATGAATAGTACTGTATAAATGAATAGTACTCATGGACAGTACTCCGGCATGAAAAGCTTAAACTTTAACAAAAATGTGCAGAAAATATCCTTGTGAAACGATACTAGATGAAGCGCAAATTTCAAGGATATTCTACTAATTTCACGGAGTATAGAAGCAATACTTTAACAAAATGAGGGTATAATCAGGAATACGAGACGAAATAATATTACTCTTATACTACAGAGTATGGAAGAAAATATTATTCCTTATGAATACTGAACAAAAATAATATCCTTTACCTGAGAAGAAGACTGGATACTGGAATAGTGAAGTAGCAGAATACTCTTCTTTTTTTTCTCTATAGCTTCTCTCTCTATAATTGCTCTTGTGAGTCTTAGTGAATTGGTGAGAATGAAAGAAGAATGGGCTTTTATTTATAGGAAAACGTAGTTTCGATAATTGGATGATTAGGGGCTCGAATTATTACAGTATAGTACACTCATCTTTACCTCTATTTTTAATTTAGTCCTACAAGTATTATCCATCTTGCACCACCTCCCCTAATAGTAATACATATGAACCAGTAGTTCCATACATGTGAACCAACAGTAAATTTGCATGTGAACTAATAGCAATTAATTGCTCATTTATCTGATTAATTGCCCGTTTGGTCAATTTAACATCCATAAATCAATTATTATGAAAATAAATGTCAATTTCCACTAACACAAATAATCCCAACACAATGAAAATATTTTTATCAAAAATTTCATCTTTAATCAACACGAACTTATTCATCATTAATATTATAACTCCCAATATTTAACAACCAGATCATTCCTCGGAAAGATGGGGCTTTTCGATAAGGATTTCTCCCTATTGGCGCGCAATTAGGTGACCAAACTCCTTTCCTAAACAGAATTTTCTAGACATCGTCAATATTGCAAATAATAATATGAATAACTTTGTCATCTCAATTATTAGTTTAATAATATAAAATATTATGCAGATGATACTATGACAATAATTGAATCAATAATATGAGAGATATTATACAACAATTACTATAGCAATAATTGAGTATAACTAAGTGACTTCTAACGTAAGCATCAATAATCAATACCGTATGCTACTATGTAACCACGCGTATTACTATACTTTTACCATCGGGTAGTTCAACAGTTTAACGGTAAAACTTTCACCGTTATTTTTATAAAAAGATATTTCTGTCGTTTTCTAACTCCGACAATACTTCCGTTATGGGGTCCACCAATGATTGTGCCGTCGTATGAATATTCTTTGTTAAAATGAATATTCTCCGACCAATCGAATATTTTAAAACCACTTGCTTACTTTGCAAAATTTATAAATATTACCCACAACTATAACATTATATCAAATCCACACCATAATATTCAAAAATATATTCTGAGAAAAATTAATCTTTATTCATAAAAGTTAGGGTCTTACAGCAGCGCTGAACTCCTTATGGGCATGAAAGTCATCTAAGGAAATTCAGACAGTGTGAATAATTTACAAGCTAACTTCAGCTGAAAATGTCCATCACGGGAACCGAATCTAGATTTAAGAACTGAATCTGTGATCACATGATTCCTAGGCTCACATGATAAAGCAATATGTGCAAAAGCTAAAAAACGAACTAGATTAGAGTAAATCTTAGCTTTTCAGCTTCAACGATTCCAGTTTAGTCACCATGAACCGGTTAAAGTGAGAAAAAGCCAGATTTAGGAAAATCTAACCCGTATGCAAATAAAGTAGTTATATATATATATATATATATATATATATATATATATATATATATATATATATATATATATATATATATATATATATATATACGGAGAGGCTCTAAAGCGAACTAAAGACGAACAGTCGTCTTTGATGTTTATGGCGACGGTTCGACCTGTCGCCAAAGACTACATGGCTATGGCTACGGATCGAACCGTCGCCATAGACACAAAAGACGACGGTTCGTCTTTAGTTCGCTCTTTAAGGTTCGCTTTAGAGACGGACCGTATATATATATATATATATATATATATATATATATATATATATATATATATATATATATATACGGTAAACGCACCGGATGTATATCTAGGCTCAATCAAACAAAGTTTGATGACAATAAGTATAAATATAAGTATTTATATATATAAAAGCAATAAATGATCCGGATGTATATCCAGGCTCAATCAAACAGAGTTTGTTGGATATATATATATATATATATATATATATATATATATATATATATATATATATATATATATATATATATATATATATATATATATATATATATATATATAAGCAATAAGAGCCATGAATCGACGATCCAGGCATACACACAAAACACGACTCTCAATGTGAATAGATATGTGTGGATGGGAGTGGGAAAAAGCTTAAAAATCTGAGATGTCTTACAGTGGACTGTCAGGAAGACTTCAGATAGCTTTTGATGAATGAATACTTGATTTCCACCGGTTAAATTTCAATATGTAGCAACACGAGCTCACAAGTGTTTGAAAAAAGAAAGTACTCAGTTTAAAGTGTGTACAAAGTAAAATGGATAGGGTTTCCTCGCCTGTTCTCTTCTTAAAATGGCCACCCCAAGCCCTCTATTTATAGAGGGGGGAGCCACGGGTCTAACCGTGGTAGCTGCGGGTCCACTTGTGGCTGCCCTGGGGTCTGCGGGTCCCACTGTCTCAAAGTACGTGTACTCATACAACACATTATCCGCTTGAACCTTCATAACTTTCAATCTAGGCATCCAATTGATACGTGATATACCTTTTCAAAATGCTATTTTTGAGAGCTACACAATAACATGGGATAAGAGGTTGTACGAAGTCGGGAAGATGGGTCGATGACCAGATCTTCAGGTCTTCAAATTATATCTGATCTGTTGTCTTGTGTAGTAATCACTCGAGATTTTGATCTATGGTTCTTTGTGGACACTTCTGTATAAAATATGGGTTAAAATGTTGTTGAGACGATGCAAATGTAGCATCGAGGTGGCAAAATGACAATTTTGCCCCTCACCGGGGTTATCTTCGGTTCTGGGCTGATGTTACAATCGTTGCCCAGGGTTATCATTAAGATTGGGCTGCTGTGAGTACTGAATGTCCTCAGGGTTATCTCTGAGGTGTGATTGACCTCCCGGGGTTATCTCTAGGGTTGGAATTGAGTGCCTCGGGGTTATCTCCAAAGTTGAAGCTGACTTCACTAGGGTTATCTCCGGAACTGGAACTGTATCCCTCGGGGTTGTCTCCGAAGTTGGAACTGAATCTCCTGGGGTTGTCTCTGGGACTAGAATTGAGTACCTCGGGGTTGTCTCTGAGATGGAAAACTGAGTATCATGGGGTTGTCTCCGGGATTGAGCTGATTTGACTTCTAGGGTTATCTTTGGAAGACGATTTTGACCTCCTATAAGGTTTGTAACAAGAATGCAAAATTTCGAGTGTCTACAGATGCCCCTCTTTATCATATTAATGTGATGTAATGGCATAGATAGGATAAAGAATACTAGACACTTGAAATGTGATAAGATAATCATGATGCAATGTAATGCAGCATGATGCAAATGTATGCTGAACGTGGTTTGTTGGATCATTTTCCAACGGGATGTGACAACTGTCTGTTCCTACAACTTTTGTTGGGGACTGGAGTTATCACTAATGACCCTGATAAACTACTTAGATATCTACTCCAAAGCTCCCAGTAACCTCTAGGATGTTAACATTGGGGTTATCACCAAAGTCCTTAATACTGAGTACATACTTTCCACTGACGATGTGTTTCTCATGTACGAAATACTCTTGGGGAATTGTGTTTTGTCTGATGAAAACTTGTATAACAAATTCCATCATCGGTCCTCCCCGATGAGGATGGTTTTCCCTGGTTTTTATCGCCAGGTCTTTCCAATGCTCTGCTGGAGTTATTGCCAGCAGGTTGTGTTGTCAGGGCTGCCTGACCTTCATTGAAATGTCCTTCAATGGTTATCATCATCGAACCACCTCCGATGCTTCATTAGGTTTACTTGCCAACGACTAATGATGTCAAGACTGTCTGACCTTCGTTGAAATGTGCTTCAACGGATGAATATCATCGGACCACCTCCGATGCTTTGGTAGATTTACTTACCAATGGCTGATTAACACCAAGGTTACTTGACCTTCACTGAAATGTACTTCAACAGCTAAGATCATCAAAGCACTTTTGATGCTTTGCTGGATTTACTTGCCAACGGCTGAATAACGTCAAGGTTGCTTGACCTTCTCTGAAATGTACTTCAACGGTGAAATCATCGGACCACTTCTGATGCTTCGCTGGATTTACTTTCCAACGACTGAATATCGTCAAGGTTGCTTGACCTTCACTGAAATGTACTTCAACAATGATATCATCGGACCACTTTCAATGCTTCGCTAGATTTACTTGCCAACAGCTGAATAACGTCAAGGTTGTTTGACCTTCGCTGAAATGCACTTCAACGGTGAAAGTTGGTATAAAGTCTCCGCTGGGGAGAGGTTTTTGATGAAAGGTATGGTTATAGTTGAAATCACAACCCCAAGTTGATGACATCAGACCTTTGTGAGGTATTACTGAATGTAGTTTGCAACAGCTGTGACCATCGACTTTGTGAACCCTATGTTTGGGCGAATACCAATGAGTGATATGTAAACCCGCAGTTTGGTCTCTGAAAATCAGGATTTCATGCTTTTTCGCTTAATCGTGTAGTGTCTTTTTTCCTGATTTTATTTTTTAGCATGTGGGACCTCCTTTGTAACTCAAATTAGATTGAGCCGGAGGGGGTGGGACCCATCTAGGACAATCGCAAGTAGACCCGCGATAGCCGCAGGTACACCTGCGGCCATCCGTGGGTGTATTTGTGCTGGCCTTTCCCTTTCACAAGTCATTTTCAAGTTGCGCCACACAGAGAATCCGAAAGTTCTTCTTCAGATCTACTGAGTTCAGGTTGTCTTCTGCAAAATTCATCACCGTACAAGTGTTCTACACTATCGTGGTAATGTATGCATGTCTTCTTTTTCAGTTTTTATCCATTGAAAAATGAGGTATCACATAAAATACTTCTAAACACATAGTAGTGAATATGCATGCTCATATGACTTGATAAAAAATATTCAACATAGTAAATGTTAGTATTTAACCATGCTGAACATATTGATGTGAAAAATTTTAACAGTTGAGATAGTCAAATTGGCACCTTTTTCTGCTATTTCTTATCCTATTTGAGGACAAATGAGCAAAGGTTGTGAAACAAAGTAATCCTGGTAATTAGGCTACCCTTATGGATTGTGACTTTGATATTTTTATGCATATAGGATGTTTATGACTGTGGATTGGTGTAATACTGAATGGTCACCTAGTCATGCCTACGTGCATGTGGATAGTCCTTTTTACAAAGGAGATTCTGGCAAAAAAATTTCACGAGTCTAGGCATTGAATAGACATGCATTTTTAACTCTACGGTAGACATATGTTAAAATAATACATATATGCATATAGACATAAAATGCATTTAAAAAGTTCCAGGTTAGAATTTATCATACCCTTTCTAAGGTAATTTAAAGACTTTTGTCCAGACATATGGATCAAGACCAGCCGAACAGCTCCCGTAGGACCTCTTCAGGTGTGAGGAGGAGAGTTTCTGATGTGCCTCGACCTCGTCCAGCCTGACAACCTCATCGGTTGACGGAGTCAGTGATTCGTCTTGTCTGGGTTGAGGTACTAGATGTTGAGGACGAGGAGGAGGATGTATCGATTGTGGATCCCGCTCCTGCTGCTTCTATTCCCCGCAGAGAATTGCCAGCCATAAATGTGACAAATCTAGAGTTACTGGATGATTTGAGTCGCCACCCCTCGATCTATTTGCATTCAAACGAGGTAAAAGCTGTGTTTGATATTCGTTTTTCCTATCGACGAGGAGCAAGGGTTCAGATGTTTATTTACATTTATGATGCAGGTTCCTGGCTTTACGCAGCCTCGAGGGAACTGGTTCAACATACACTCTTTGTACCAGACTCTACACCCAGAGTACTGAGAGATTGTGTATACTTGGGGTTTCGAGGCATTCTTCTCCATCTCCCCCGCCGTTGTCCCTGGGGTTATCTCAGGGCGTTGTCTGATCGATGGTTTCACTAGACTCAGTCTCTCCATTTGCTGGATTGCAAGGTGATGATAACGGATTGGATTACCTGCATCTGAGAGCCTACTCATTTGGCGCAGATTGATAGCTTGACCCAGAACTTGGACCGGGCACATTTTTTCATCCGAAATTTGGGCAGAGATCCTTCAGAGGCGGATACTTTTGATCCTTCCAGCTCAGGGGCTGGTCCTTCAGGTGGCCCATATTAATATGGTTTTCCTGGTGTAGATCCTCTATTGTATCGGCATGATAACCCTCTTGGTAGAGATCCAGTGACTCAAGAGGAGTTACATTAGATGGATAGGTTAGATGACATAGATCTCAACACTATTGACTTCTTCTGATGTATCTCTCGCTATATCTTTTGATAAACCTTTGTTAAATATAGGGTAGTTGTGCCCCATTCTCATTATATCTTTTGATAGGCCTCTGTTAGTTGTTGGGCGGTTGTGCCCCATTTCCCTGTATTTTCCAGTTGTATACAGAGATGATGTATTAGATGATGAT
The DNA here is from genome assembly GCA_016801055.1 of Panax notoginseng. Classification (NCBI taxonomy): domain Eukaryota; kingdom Viridiplantae; phylum Streptophyta; class Magnoliopsida; order Apiales; family Araliaceae; genus Panax; species Panax notoginseng. The sequence goes on from CM029013.1 coordinate 121,779,827, forward strand.
GTACTTAGGAATGTATATATACTATTTTCCATTCCCTACATCATATTGCCATCTATTATTTATCATGCATGTATTATGTTATGCATATGTATGTCTAGAGATGTTCAGCATTGACCCCTGGATAGTCTTATGATATGGCCCACACAGATGTCTTCCTCGATAGTTTTCCGCATTAATCACACCCCACCAGTATTGGTAGCCTCATGTCTGAGATCGTGGTATGATAGTTTGTCAGCCCCAGATCAGGTGACCGTAGATCAGTTGTTGCAGCACTCTGTGACCCTCCTGACGTTCTAGGTTTCATTGGGCTTTGTAGAGGGCATTCTGGAGCACTGGGTACCGAATAGGTAGGTGTTTCAGTTTGAGACCCAGGAGTTGACTCTTACCTTAGAGGAGTATGAGTGTCTAACAGGTTTACCACTGGACATGCCCTGTGCTCGTATGGCTATAGGAGACATGAGCCGACAGTTTATGACCCTCACTTGTTTGAGGCGTAGAGTAGCCCAGGATGAGATCACCTCCGGGCATGTAGTGTCCATGTATTTTTTGATAGACAGATTTGGCTCCTTGGACAGGTATGTGCAACACTCCGGGTATTTCACCACGTAGGAGGATGATTGGTGTGTGGCCAGAGTAGACGTACTCTTAATTTGTGTAGTGGCTTATCTGTATATGCCACTGTACATGGATCATTTAGGCATCGACGTGGTTATGGCAATGCGGGATCTCTAGGAGGGACATACCATTATTCTGATGATTATGGCAGAGACATTGAGGTCGGCCACGTATTGCCACACCCATTCTGCGGGGGTATTTACAGGCAGCTCGGTCTTGCTGTATGTGTGGTTCATGTCACACCTGAGACCGATTGGTACATTCCAACGCCATGGGTACTGGTTTTCCCATGAGATAGCTATGTCTTACTCCTTTCAGCCAGCGGAGTGTACAGACGCTGCTTCCTAGTCGGTTTTCTTGGTAGGGATCGAGTATCCATTTGACATTTTGCCGTGTTTAGAGCTTAGTTCTCCCTATAGCTTCATTACTCATGCATCTGGCATGAATTACCTTCCTCTGGCTGGTTTGAGGGGTATGACCACGTATCACCCACTGGCTGTGATGGCATAGTTCGACTAGTTTCAGGATGTTCATCCTTTTGAGGGGGGGCATTGGGTCAGCATTTGACTTCTCGGCTTTTATCAGCAGAGGATAGATGTAGCGTTTATGCCTGTTGGGCCCAGCGTGAGAGGGATGATTTCACTACTAGCCATCCAGGTCATTCTATAGAGTATTCTGCATGGATGGAGGTAGAGAGTACATCAGCCGGGGTTGTATCCACATAGCCGGGTGTCGATTCTGACAGTGGGGAGCCCATGGAGGACGCTGATTCTCCCACTGAGGAATAGTTATTTATTGGGTTGATAGTAGCTTTGATTGATTCTCCCAGTATTATTGCTACTGTGACCCCGCATTTTGTAGAGTATTTAGAGCAGAGTCTGTATCTGATGACATATGAGAGGGATCAGGCTAGGACCTTGATGTTGACAGCTCTTTCTGGGAGAGATGTAGCTCTAGTTGAGAGAGATGATGCTTTAGCTCGTAGACACACCGATGTTACTAAGTGGACGAGGCTAGATCATCTAGAGATGCAGTTGTTATTGAGCGGGATGGCGCTATATTGCCCGAGATGCCACTATTACAGATTGTACTACATTGAGGTCCCATACTGCTGGTATCATTGCAGAGATGAGCACGTTCATTGATGAGCATAGTGTCACCATACAAATGGATGTGGATCTCTTGTCTCTTGTTGATACCACTGGGTAGGAACTCACACAGTTACCCCCTTCTTTTGAGAGGGATGCTATGTTGGATCTGATAATGCGCATATACATTTATTTGTAGATGGGCTTGGATTTTCCTGCACAGACTAGCTTAGCCATTTTTGTAATGTACAGTACACATTGTATATATCAAACAGTATTATATATGGCAGGGAAATATGTTTTGATTCACTTCCCTTTTAGTTATGCCTTGTTACTTGCTTGATATTTGCATATTTCTCCAGGGCTTGTGATCTTGATGTATTCTGAATTCCCCCTTGATGGATGGATATTGAGATGTCTCAGGATCTTTCAGAATAGATCATTGATATGTGTATTCCCTACCCTTTAATATCTTAGGACTGGTTTTTTTGTATGTGGTTATGGAGAGGAGTGTGGCTTTCCTCTCTGAGGTTGACCGCCCCACAGATGGTCGCAGGTACTCCTTTGTATTGGGGAGCCCAGGTAGTTCCATCTCTTATGGATTGGTGTTTCTCTTTGAGGAATAAACTACAGCTTAGGTGGTCGCCGGTTCTCCCATTGGCATAAGGAGATCAGGTAGTTCCATCCTTTTGGTCTAAGTCGATGATGTGTGGTTTGACGGTTTGAAGGATGATCCCAGCACCATTTGACAAGTTTTTATGTTTTGAAAGGGGGTGAGACCGAACCATGAATGGTTGCCTACATACTCCCATTGAGAAGGGGAGACCAGGTCTGCGTAGTTCGAACCTAGCGTGAAAACGTTCAAAGTTATATGTGGCAAAGAGGGTGTAGAGATGGTTTTATTTTTTGTTTTTTTTTCCTGTGGTGAGACCAGACCATAAAAATGGCTGCCTATGTACTCCCATGTATTGGGGAGATCAGGTCTACGTAGTTCGCCCCATGTATCGGACAGGCTGCAAATGTGAAAAGTTTTATCCCTGATGGGACAAACTGAGGTTGTGGAATGTTTGATCCTGAGTGGGACAAACTGAAGATGCGAAATGTTTGATCCCGAGTGGGACAAACTGAAGGTGTGAAAGGTTTTGAAAACCTGAGTTGAGTGATGGATCTGATGATCCAAAACCTGGCTGCTAGTTTGAAGATATGTTTATCCCTGATGGGGTAAACTGATATTAAGAAAGGATGTATGTAGTAAAGGGTTTTGAAAACCTGAACTGACTGGGGATCTGATGATCCAGAACCAGGATGCTGGTTTGCAGATAGCTTCAGACATAGTACTGTTTCACGGTGTCTGAGTTGATGAGTTGTGGAAATTCATTGCCATCCATTTCTTGTAACCTGAGAGCTCCTTCTGTCAATACGTCATTGACAACAAACGCGCCTTCCCAATTTAGGGCGAATTTTCCTTTGGATTGATCTTGGTTGTCAAGAACCTTCTTCAAGACCAAGTCATGTTCCTTGAACTACCGTAGCTGGACTTTTTTGTTATAGGATCTAGCGACCCTTTGTTGATATAACTGACTATGGAAGATGGCTGTAGCCCGCCATTCATCTATTAGAGATAATTGGCGGTACCAATCTTGTAAACATTTGTCTTCATCCAGCTGAGCGTCTATCAACACCCTGAGGGATTCCATTTCCACTTCTATGGGGAGCACTGCTTCCATCCCATAGGTTAATGAGTAAAGGGTTGCCCCAGTGGAAGTGCTCATTGACGTTCTGTAGGCTAATAGAGTCAGAGGCAACAAGTCAGGCCATCTTTTGTGATTGGCGAACATCTTTTTCATGATCTTCTTGATATTATTATTAGCCGCTTAAACAGCACCATTCATCTTTGGATGCTAGAGGATGGAGTTAAGATGTTTGTTGTGAAATTTACTGCATAACTCCTCCATCATTTGGCTGTTGAAGTTTTTAACATTGTCTGACACAATCACCTTTGGTTGTCCATATCGACAAATGTCATTATTTCTGATGAAACCAATGATAACTTCTTTTGTAACCCGGGGGGAAAAGGCTGCTTCTATCCACTTAGTGAAGTAGTCGATCATGGTGAAGATAAACTGATGCCCATTACTGGCTTTGGGCTCGATGGGCCCAATCACGTTCATTCCCCACATTGATAAGGGCCAGGGAGAACTCATATTGTGGAGCTCCCTTGGAGGGGCATGTATAGCATTCCCATAAATTTGACATTGGTAACATCTCTTGACGTGATTATCACAGTCAGCCTTGAGAGAGAGCTAGTAATGCCATGTTCTTAGGATTTTCTTGACTAGTAGAGGGTCGCTCATATGTGGGCCGCATACTCCACCATGGATTTCATCCATGAGCCTCTGAGCTTGGCCTTTGTCTACACATCTAAGAAGACCTAGTCCTGCATCTATTTTGTAGAATGCATCTCTGCTCAGGTAGAATTTCATAGCCATTTGATGAATCCGCTTTCTTTTAGTCTGACTCGCCTCAACGGGTGTAGATCCATCTCGTAGATACTCCTTGATATGTTGATAATAAGGGTGTTGGATGGGAGGCAGTTCATCTAATACTTCTCCAATGTAGTTCCATAGGTCGGGGCCTTTTGCAGGGTAAATGTGATATTTGGCATATCTTCCTTGTCAAGTATGCTGATCAAGGAGGCCAAAGTTGCTAGCGCATCCGTAAAGTCATTCCTATTCCAAGGAATGTGGAGGAAGGTTATTTCTTCAAACTCCGAAGCCATCTGTATAACATGTCGATGGTAAGGTAGCAAATGTAGCTCTTTGGTGTGATAGATCCCAGTTAACCATCTGATGCCTATGGATCGGGCTAGTTTCAGCCCTACGATATAGCCTTCATACTCAGCTGTGTTGTTGGTCCTGGCAAACTACAATTTGACGGCAATGAGATACTGCTCCCCCGTAATGGATACTAGAACTACTACAGCTCCAGAACCTTCCATGTTTACAGCTCCATCAAAATACATCTTCCATGACTGGTGTGTATCGCCCTGATGGTGTTGTTGAACTGTCATTACCCCTTCATCGGGGAAGTATGTTTCCAAGGGTTTGAAATCCCCTAAAGGTGCGGAGGCCAGTTGATCCACAATTCATTGACCTTTGATAGACTTTTGAGTCACGTAAATGAAGTCAAATTATTGTAGAAGTAACTGCCATTTGGACAGTCGACAATTCAACATGGGTTTGCTGAACACATATTTGAGAGGATCCACGCGGGATATGAGATGGGTTGTGTAACCATGGAGATAATGTTGTAATCTCATGGAAGCCCATGCTAAAGCACAAAAAGTTTTTCCAATCAGAGTGTACTTATGTTCACTGCTGCTGAATCTTTTGCTGAGGTAATAGATAGCTCTTTCTTGGCCTCTATTATCTTTCTATCCCAGCATACAGCCCATGGCATTGTCATTAATTGACAGGTACATAAACAGGGGAACACCATCCCTAGGAGGTACCAAAATAGGAGCTTTGATTAGCTGCTCTTTGATTGCAAGGAAGGCTTTTTGACACTCATCATTCCATTCCATGGAGGAGTTTTTCCTTAGCAACTTGAAGACATGCCCACAGGTTGTTGTGAGTTGGGAGATGAATCGACTGATGAAGTTGATTCTTCCCAAAAATCCCCGTATTTCCTTCTATGTCTGAGGTATGGGCATTTCCGTCATGGCCTGGATTTTTATAGGATCCAACTCAATCCCTTTGTGGCTGACTAGAAATCCAAGCAACTTGCCTGATTTGACACCAAAGGCGCATTTGGCGGGGTTCAGCTTCAAGTTGTACTTACGTAACCTGTTAAAGAGCTTTCGAGATGATCTAGGTGGTTTTCTTCCCTTCGGGACTTGACAATGATGTCATCCACGTAGATTTCTATCTCTTTGTGTATTAGATCATGGAAAAGAGCCATCATAGCTCACTGGTAGGTAGCTCCAGCATTGATGAGTCCAAACGACAATCGTCTGTAGCAAAAGGTTCCCCAAGGGGTGATGAATGCAGTTTTCTCACGATCCTCTTCAGCGACCATGATTTGATGGTACCCGGCAAAGCAGCCAGCGAAGAAGTACATGTCATACTGAGCTGTATTGTCAATGAGTATGTGGATGAATGGCACGTGAAAGCTATCCTTGAGACAAGCTTTATTCAGATCCATGTAATCCACGCAAACTCGCACCTTCCCTCCAGGTTTAGGCACATGGACTGTTGAAACTCTAAATTTTCTGTACACCTGTCACTAACATTGTAGGAGGACAGATTCGTCTTTCAAGATAGAACCCTAGAAGACAGTTCATATCCAGTCCGGATACTACCGAAAGTTCAGTATCAACCCCAGAGTACACACCGGGAGTAACAAATCCAACCTCGGAGATAACCCCGAGGAATACAGATCCAATACCGAAACACACACAAGAGAAGACCGATTAATCTCGGAGATAACCCCGAGGTATCCAGTCTCAGTCCAAATCGTGGGAATAACTACCAACCTTGGCGATAACCCCAAGTAATGCAGTTCCAGTGATAACCCCGGAAATGCTTGTTTCAAATACAAGCAGCTTCAATCTCGGCGCTCACAACGAGATACTCAGTACCAACCCGGATATAACACCGGGAGGACAGGCACACCTCAAAGATGACATTGAGGACCTTCAACCATTGCAGCAGTCCAATCTTTGAGATAACCCTGAGCAATGTCTGCTTTATTAGCCCAAATCAGAGATAACCCTGGTAAGGGGCTAAGTCATCATCTCGCCACCATGATGCCACATCATGTCATCTCAACATTTCATACATACATTTCTACACAGCAATGTCCCACAAAAGCTCAGAAGAACCAATCCCGAGTGACTATTACGCAGGATAATGGATTGAATTTCAAGTTGAAGACCGGAGGGCATCGTCCCTTCTTCATGACTTCGTACAACCTCTAATCCCATGTCATTGTGTAACTCTCGACAACGGCGGTCCGAAATAGGTCCTATATACCTCAGTCGGATGCCCGAATTACAATTTTGAAAGTTCGAGTGGACATCACGTTGCCCACGTGCATGTACTACGAGACGACGTGACCCGCAAAACCCGGGGCAACCCGGGTAGCCTCTGGTACACCTACGGCTCCAGCCGCAGGTACACCTGCGGCTCCGTATTTACAATATACTGAGTGCTTTCCCATTTCAAACACATGTGAGCTCATATATAGATATTTTTGTACCTACAAAAACCATTGTTTATCTACTTTAAAGATATAGAAGTCTTCTTTGGCAGCCCACTGTAAGCCTTCTTACACACTTTAAAGCCTTTCTCTCCATCTTTACACACACCCTTCTTTAAGTTGAGAGTCGTGTTGCGTTTGTTTGCCCGGACTTCGGTCCGTAGTTTTATTTCAGTTTGTATATATATATATATATATATATATATATATATATATATATATATATATGGACTAACATTATCGAGTTATGCCTCGATTGAGCCTAGACTTCGGTCTAGAGCGATTACTTACTTTTGTGTGTGTGTGTGTGTGTGTGTGTATATATATATATATATATATATATATATATACTGTTGTCGGACTTTGTTCGATGAGCCTGAATTTTATATCAGGTGCATTTATTGCTTTAATATATATATACTTATATATATATTAATTGTTGTCGGATTTTTTCCGATGAGACTAGATTTTATATCCGATGCGTTTATCGCTTATATATATATATATATATATATATATATATATATATATATATATATATATATACATTTCGTCCCACCTAGAGTTTACTTCGTGGTGGTTGACCGTTTTTACTACTTTCTGTACATTTCGTCCCGCCTGGAGTTTCCTCCGTGGCGGTTGATAGCTTTTACAGCTTTATTTACATTTCTGATCCCCCATGGAGGTGCTTTGTGGTTGGTGATCATGTCTTTATATATATTTTTACGGCTTTTATATATATACATGCTTACTGCGTTTAAATCAATTGCGGCATCATGTGAGCCTAGGAATCATGTGATCACAGATTCACTCCACTGAATCTAGATTCGGTTCTCGTGATGGACCTTTTCAGCTGTAAGCAGCTTGTAAATTTATCTGCGATGTCTGAATTACCTCAGATGGTTTTCATACCCACGAGGAGTTCAACAACTTTTGTACATTATTTTCATATAGATGCCTCGCATCTGTAAAATAAAATTAATCCAGCCGAATATGGAATAAAATGGAAGTATCAAAGGCCTCAATTACTATTGAGCACAAGGGTTTGAAAAATCTCTTTTCTAAAACATCACTGCTATATCTTGTTTAAAACTGAATTTTTACACAAATTCAAGCCCTTTGTATATAGGTGCAAACGAGGCATAGCACTACTTCCAAATGACAGCACATTGATCCACACACACACACACACACATTCAGATAATAGTTTCTTGAAAAATGGCGGTCACCGTGGCAACACGGATGTCGGGGGGTGCCTATCACCTTCCCTCCGCATAAGCAAGTCCCCGGACCCTAAATGAATCTCGGTTTCACCGACCCGTTTAGCAGTGTCACATCACTGGTCAATGTGCAAACCTTTTCTCGGTTGTGTTGGTACAACCAGTTAAAAAACCAACTGGCAACTCTTATAGTCCAATCGTCAACATTACACATGTCGGACCATTTTCACTTGTTTTTTCAAACAAATCTCACATAAAATGAGAACACCAAAGAACAAGTAACGAAAAGGGACAAATAAAAATTCCGACGTCGACAGGTGGCGACTCTGCCGGGGACTCCTGTAAGAGGACTTAAGCCGCTACAATCTTTTCAAAACTATTATCTGCTTGTGTGTGGATGTTGCATTTACATTTATGATAAATGTGTACGAATGCATTTCCTTGTTGCACTTGGTGCTTCGCACCATATCTTCTTGTGATATTAGTGCTTCGCACATGTCATCATTTTCATACGGTGAGACACGATGTATGTGAATGTATGTTGTGTGGTCCCTCCATCAGGAGGCTATCCCGTCGGTATTTGATTACTGGACTCGTAGGAAGACTAATTCCACGAGGCTCAGGAAAGGCACCACCCAAATTCGCTCCAGTTGAAAGACCGAATTTAATCCCCGTCGAGTAAATTGCGATGATTTGGGAACCTTCATGCCAAAAAGCCGCGAGAGTAACCTAAGATAGGTCAGCCTCTGATAAACCCAACAAGGAGGAAAGTCTCTTCATGCTTTTGCATTACTTACGATATTCATGCCATATTCATGTAATGAGAGATATAAAGAAACGTGTATACACACATGTTTAAAATTGACATGCTATTACGAACAGCTAACATCCATTTTTGCAGGATAAAATTCCTAAAATGAACACATCATATAGCATGTTAATTTACATTCCCTAAAGACTAAACTATGCAAGTCTTTCGCAGGGAATCCATTCGACCTACTACCCGGTCAAAATCCAAAAAGGCCGCGGGCCTACAGCCAATTATGTCGTCATCTGACCAGACTGACCTTAATCCAGTTTCTCGCAAGGAATTCGACGGATTAAGCAAACAAATTACAGATTTTGCTGTTCTGCTTAAAGAACTACAGTAATCTATGCAGGGTCCAAAAATACCCGTACATACTGAATCCTCTACACAAGGGGGAGCCCAGGTCATTACAATACCTGAACTGCAGTTGGATACGACCAACAAAATTTATGATGACACCCATCTCACAAGAGATCCAGACACCGGTGACATCAAAAAGAAAGTTCTTCAGATGGAAGAGACCCTTCGCGCTATCAATGGAATTGGAGCACACGGGAGTGTTTCATATGTTGTCCTTTGTATATTCCCTGGTGTTCATTATCCAAAAAATTTTAAAACTCCTGACTTCAAAAAATATGACGGGTTAGGAGATACTTATACCCATTTGAAGGTATTCATTGAAGAACTTGGATCTTATGTAGAGGACGAGAAGCTCAGGATGCAGTTGTTCCAAAAAAGTCTGACTGGAGAAGCCCGTTCATGGTATACCAGATTAGACAACTCCAAGATCCATAGCTGGGAAGAGCTAGCACACGCCTTCCTCACTCAATATAGCTTTCAGTCTCAAATGGCTCCTGACCGGTATCAGATTACCAAGGTTAAGAAACAATCTAATGAATCTTTCAAAGAGTATGCTCCAAGGTGGGGACGCCTGGCTGCCCAAGTTATTCCTTCCATGATAGAATCAGAAATGGTCATGACCTTCATAGACATACAAGAAGCCCCTTTCTATGAAAGAGTGTTAGCCGGCATCGGTAAACCATTTTCTGAAATGATCAAACACGGGGAGATGGCTGAGAAGGGATTGAAGTCATGAAAGATTCAAGACTTAGCTGCCCTTAATGCTGTTGCTGAGCACATCCAGTCTGGAAATTATGGAAACAACCCCCGGAGGGTCCATAAAAAGAAAGTGGAAGATGTTTCCCCAATACTGCAGGGTCAAAATGGCAATCAGAACATGCCTGTTCAAAGGAGAAGTTACACTCCCTTTCAAGCTCAGTCTTCAAATCCTCCATTGCCAAAAGGTGGAGAAGTTAAACGCCCTCGAGTGTTCACACCCTTAGGGGACTCCCTCGAGAATATTCTTACTCTTCTGACAACATAGAAGAAAATTACGCATCTTCTTCCACCATCCAGCCCTAATGGACGAGGTTTCAATGCTGCTAAGAAATGTGCATATCATGTCGGGGAACCTGAACATGATACTCAAGATTGTTGGAACTTGAAACACAAGATCCAAGACCTGATAGACAACGAGAAAATCGTGGTTACCAAACCAGATCAACCTCACGTTCAGGATAACCCTCTTCCTCAATACAAAGAGGAAGAAGTCAACATGATAAATTGGAGCAATGGACAGAGTTCCAATTTTAGTGGGAGTCATCTCAAACCACCAAAGACGGTGTTGACAAATGGGATTATGCCAAGTTTCAATTCACAATGGAACGTAAGATGAAAGCTCTATGCAAACAGATCGATCAATTGGCAGAACTGGTGACCTACCAGCATCAAGTTACATGCCAATTAGTAAGCCAGGAGCATGCTAGTCTCCTTCCTCTTGTCAGGAATATTCCTTCGTCACCTTCAGAAAGTGAAACTTTGGAGGACAAAGTGGCAAAGAGAGCGAATGCCAAAACTCATCGTGATTTTGCCAACAGAAGGGAATTCACACATCTGGGCCAACCCATGGAGGAAATCCTTCATATGCTAATCAATGAAGGAAGGATCAATTCCCTTCTACCTCTAATCAACCCCCGTTCAGGACCGTACAATTCTGATGGAGTATGCCAATATCACTCCCATTCTCGCGGTCACAACACAGAAGAATGCTAGGCACTTCGCCACCTTGCCACCTTATCCAGAATCTCATTGACAGCGGTGTCTTGCAACTAGCAGACAATGATATTGTGCTACGTGGGAGTGAGATTATCAATCCTACTAAGTGGAAGGGATTTATAGCAATTATCCCTGCAGAGGCTGATGACAATATCAAGCCACTCACTATACCAACCATTCAACTTAAAGGAAACAACAATCCTTTGAAAGTGGCCACTCCCAAGACAATCAACTTACCATGCAGAGCACAATATCCTATTGTTAGCTTGAACACAGTTTTGTGGAATTATGGAGAAGGTTAAGGATCTACCTCACATACAACTGCTACAGTGTTGAAGGAGAATCCACTGTATCTTCCCCAACGGGTGATGAAATCTACTATTAAATCAAAGGGGAAAATACCCATGGAGAAGATTAAAATATTCCTCCGCACTATGGGTCATCACGAAGCCAAGGTGGTTCTAAGCTTGAGAGAAGCTCCACACCAGATTTCAATTTTAAACTTAGTACTAACTTTCGAGGATCACTGGAAGATCTTATTGAAGGTTTTAGAAGAAGCCTATCTGCCAGAATCAGTGGATACAGAAAAGTTTTAACACTTGGTTGATCACATTTTTAACAACAATGTGATATCCTTCACTGATGACGATATACCACCCAAAGGGACCGGTCATTGCAAGCCATTACATATGCTGGCTGGAGTATTGATAGATGGAGGCTCATCTCTAAATATCTGTCCATACGCCACATTGTTGAAGATGAATGTTAATCTCAACCAAATCCGGGGTAGCCATACGGTCATCAAAGCTTTTGACGGAGCCCGCCGGAATTCGATCGGAGTAATTGAGCTGCCAATCGAAATTGGTCCCCATACATTCTGCGTATATTTCCACGTGCTCAAGATAGATTCGGGATACAACCTGCTCTTGGGAAGACCGTGGATTCATATGGCTGGGGCAGTCCCCTCCACCATTCATCAGCAATTGAAATACATTATCAACAATAACCTAGTCACGATCAACGCTGAACCGGAGTGTCCTCAACATGGGGACATGCCATTCATCAATGCTAATGCTGATGTTGAGCCGGTCAGTTTTCATGCCTTGGAAGTGAGTAATACTCAGTACCATGCTATTGGAACGACATTGCCCGTAGCCAAGATCTCTGCCGAAGTAATGTCAGCTACTCAGGAAATGATGTCCTTGGGTCATCAGCCAGGACAAGGGCTGGGTAAAGATTACCAAGGTATTAAATACCCCATTCAAGTAACCAGGAAAATTGGGACAGCTGAACTAGGCTATTCTGCCAGTTCTAGTTAGAGGAATCCTCATAAGCATCCTTAGATTCCTTCAGCTTCAACCATGAGGCGTTTATCTTCGCCTTCAAACTTTGAGTCCGCACAACCTCTTGTAAAGGTGCCAACTAACGTGATGGCTATGCTATTTCCCAAGCCAGTGTCGTTCAAAGCAAAAGAAATGTTTGTTCCCGATCCCGTAGTGGAAGAAGAGGAACAAAGAATTAAGAAAAACATTGTCCGGATAATGTCGGGCATACGCATCAACGTCCATGATGAGCATACAAACAGATACACCATAGACGATGATTGCCTAGACGTATTGGCCATCATTCGGGAAGAGGAGGATGATGACAACTCCTCTATCAATGCAGTCCACCCGGACTTTATCCTTGCCAATTGGAGCAGTATTCCTTGCATTGGTCGACAAGGGCAAAGCAGGCAGAAGCTCTTTCTGCCCTGTAGATATCATAACTGCTTACTTTTTTGTACAGTATTAGCAGTTTATTTTGTCAGTACATGCTAACACTGTGTATGATCAAAACGTTTTATATATACTAAGTGAAAGCATATTTTGTTTCAGGTCCCTAAATTTAGATGTGCCTGTACTTGCTGATATGGTGCCTCTTCTCCACAAGGATTGTACCTTTGATGTAGAGATGAATTCAGCCTTGATGGAAATACATGAGGACATTGAGGTGCCTCCAGAAATTCAAGAATGGGTCAAAGACAAACCTAAACCCAACCTTGATCAAACCACTTCCTTCAATCTTGGAACCTTAGAAAGCCCTAAGTTAATCCAGATTGGTTCAGACCTTACCCCAAACCAACGGAATGACTTGGTTACGCTATTAACCCAATTCCAGGATGTGTTTGCATGGACTCATGAAGACATGGTGGGTTTGTTCACTGACATTGTTCTTCATTGCCTTCCCATTAAAGAGGGATTCAAGCCAGTCAAGTAGAAGCTTAGGCGATTAAAACCTGAGTGGAGTTTAAAGGTGAAAGAAGAAATTATGAAATAATTTCAAGCTGGCATCATCATGGTGTCTACATATCCTGAGTGGATATCCAACATCGTGCCCATGCCTAAACCTGGAAGAAAGGTGCGAGTTTGCATGGATTACAGGGATTTGAACAAAGATTGCCTTAAAGATAGCTTTCCTGTGCCATTCATCCACATTCTCATTGACAATACTGCTCAATACAACATGTACTCCTTTACTGACTGTTTTTCAGGGTACCATCAGATCATGGTTGCTGAGGAAGATCATGAGAAAACTGCTTTCATCACTCCTTGGGGAACCTTTTGCTATAGACGGTTGTCATTTGGCCTCATCAATGCCGGAGCTACCTATCAACGAGCTATAATGGCTCTCTTCCACGACTTAATGAACAAAGAGATAGAGGTCTACATGGATGACATCATTGTCAAGTCCCGGAAGGAGGATGACCACTTAGACCATCTCAAAAAGCTATTCAACAGGTTGCGCAAGTACAACTTGAAGTTGAATCCAGCCAAGTGCGCCTTTGGCTTTAAATTAGGCAAGTTGCTAGGATTTATAGTCAGCCATAAAGGGTTGAGCTGGATCCTACCAAAATCTAGGCCATTATGGAAATGCCCATTCCTCAGACAGAGAAGGAAATACGGGGATTTTTGGGAAGAATCAACTTCATTAGCAGGTTCATTTCTCAACTCACAGCAACCTGTGAGCCTATCTTCAAGTTGTTAAGGAAGAACTCCTCCATGAAATGGAACGACGAGTGCCAGAAAGCCTTCCTTACAATCAAAGAACAGCTAGTCAAAGCTCCCTTTTTGGTACCACCCAGAGATAATGCTCCTCTATTCATGTACCTGTCTGGAAGTGACAATGCCATGGGCTACATGCTGGGACAGAAAGATGATAGAGGCCAAGAACGAGCTATCTATTACCTCAACAAAAGATTCAGCAACAGTGAACACAAGTACACTCTGATTGAAAGGACTTGTTGTGCTTTAGCATGGGCTTCCATGAGGTTACAGCATTACCTCCATGGTCGCACAACCCATCTCATATCCTGCGTGGATCCTCTCAAATATGTGTTCAGCAAACCCATGTTAAATTGACGACTGTCCAGATGACAGTTGATCCTACAACAATTTGACATCGTCTATGTGACTCAAAAGTCCATTAAAGGTCAAGGGATTGCGGATCAACTAGTTGCTTCACCTACAGGGGATTTCAAACCCTTGGAGACATACTTCCCCGATGAAGGGGTCATGACAGTTCAGCAACACCATCGGTACAATACACTCCAAGCATGGAAGATGTATTTTGGTGGAGTAATTAATACGGAAGGTTCTGGAGCTGGATCATTTCTAGTATCCGGTACGGGGAAGCAGTATCCTGTCGCCGTCAAATTGCAGTTTGTCAGCACCAAAAATACAACTGAGTATGAAGGCTGTCTAGTGGGGCTAAAACTTGCCCGTTCAATGGGAATCAGGAGGTTAACTGTCTTTGGAGATTCAGAGTTAGTGGTCAGACAATCCACTGGAATTTATCAAACCAAAGAGCTACATTTGCTGCCTTACCATCGGCAGGTTTTGAAGATGGCTTTGGAGTTCGAAGAATTCTCCTTTCTACTTATTCCTCGTAGTAGGAATGATTTTGAGAATGCATTAGCAACTTTGGCCTCCTTGATACACATCTCTGACAAGGGACATTTGCCAAGCGTCACAATTGCCCTGCATAAAGCACCGGCTTATGGGAACTACGCTGGAGAAGTATCGGATGAGCTACCTCCCATCTAATATCCTTGGTATTAGCATATCAAGGAGTACCTACGAGACGGATCTACACCAGCTGAGGCGAGCCCTGCTGAGAAGAGGCGGATCCATCGACTTGCTATGAAATTCTACCTGAGCGGAGATGCACACTATAAGAGAGATGCAGGACTAGGTCTCCTCAGATGCCTGGATAAGGATCAAGCTCAGAGACTCATGGATGAGATCCATAGTAGAGTCTGTGGCCCACAAATGAGTGGCCCCCTCCTTGTCAAAAAGATCCTCAGGATTCATGGGAATGCTATCCACGCCCCTCCAAGGGAACTCCACAGTATGAGTTCGCCTTGGCCCTTCTCAATGTGGGGAACAGACGTGATTGGGCCCATTGAGCCTAAAGCCAGTAGTGGACATCAATTCATCTTCTCCATGATTGACTACTTTACCAAGTGGGTAGAAGCAGCCTTCTTCCCCAGGGTTACCAAAGAAGTCATCGTTGCCTTCATCAGAAATAATGTCATTTATCGATATGGACAACCAGAGGTGATTGTACCAGACAATGCTAAGAACCTCAACAACAAAATGATGGAGGAATTATACAGTAAATTCCATATCCAACATCTTAACTCCATCATCTACCGTCCAAAGATGAATGGTGTTATTGAAGCGGCTAACAAAAACATCAAGAAGGTCATGATAAAGATGTCTGCCAACCACAAAGGATGACCTAACTTATTACCTCTTACTCTGTTAGCCTACAGAACATCAATGCGGACTTCGACTGGGGCAACCCCATACGCATTAACCTATGGGATGGAAGCAGTACTCCCCATAGAAGTAGAAATGGAATCCCTCAGAGTGTTGATAGACGCTCAGCTGGATGAAGACCAATGGGTACAAGACAGGTATCACCAATTGTCTCAGATAGACGAAAGGCGAACCGCGACTATCTTCCATGGTCAGTTATATCAACAAAGGATCGCCGGATCCTATAATAGAAAAGTTCGGCTACAACAGTTTAAACAACATGACTTGGTTTTGAAGAAGATCATTGACAACCAAGATCAATCCAAGGGAAAATTCGCTCCTAATTGGGAAGGCCCATTTGTTGTCAAGGAAGTATTGATAGGAGGTGCTCTCAGATTACAAGAAATGGACGGCGATGAATTTACACAGCTTATCAACTCGGACATCGTGAAACAGTACTATGTCTAAAGTTACCATCAAGCAAATATCCTGGTGTCAGATCATCAGTCATTCCGGTTCTTTAACCCTTTACCACATACAACTCTTTACCACACTTTGCCCCTCAGGAAAACATACCTTTCAAGCTAGCAACCTGGCTTCTCTGCTCTAATATAACTTAGGTCATCCCACCGTGGATTGAACCTCTCGCGTTTGTAGTTTGGCTACCCATACATGGGATCGAACTTTTCATGCCAACAGTTTATCCTCAACCTAGGATTAAACTTTCTCTTCCCCACATTCTGACCTGCACATGGGATTACGCTTTTCAACTCACCCTGAGGGGTGAACTATGTCGACCTGATCTCCTTGATACACGGGAGTACGTAGGCAACCATATTCTATATGGCCCGGTCGTAATAAACAAAAAACAACAAAAATAATTCTACCCTTTTCTACAAAAACAAAAACCACAAACATTTCTACAACCTTCTTCATCAATAAAGCTTCTACACCCATCAGCCTTTCACAAACAGCGTTGAACCTCTTACACCAGGTTTGAACTATGCAGACCTGATCTCCTCTTCAATAGGAGTACGTAGGCAGCCATTAATGGTTCGGTCTAACCCCCTACCAAAACACAAACCTTTGTCAATGGTACTGGGATCAAACTTTAATCTACCACATTTCATTGGCTTCAAACCAAAGGGATGGAATTAACCAACCTCTCCTCGTAAATAGGAGATTCGGCGACCATCTAAGCTACGGTTGTACCTCAAAGAGCAACACCAATCCATAAGAGATGGAATTAACTAGGTTCCTCCTAAATAGGGGTACTGGAAACCATCTGTGGTGCGGTCAATCTCAGAGAGGAAAGCCACACTCCTCTCCATATTTCTATATAGAAACCAGTCCCAAAACACCGAAAAGATGGTAGGGATACATAAAGATCCATGATCCATTCTGAACTATTCAGGGACAACTCAATGTCCATCTAGTAAGGAGGAATTCAGAATACATCAAGATCACAAGCCCTGAAGAATCAGGCAACTATCAAGCAAATATCAGAGCATATCTAAAAGGGAAGTGATCAAAAATATATTTACCTGCTATATATAATGCTGTTTGATATACAATGTAAACTGTACATGACAAAATAGCTAAGCTAGTATGTGCAGGAAAATAGAAGCCTATCTACAAATCGGTGTATATGCGAGCTAACCAGCCCAACATGGCATCCCTCTCCGAAGAAGGAGGCAAAGTTGTGGTCTCCTGTACGAGGATATCCATACGACCCAACAGATTTATAGCCATCTGCATGGTGACCAGATGCTCATCAATGTACGTGCTCATCTCTGCGATCATGCCTGTGGTAAGGGACCTCGCTGTAGTACTATATGTGACAGCTACATCCCGGGCAGATATGGCACTATCCTGCTCAACTATCACTGCATCTCTGGCTGATCTGGCCTCATCCCGCTCAACAACAGCGGTATCTCTACGAGCCAATGCCTCGTCTCTCTCTAACAGAGTTGCGTCTCTCCCATCTAGGGTAGTCAACATCAAAGATCGAGTCTAATCTCTCTCAAAGGTCATCAGATGAAGACGCTGGTCAAAGTACTGTGCTGAATGCTGAATCACGACAGTACTGGTACTGGGAGAATCTAAAAGAGATGCTGGCAACTCGGCTCCTGACTCCTCCTCGGTGAGAGAATCAATGTCCTCCATGGGCTCTCCACCATCTGAGTCAATACTCGGTAATGTGGATACTACCTCAGCCGGTGCAGTCTCTATCTCCATCCATGTGGAATACTCTATAGAATAACCTGGATGACTAATAGAGAAAGCAGCTATCTCGCGCTGATCCCAATAAGCATACACACGAGATCGGTCCTCTGCTGAAAGATAGAGAGAAGCAAAATGCTGGCCCAGCGCCCCCTCAAAAGGATGAAAATCCTGAAACTGGTCAAATTGCGACATCACGGCCAGTGGATGGTAAGTAGTCATACCCCTCAAACCAGCCAGAGGGATGTAATCCATGCCCGGAGCATGAGTAATGAAGCTGTAAGGTGAGCTGAGCCCTGAGCATGGCAATATACTAAACGGGTCTTCGATCCCAGCTAAGAAAGCAGACCAAGATGTAGCATCTGTACATTCCGCAGGCTAACATGAATATGTCATGGCTATATCATGGGTGAAACAATACCCATACCGTCTGAAAGTGCCAATCGGTCTCAGGTGTGACATAAACCACACATATAGCATGACCGAACTGCCCATAAATACTCCTGTCAGATAAGTGCAGCAGTATGTAGCTGACCTCAATGTCTCGCCTATAATCATAGGTATAATGGTACGACCCTCCCTGAGAGCTCTCACCGCCATGATAACTCCTATGTCCAACTCATCCATATACAATGGCATGTAGACATATGACAATACGCACAATAACAGTACATCAACCCTGGCCAGACGCCAATGAGCCTCCGGTGTGGTGAAATCCCTATAATGTCGTCTATAACTATCCTCAGAGCCAAATCTGTCAAACAGAAAATGCTGGGATATAATGTGGCCAGATGTCAACTCATCCTGCACTACTCTACGCCTCAATCCAGTGAGGGTCATGAACCGTCGACTCATGTCCCCCAAAGCCATATGCACGTAAGGTCTGTCCAGTGGCAACATCATCAACAGTGCATACTCCTCCAAAGTGGGAGTCAACTCCTGGGTCTCAAATCGAAAAACCTGCCTCTCCCATACCCAGTGCTCCAGCATGCCATCCATGAATCCTGTGGGAACCTGAAACATCAACAGCGTTATAGTATGCTGCAATAATTGATCTACGGTCACCCTATCTAATGGTGACATTCTATCATACCAGGATCGCATACCAGATACCACCAATAATGGTGGAGTATGATCAATACGGCTAACTGTCGAAGAAGACATCTGCATGGGCCGTGTCATAAGACCATCCAGGAGTCAATGCTGAATATCTCTGGACATACATACATATGCATAACATGATATATGTATTACAGATAATAGATGGCAATATGATATAGGGAATGGAAAAACTGTACATACATTCCTAAGTATATCATCATCTAATACATCATCTCTATATAGCTACAAATACAGGGAAATGGGGCACTGACGTCATACTATTAACAGAGACCTATCAAAAGATATAGCGAGAATGGGGCACAGCCACCCAATAGCTAGCAGAGGCCTATCAAAAGAAATAACAAGAATATGCATCAGAAGAAGACAATGGTGTCGATGTCCACATCATCAATCCTATCCACTTGATGTAACTCCTCCTGAGTCATTGGATCTCTATCAACAGGGATATCAGGCCTATACAAAGGAGGATCTGCGCTGGCAAAACCAAATAGGTCATCTGAGGGGCCAGCACCTGAGCTGGAAGGATCAAACGAATCTGCCTCTACCGGATCTCTGCCCAAATGCTGGATAAAAATATGTGCCTGGTCTAACTGCCGGGTCAAACTATCAATCTGTGTTACATGAGTCAGATCTCAGACACAGGCTAGCCAATCTGTCATCATCACGGATCCTGGAACCATATCCCCCACGAACTGAGTGGCGCAAGTCTGGGCTCCAATAGTCCGAGGGAACCACCAACGCTGGAATACATCCTGAGTACAGGACCCTCTGATAATGCAAAACCATCAACAACACCCAACAATGGGATATCAATGATGGGTGACTACGACACAGGCCAATAACACCTGACAAAAGGCAAGACCGACATACGGATCTCCCCTGTGGTGCTCCTAATAGCACGCTTTCCTAAATAGAGCTCCCAGCCTTCATCCATGAAGAGAGGAACTCTCCTGGTGAAAATCACGTACTCGACTCCATTCGGGTACCCATCCTCAAAATCGATGGCCAAATATTCCCCAGAATAGGGAATCCATGTGATAATGTCAGTTGTCAACAACTCCAGCTGCAAGCAGCAGTGAGTGAAACCCTCAGCTACAAGGACCTCTGCCAATATAGACTGATGCCATCATCGTCCTTGTGGGTAGGTATCTAATCCTAACACACTCACTAGACGCAAGCACGGGAGCCTCTCATAGGCCCAAAACTGCCAACACAACAGCAAAACATCTGCTGTCAGTTAACATTCTTAACCTATACATGGTAAATGACAAGAGAAGTACTCACCAGCAGAAATGGGTAAAATCCTAGCCAAGCCTCCGTCAAACCCTATGAGCATATATGCATGCCCCTGAGGTAATAGACGAAGGTGTAGGAACCCCAATCATACTCTCCAATACGACCCACATGACGTGTGGCGCTGTTCAAAGTGAACGACACCGTGGAAGAGTTATCTACTATAAAGTAGCCCCTAATGATCATCAAGAACAATCGCCGAAGAATGAGATCCCTGACTCTAACATCATCTGGCATGGGCTTGCTCAATAGCCCACTCATAGCATCTACGCTCAAAGGACCTACACGGACAGTCCTGCCCTTGAGTGCTTCCGCCGAAACTCCTAATAAGGATCTGACGGCAATAGGGGTAATATCCGCCATACAAGGCACTGGCGCCCCTCCAAACTCCATACCTATGATAAATCGCCAATCCATCAGCGTCATCATCACCTCACAGTCCAGCAAATGGAGTGACTGAGTCTGGTGAAACCACCGCTCAGACAATGCCCTGAGGTAACCCCAGGGACAACGCCGGGGAAGGATGGAGAAGAATACCCCGAATCCCTAGTCATGCACTACTGCTCTATAGTCGGGATGAAGAGCCTGATACATGGAGTGTATGCTGAACCAATTCCCTTGAGGTTGTGTAAAGTCGGGAACCTGCATACAATACAGATCAACATCAAGACCCTTTAATCCTCATTAAATAGGAAACAGGGAAGATCAAGTTCTAATGTCATACCTCGTTAGCATGAAAATACATCGAGGGATGTCGACTCAAGTCACCCAGAAACTCTGGGTTTGCCACCTGAATACTCGAGAGGTCCTTACGTGGAACATGTGCAGCAAAAGAGGGGTCTGCAATCGGAACATCCTCCTCGTTCTCGATGTCCGGCACATCAACCCGAACTGGATGTATCACCGCCTCCACTAATCAACGAGGCTATCTAACAGAATGGGGTCGAGGCACTTCAAAAGCCCTCCTCCGTACACCAGAAGTGGTCCTACGGGAACTATTCGGCTGATCCAGATCCAAAATATCTGGACAACAAGTCTCCAAATCACCTCAGAAAGGGTGTGGTATTTTCTAACCTGGAGCTTTTCTAAATGTATCTTATGACTACATGCATGCATGCTTTTACTTTAACATACAATAGAGTTAAAATGCATGACTACCCAATGCCTACATTTTAGAAAATTTTGCCATAGTCTCCTTTGTAAATAGGACTATCCATATGCACATAGGCATGACTAGGTTGCTATTCAATAGCACACATGCTCACAATCATATACATATTATATGCATTAAAAATCAAAATCTTCAATACATAAGGTTAACCTCAATGCTAGGAGTACTTTGCCTTCTTACCTTATGCTCAAATGTCCTCAAATAGGATAAAAATAGCAGAAAAGGTGCTAATTTGACTGTCTCAAAAGTCAAATTTTTTCACATCATTATGTTAAGCATAGTTTAACACTAATATTTACTATGTTAAATAATTTTATCAAGTCATTTGTGCATACATAATCACTACTATGTGTTTAGATGCATTTCATATGATAAGTCATTTTCCAACGGATAAAAACTGGAAAAAAGTACATGCATACGTTACCGGGACAGTGTAGAACACTTGTACGGTGACAGAATTTGCAGAAAGACGTCCAAACTCAGCAGATCTGAAGGAGGCTCTCGGATTTTTCTTTGTAATACAAGTTGAAAGTGACTTGTGAGACCAACCTGCAGGATATTAGTATCCACGGTTGGCCGCAGGTCCATCTACGGCTGAAGCGGGTGTACCTACGGCACCCCTATGTGGGCGCCATCCCTCCGGCTCGGTCCAATTCAAGTTGCAAAGGAGTTTTCACAGACTAAAAAGGTTAAATCAGGAATAAGAACGCTACGCGATTTAGCAGAATAGCCTACAATCCTGGTCTTCTCAAATAGAACCTTGAGTCTGTACATTGGTATTCGCCCGAGCACGAGGTATACTATGCCAATGATCTCTGTTGTTACAAAATACATTCGACAATACCTTGCACAGGTCCAATGCCGCCAGCTCTTGGTCATTACCCTAAAGACCAACGTCAGTCCCCGACGGGGGTTACAATGTCAGTCCCTGACGGGGGTTACAACGTAGTCCCCGACGGGGGTTACAACGTTATTCCCCGTTGGGGGTTACAACGTTAATCCCCAGAAGGGTTACTACGCATGTTTTCGTTGATACACATATCAATAAAGGTCAAGCAACCATTATATCAGTTCAGACGTTGGCAAGTAAATCCAACGTCGCATCAGAAATCATCCAATGATTGCATCAGTTGATACACACATCAATAAAGTCCAAGTAGCCTTGGCATTTATCCCCAGTAGGGAGTTCATCCGTTGATATACACGTCAATAGAGGATCAGATGTATCCCCGATGGGGGTTACAACGCGTGGTCAACCATTGGTTCGCACGTCAATAAAGGTCAGGCAACCCTGACAACATTTGCTATTGGCAGTAAAACCAACAAAACAGTGACATACTCTGGCGATATAAACTAGGAAAGGTCAACGTCATCAAGGAGGATTGATAACGGAATATGTTATACACATCCTCAAACAAACAAAGCTTTATCCCCACAAATCTCTTACACATAAAAGGCAACTCTTCGGAATTAAGTCTGTATCAAGGATTAAGGACTTTGGTGATAGCCCTAACGTCAACATCCTCAAAGATTTGGATCATGCACATCCAATCTGGTCATCATTGCCAATCCCCAGCAGAAGCAACAGGGAGCCGGCAATCATCCCCAGCTTGTTGGAAAGCAATGCATATGCATCATACACTTGCATCATATTGCTCCATATTGCGTCATGTTGCATTTCAAGTGTCTAGGATTCTTTATCCTACTCATGCATCGCATTACATGAATATGATGAAGAGGGGCATCTGTAGACACTCGAAATTTTCTATACACCTGTCACTAATATTGCAGGAGGACAAATTCGTCTTTCAAGAGGGAACCCTGGAAGACAGTTCATATCTAGTCTGGATACTACCAGAAGTTCAGCATCAACCCCGGAGTACACACCAGGAGTAATAAATCCAACCTCGGAGATAACCCCGAGGCATGCAAATCCAATACCAGAGAAGACCGATTAATCTCGGAGATAACCCCGAGGTATCCAGTCTCAGTCCCAACCATGGGAAGAGCTACCAACCTTAGCGATAACCCTAAGGAATGCAATTCCTGTGATAACCAAGGGAATGCTTGTTTCAAATGCAAGCAACTTCAATCTCGGTGCTCATAACGAGATACTCAGTACCAACCTGGATATAACACCGGGAGGACATGCACACCTCAGAGATGACACTGAGGACCTTCAACCATTGTAACAATCCAATCTCAGAGATAACCCTGAGCAACGTCTACTTTATTAGCCCAAATCGGAGAAAATAGCGGTGAGGGGCTAAGTCGTCATCTCGCCACCATGACGCCACATCACATCGTCTCAACATTTCAGACATACATTTCTACACAGCAATGTCTCACAAAAGCTCAGAAGAACCAATCCCGAGTGACTATTACGTAGGATAACAAATAGAATTTGAAGCTAAAGACTGGAGGGCATCGTCCCATCTTCATGACTTCGTACAACTTCTAATCCCATGTCATTGCATAACTATTGACAACAACGGTCTGAAATAGGTCCTATATACCTCAGTCGGATGCCTGGATTGCAATTCTGAAAGTTTGAGTGGACATCACGTTGCTCGTGTGCACGTACTACGAGACGACGCGACCCGCAAGACCCGGGGCAACCCGGGTAGCCTCTGGTACACCTACGGCTCCACCCTATATAAATAGAGGGCTTGGGGTGGCCATTTTAAGAAGAGAAAGAGCGAGGAAGTCCTGTCCAATTTGCTCCGTACTTGCAATATATTGAGTGCGTTCCCATTTTAAACAACTGTGAGCTCACATATAGCTATTTTTATAACTACAAAAGCCAGTGTTTATCTACTTTAAAGATATAGAAGTCTTCTTTGGCAGCCCACTGTAAGCCTTCTTACATACTTTAAAGTCTTTCTCTCCATCTTTTCACACACCCTTCTTTAAGTTGAGAGTCGTGTTGCGTTTGTTTGCCCGCACTTCGGTCCGTGGTTTTATTTTAGTTTGTATATACATATATATATATATATATATATATATATATATATGGCCTAACATTATCGAGTTATGCCTCGATTGAGCCTAGACTTCGGTCTGGAGCGTTTACTTGCTTTTGTATATATATATATATACATTTATATATATGAATTGCGTGTCGAACTCTGTTTGATGAGCCTAGACTTTGGTCTGAAGCGTTTAATACTTTAATATATATATATATATATATATATATATATATATATATATATATATATATATATTAACTATTGTCGGACTTTGTTCGATGAGCCTGGATTTTATATCCAGTGCTTTTATTGCTTTAATATATGTATATTTATATATATTAACTGTTGTCGGACTTTGTCCGATGAGCCTGGATTTTATATCCGATGCGTTTATCGCTTATATATATATATAAGCGATAAACGCATCGGATATAAAATCCAGGCTCATCGGACAAAGTCCGACAACAGTTAACATATATATATATATATATATATATTTACATTTCGTCCGACCTGAAGTTTACTTCATGGTGGTTGACCGTTTTTACTGCTTTCTGTACATTTCGTCCCACCTGGAGTTTCCTCCTTGGCAGTTGATAGCTTTTACAGCTTTATTTACATTTCTGATCCCCCAAGGAGGTGCTTCGTGGTTGGTGATCATGTCTGCATATATATATTTACGGCTTTTATATATATACTTGCTTACTGCGTTTATATCAATTACGACATCATGTGAGCCTAGGAATCATGTGATCACAGATTCACTCCACTAAATCTAGATTCGGTTCCCGTGATGGACCTTTTCAGCTGTAAGCAGCTTGTAAATTTATCTGCGATGTCTGAATTACCTCAGATTATTTTCATACCCACGAGGAGTTCAGACCCTTTTGTACATTATTTTCATACATATGCCTCGCATCTGTAAAATAAAATTAATCAGGCCGAATACGGAATAAAATGGATATATCAAAGGCCTCAATTACTATTGAGCACAAGGGTTTGAAAAACTTCTTTTCTAAAACATCACTGCTATATCTTATTTAAAACAAAATTTTTACACAAATCCAAGCCCTTTGTATATAGGTGCAAATGAGGCATAGCACTACTTCCTAATGACAGCACATTGACCCACACACATGCAAACAAATTCAGATAATAGTTTCTTGAAAAGTGGCGGTCACCGTGGCAACACGGATGTCGGGGGGTGCCTAACACCTTCCCTCTGCATAAGCAAATCCCCGGACCCTAAATGAATCTCAATTTCACCGACTCGTTTAGTAGTGTTACATCACTGGGTCAATGTGCAAACCTTTTCTCGGTTGTGTTGGTACTACCAGTTAAAAAACCAACTGGCGACTCTTATTGTCCAATCGTCGACATTACACATGTCGGACCTTTTTCACTTATTTTTTTCACACAAATCTCACATAAAATGAGAACACCAAAGAACAAGTAACGAAAAGGGACAAATAAATATCCCGACGTCGACAGGGACTATGTTGGATAGCCACTAAGGGTATGTTGACACCATTGTAGACACTCGAAATTTTGTTTTCCTTTTACTAACTATGTAAGAGGACAAAATCGTCTTTTTAATACTCCAGAGATAACCTTGGAGGACCCCAACATCAATTCCAACCCCGAAGATAGCCCCGGGAGATCCAATTTTCAACCCCAGAGATAGCCCCGGGAGATCCAGTTTCCAACCACAGAGATAACCCCGTGAAATCAGTTTCCAACCCTAGAGATAACCCCAGGAGATTAAGTTTAAATGCCCGGAGTCAACCCAACCTCAGAGATAACCCTGAGGACATTCAGAGTCAACAACATGACAATCTCAGAGATAACCCTGGGAAAAGACTGCTACAACTGTGCCAAAGTCAGAAACAATCCTGGGAGGGGAAAAATGGTTATTTTGCCAATTCAACTTCAACTCAGATCAAATACACTCATTTCAACTCAAATTGCTTCAAAAGAAGTCCCACAAGAACCATATCTTAACTTCCAAGTGTAAACTACGCAAAACGACTCAACGGACTCCCTGACAGAAACCTGAAAATGCCATTTTGGTCATAGACCAATTTTCTCGAATTTAAAAAAGGGCAAATCCTATGTCATTTCATAGCCCTCGAAAATAGCTTTCCAGAATGGTATGGTACACCTCCATCGGACTCTCGAATTGAAAGTTTTGAAGGTTCGAGAGAACAACGCGTTGTCTGAGTGCACGTACTTCGAGACGGCAGGACACACATTACCCGGGACACCCCGGGCACCCGCAAGTACAACTGCGGCTCCCCCCCTCTATAAATAAAGAACTTGGGGTGGCCATTTTGTAAGAGAAAAAGGCGAGGAAGGCCTATCCAATTTGCTCCGTACACACTATAAATTGAGTGCTTTCTCATTTCAAACACTTGTGAGCTTATATTTGGCTACTTTTTACAGGTGGGAACCGAGTGTTCATCTATTTAAAGCTATTGAGTGTTTTTTTGTATATATTTATATATATATATATATATATATATATATATATATATATATATATAAGCGATAAATGCTCTGGATATATATCGATCAAGACTCGTTTCGTTACGCCGCGTTCGAGGATATATATATATATATATATATATATATATATATATATATATATATATTACATTCAATCCCGCCTGGAATTTACTTCGTGGCGATTGATCGTCTCTCTCTCTCTCTCTCTCTCTCTATATATATATATATATATATATATATATATATATATATATATATATATATATATATATTTACAGCTTATATATATACATGCTTACAGCTTTCATACAAATTGCTACATCATGTGAGCCTAGGAATCATGTGATCACAGATTCAGTTTCCTGAATCTAGATTCGTCTCCTATTATGGACATTTTCAGCTGTACATAGCTTGTAAATTGTTCACGGTGTTTAAATTTCCTTAGACGGCTCTCATGCACACAAGGAGTTCGGCACTTCTATGTATCTTATTTTCTCTAAGATGCTTCGCATCTCAAAAATAAAAGCAACCAAACCGAACACACAATAAAATAGAAGTATCAAAGGCCTCAATTACTATTGAGCATAAGGGTTTGAAAAACCTCTTTGACAAAGCATCACTGCTATATCTTGTTAAAACTGAACTTTTATATAAAATTCAAACTCTTTGTATATAGGTGCAAACGAGGCATAGCACTACTTCCAGATAATTGCACATTGACCCACATACACACATGCACACATTCATAGAACAGTTTAATTGAAAAATGGCGGTCACTGTGATAACACGGATGTCGGGGGTGCCTAACACCTTCCCTCCGCATAATCATGCCCCCGAACCTTAACAAATCTCGGTTTCACAGACCAGTCAAATAGTGTCACATCACTAGGTCAATGTGCAAACCTTTTCTCGGTTGAGTTGGTGCAACCATTTAAAAATACCAACTGGCGACTCTTACAGTCCAACCGTCGACATATATATGTCGGACCTTTTCACAACTTATTTTTTCAAACAAATCTCACCTAACATGAGAACACCAAAAGGCAAGAATAGAAAAGGGACAAATAAAAATTCCGATGTCGACAGGTGGCGACTCTGTTGGGGACTTCCAGTAAGAGGGCTTAAGCTGCTATTTACAAACTTTTCAAAACTTTTATCTTCTTGTGTGTGGATGTTGCATTTATATTTGAATAAATATGTACTAATACATTTACTTACTGCACTTAGTGCTTCGCACCATATCTGCCTGTGATATTAGTGCTTCGCACATGTCATCATTTCCATACGGTGAGACGCGATGTATGTGAATGTATGTTGTGTGGTCCCTCCACCAAGAGGCTATCCTGTCGGTGTTTGATTACTGGACCGGTAGCGAGACTAATTCCAACGAGGCTCAGGAAAGGCACCACCCAGATTCGCTCCAGTTGAAAGATCGGATTAACTTCCCGTCGAGTAAATTGTGATGATCTGGGAACTTTCATGCCAAAAATCCGTGAGAGTAGCCTAAGATAGGTCAGCCTCTGATAAACCAAACGCGGAGGGAAGTCTCTTCATACCTTCCCATTTTAAATTGCTTGTAATTTCATTTCCATGTCAATCTCAATGTAATGGAAAGTATAAAGGGATATGTGTACATGCATTCCCTTTTATATCAAAACCTGACATGCTATCTTGTCATACAAACAACTGACATCCGTTTTGCAAGATAAAACTCCTAAAATGGACACATTACATAGCATGTAACATTTTTGCATTTCCCTAAGACTAAACTGTTAGGTTTGTAATATTCATGAACGTAATCAAATTGCACAAATAAAGGGGAAACATGGAAAAATTAGAGGTTAAAATTTTACAACTCCTCACCCATAATAAGACTCCTCTTATTTATAGATGTAGACAACCCTCCTTAACAATTAAGGAATTGAGCTTTATTTTAATTAATTAAACTTTTTTAATTAATTAGGCTCCTAATCTTATTAGGAATATTTGAGAGTACTTATATTAAATTAATTTCTAAACTCTTTTAGAAATTAAAAAAATAATAATTGTAATAATATTAATAAGACTCTTTTTATTAATTTATATTTAATATTTTTAAAATATTAAATAATAAATATTAAGCTATTTAATTTATTCTATTATCATAGATTAAATTAAATATACTTAACATATTATTACGATTATGCCATTAACTTCTTAAATAATTATTCTTCCTTTTATGGTGTGACCCTTTAGGTTCTCCATATTAAACCGATTGTGAATAAATCAATTAGAACAATTCTAATCTTATTTAAATAAATAAATTAAATAATTAATTTATTTAAATAAATAATATTTATTCTACAATAGGGATAAGTCTCCCTAGCGATCAACGACTTTGCAGATAATATAGATTTTAACATTAATCATAAAAGAACCTTTGAGTAAATAGTTACCGTACAATTCAATCCTTCTACTATACAATGTCCAAATTAAATATAAGACATGGAATTACCGTCAAGTCTTATTTTATTTAATTATATGTATTTCAATCCTTAAATGCACAACTCCAAATAATACAAATTAGAAACTCCTTTCTAATTTTATTCTGCCTTGGCCAAGGACTATTGGGTTGTCATTTATCGAATCACATAAGACATCTCACTTCTTTTACTAGAAGTGGTAGATTCTTTATTGATCATACATTATCTCCATGTACAACTTATTATATCCAAGCATACCCTTTGATATACCCTAAGGGTCTTAAGGAATAAGTCAAAGTATAACTTATCATACACAAGATACTATGATGATCTCAAGTTTAAGGATCACTTGTACTACTATCACTACAGGAATTCCTATTGACAGACAAGTAAAACTCCATTAGGTATTCCTTAGCGAGCCACGTTCAGTGAACTTATTCTCTAATAAGCACCTACACACTTGCTTTAGTGTCTCCACATAAATGATCATGAGATTAATCATCCTCATCTAATGAGCAAGTAACGTATGTACCAATCTATCCGGATTCACTAATCCCCAATTTAGTAATCCAATGATTGGGAACTATTTTAGTTTTAAGCTTTCTAAGAATTTAGATCTCATTAGAATGATCATCATCGTTATTCTAAATACATTGCTTAAAACTATGGGTTTATCACATATTATAAAACAGCATCATGTAGATAATTAAAAACCTTTAATAAATTAATACTTTTTATTATTAAACGAATAAGATTGTTACAAAGTATATGCTTTATCATCAAACACGATTGGCTTGTGTGCATACTACTTTCAATCTCCCACTTGCACTAAAGCCAATCGCCATGGTATCTCATACACTTCTTCTCTAAGTGACGATTATCGTGTTGTTGGATAAGCTTTAGTTAATGGATATGTAATGTTGTTCTTGAGAGTCCACTATCTCTATAGTGATTTCCTATCTTTCAATGATTCTTATAATCAAGTAAAAGTGCCACAACACATGTTTAGATCCAAGATGAGACTTAGGAACTATTCCTAGTTCTATAATGAACTTTTCATCCTAACAATCAACTTGCAGCTTCATTTAAAGCTATATACTTTGTCTTTATCACTAAACGAACAACTCTTTGCTATTTGAAACCTTTCCAATTCACTGCACCACCGTTTAAGGTAACACTTTACCTTAAAGTGGATTTTTTGTCGTCTTGGTTTGTCTAAAAAACTTGAGTCTGTTAAGCCCTCTAGTTTTAATTTAGACCCACAATAAATTTTAATCACATTCTTAGTGCCAGTTAAGTACTTAAAGATGTTTTTCACTGTCTTGTAGTGATCTTCTCTAGAATATGACCGATCAACATCAGGTCTAGTATATTTTATTATATACATAATTGTCACTCATGCGATCTCTCTTTTTAGGAGTCTATGGGGACTATTAAGAGAGATACACTCCATGACTCAAAAACAAGGTTCAATCTTGTTTTTGATAAAATCAAACTCTTTTGATTGTCTCATCAAAACGAATGTTCCATATTTGAGAAGCTTGCTTCAATCCATTTCTCAGAGTGTCTACAACTCTTACCTCATCGTATGTAACTAGATCATCATCTTCTATGATGCGTACCTCATCATCATCATCTATGATAAATTCATACCTCCTAGGTATCTTCGGTACTGTTCTAAATTTACGATTCGGTTGTGGTACAATGGGTCTATCTACAGGTTCCTCTTATTTGACTTATAGTGTTTTGTGGTTCTTAAACTCTTCAAGATTCTATTATCCTCCCACTAGCCCCTTCATTGATAAACACCTTTATCTTAGAAGGTAGCGTGTTTCGCAACAAACACCTTTTGCTAAGTAGGATTATAGAATATATACCCTAAACTTACTTTAGGATGTCCCACAAATCTGTACTTGTCAAATCTTGTCTCAAGCTTATCCTTTGAAACCTTTTCACATAAGCTGGACAACCCCTTATCTTAACATACTTAAGATTAGGAATCCTCCCTGTCCATAACTCTTATAGAGTCTTGGGGCCGGATTTTGAGGTTACCTTTTCATAGATATGCAGCCATTTCTAGGACATGATCCCAGAGGGATACTGGAATGTCAGTAAAATCATTATGGACCGCACCATTTCCAACAAAGTACGATTTTTCCTTTCAGATACATCAATAAATTATTGCGTATCAGGAGGCGTCCGTTGTGAGAAAACCATTTGAGATGATCTAGAAACTTATTGCACAAGTATTTATTCCTTGATCTAATCAAAGAATCTTATTACTTTGCCAATTTATTTCACTTTAAAATTCTTTGAACCTTTCAAATAATTCATAATTGTATTTCATCAAATACAAATATTCAACTCTTTGAATGATCATCTCCTTTTCATATACTAGTTTGTTCAATTTGCAAAATAATTTTTCACATAAGCCAAGTATACAAAATCCATTAAGTAATATTCCAGTTCTATACAAAACATTATTATTATAAATAGAACAACAATTGTTCTTAAATATAATACCAAAAATTTTATTGTCTAACAACAAAATAGAAATAATGTTTCCAATGAGAACTAGAATACAATAACAGCTTATTGATTTAATAGATTTTCTCGTAGGCAATGCTAAACTATAAATTTCTATGGCTAATGCAGCAACCTTTGCTTCATTTCCCACACATAGGATTACTTATCTTTATTTAGCTTTCTACTTCTGCTTGGTCCCTTCATAAATCTATATTTATGATAACCAAATCTGGTATCCAATACCCAAGTAGAACCATGACTTAAAACAAAATTTATTTCAATCATGAACAAAACTGTATTGTAGCCAAAACTATACTAAGCTTCTTTGGTTAGCCTCTACAAGATGTTTCTCGCAGTTTCTTTCCAGTGTCCAGGCTTATTGGAGTGGAAGCAAACTCCTTTGCTATCCTTATCAGTTTTGTTCTTATTATCCTTTGTTTTTGTCTTTCTATTTACCTTCTTAGAATCATTCTTCTTTTCAGAAGATCTTTTGGCCCCTACCAGTAAGACATGGTCTTTCTTGGTTGGAAAGTGACTCAGCATTTTCAATATGTTAAGCAAATCAGCGAGGCTGATATCTAGCTTGTTCATATGAAAAAATCACAACAATTGTGAAAGGAGTCCGGGAGTGAGTGCAAGATCGAATCTTGGTTCAACTCTCCATCCATGACAAAACCCATTGTCCTAATTGTTCAATCAAATTGATCATGTTTAGGACATGTGTCTGTACTGTAGTGTCGTTGGTCATTCTAGATCGGAAGAGCTCCTTAGAATTTGATATCTATTAGTCCTACTTTCCTCACCATCAACTACTTGACGTGCAGGAGTATAGTAAGAGTATCCATTGTTTCAGTCTGACGCTGAAGCTTGTTACCCATAGATACGAGCATGATACATTGAGCCAATTGTGCATCATCTTTTCACTTTCTAAAAATAGCAATCTCTTCCTCAGAGGCATTGTCTGCAACCATTGCAGGGATAGGCGTATTAAAGACAAAAGATAGCTTTTTAGCCGTGAGAACTATTCTCAATTTCTTTAACCAATCCGTTTAATTCGGTCTGGTTAAATAGCATCTAATAAGCTTCGCAATGATAGTAATTTAGACATTATAAACTTCTGTAAATGAACTTGTAATTAAAAATATTTTAGCATCCATTCTTTTATTAATTACCAAAATAAATTAGGTCTTATTTTAAATTGGTATCTCCCACTATTTTCTTCAAACTATATTACCCTCAATATATATAGTTCGACAATATCTAATTAAAGATATGATAGTGAGAATAAGGATCTCATTTCAAATGTACATTGCCTTGTATGTGCACAACAAACTATATATAAATAAATAGGTAGATAACTCTTGTTAATTACATCAACTATGTAACTCCTTATATTTTGCCTCTTAAATCATAACGGTCAAGTGTGTGCACATCCGAACTAAAATAATTTAAGTTAAGTCAGACCCAACATTTTCATATAAGTGAAGAGAAAACTACAGCCCTTGTGTGTGCACAACAAAGCAGTAATATTGAATTCCTTATAAACATCATATGTAATAAAAATAGCATCTTAAATATTTAATACTTGCCTTGCATGTGCACAACAAATTCATATTAAATATTAAATACTCTATTATTTCTATCATGCTAGAAGGCGACGTTCGATATTCCAAATATCTTTGGACGTTATAACTTAATATAAAATATTTGAGGGGTTTGTTATTAATTTGTCTCATCTTGTTTAGCGTGCATGCACATATATATATATATATATATATATATATATATATATATATATATATATATAAAATACGCGTCGTATTAATTAACATGCGAAGCATGTTTGCATAATGTATAATATATATAGTATAAGCATGCACATATAGAATACTATATTCTACCTAGATTGATTATGAACTTTTTATTCTAGTTTGGTTTACTAGAGCCACCAAGTGAACTAAAAGGTCAAACCCTACGGGTGCAAGAATTAATATTTAAATATAACTATTACATTTAAATTCGGGTTCCATTACAAACGGGTTTTCACGCGTTCCTTGCTCCTTGATCTCCAAGTCATCAAAATTAATTCTAACTATTCCTATTACAAAACTATTTAAAATAAATAGAAACCTTGATCAGTAGTCAAGGGGAAGTACATAGGAGGGAGATAGATTTACATTAAGAAAAATTAGAGAAGACGAGGTACGCAGACCACATTTAATAAAACATATACATTCATGCATCCAACTAAAATAAAATCCATTCACATTGGTCAATAGTCCATAATCAATCCCATTTAGTATCATACACATCACCATATACATCAATAAATAACATTCATCTCATGAATAATAAACATTCAATATATATATTGATATCATTTAATGGACAAATTTAGTTAGTATAAAATCTAATTTTGAATCAAAATAAACTCCAATATTTTAATCCAAATTTAAATCAAAATAAACTCTTTTTATTTTAATTTATCCTATTTTGAATAAAATAAATTATTTTATTTTAATCAAAATATTTAATCAAAATAAACTTATTTATTTTAATTAATTATGGAATCCAATTCCAAGTAAAAAAAAATTTTGTTAAAGGAAACACGGATTCTATTTTCTATTCACAAATAAACTTCTTTATTTTGAATAATATGAAATTTTATTTCATATCTAAATAAATCCCTTTATTTAAGGAAATATGGAATCCAATTTCAACTCCAATTAGTTATCATTGAATCCAATTCCAACTCTAATTAGTTATCATGAAATCTAATTTTAAGATTAAAATAAACTATTTATTTTAAGATTAAAATAAACTTTTTATTTTAATAATAAAATAATTAAGATTAATATATATAACTATGTATTAACTATAGTAAGATCCATGAATCGTGGATGAATCAATCTCCACGTGATAAGCTCCCTTTAAGTGTCATGATATATATATATATTATAATATATACACGTGAATGCTTCAGGAGATCTCTGTTAACAATTATGATATATATATATATATATATATATATATATATATATATATATATATATATATATATATATCATCCAACCACGTTGAATAACAGAATTAGCTTTTGAAAAAACTAATCAGCTACGTTGACAGCGAATTATGTATTTTCAAAACAGTTTCACGGCTTTTTTTTTAATAAATTTTATACAAAAAATTATGCCCAATTAAATTGTTCTAAACAAATATCAATATACATATCAAATATGAACAATTAATAATTTGCATAAAGGTTTGGCTCTGATACCACTGTTAGGTTTATAATATTCATGAACGCAATCAAATTGCACAAATAAAGCGGAAACGTGGAAAAATCAGAGTTTAAAATTTTACAAACCATATACCCGTATCATCCTTTATGCATAATTATTAATTAAACGAAAAATAAAGGACAAGAATCATACCATTGAAGAACTGAGCTTCCTCAGGTACAAGTTCACCTCCAAATCCTTTTCGTGTTCAACTTGAATCCACCGGGTTGGGTTCCTTCCTTTGATTAACGTTAGCCACCCAAGTGTTTGGTCTCTAGAGGTGATCCACCAAGAAAGAATAAAGATTCAAGAAGATGGGTGTTTGGCAAAACTCTAGTTTTTCTATCTCTCATAGAAAAGGAGCGTACTCTCTAACAATTGGAATTACGTCTGTTGTCAGAAAGTCATCAACTACTCCTCACCCATAATAAGACTCCTCTTATTTATAGATGTAAGCAACCCTCCTTAATAATTAAAGAATTGGGTTTTATTTTAATTAATTAAACTCTTTTAATTAATTAGGCTCCTAATTTTATTAGGAATATTTGAGAGTACTTATATTAAATTAATTCCTAAACTCTTTTAGAAATTAAAATAATAATATTTGTAATAATATTAATAAGACTCATTTTATTAATTTATATTTAATATTTCTAAAATATTAAATAATAAATATTAAGCTATTTAATTTATTCTATCACCATAGATTAAATTAAATATACTTAACATATTATTACGATTATGCCATTAACTTCTTAAATAATTATTCTTCCTTTTATGATGTGACCCTTTAGGTTCTCCATATTAATCCGGTTGTGAATAAATCAATTAGAACAATTCTAATCTTATTTAAATAAATAAATTAAATAATTAATTTATTTAAATAAATAATATTTATTCTACAATAGGGATAAGCCTCCCTAGCGATCAACGACTTTCCAGATA
The DNA here is from genome assembly GCA_016801055.1 of Panax notoginseng. Taxonomy (NCBI): domain Eukaryota; kingdom Viridiplantae; phylum Streptophyta; class Magnoliopsida; order Apiales; family Araliaceae; genus Panax; species Panax notoginseng. The sequence continues at coordinate 121,816,234 of CM029013.1, forward strand.
ATATAAATTTCAACATTAATCATAAAAGAATCTTTGAGTAAATAGTTACCGTACAATTCAATCCTTCCACCATACAATATCCCAATTAAATATAAGACATGAAATTACTATCAAGCCTTATTTTATTTAATTATATGTATTTCGATCCTTAAATGCACAACTCCAAATAATACAAATTAGAAACTCCTTTCTAATTTCATTTTGCCTTGGCCAAGGACTACTGGGTTGTCATTTATCGAATCACATAGGACATTTCTCTTCTTTTACTAGAAGTGGTAAATTCTTTATTGATCATACATTATCTCTATATACAACTTATTATACCTAAGCATACCCTTTGATATACCCTAAGGGTCTTAAGAAATAAGTCAAAGTATAACTTATCATACACAAGATACTATGATGATCTCAAATCCAAGGATCACTTGTACTACTATCACTACAGGAAGTCCTATTGACAGACAAGTAAAACTCCTTTAGATATTCCTTAGCGAGCCACATTCAGTGAACTTATTCTCTAATAAGTACATGCATACTTGCTTTAGTGTCTCCACATAAATGATCATGAGATCAATCATCCATATCCAATGACCAAGCAACGTATGTACCAATCTATTCGAATTCACTAATCCCCAATTTAGTAATCAAATGATTGGAAACTATTTTAGTTTTAAGCTTTCTAAGAATTTAGATCTCATTAGAATGATCATCATCATTATTCTAAATGCATTGCTTAAAACTATGGGTTTATCACATATTATAAAACAACATCATGTAGATAATTAAAAGCCTTTAATAAATTAATACTTTTTATTAATAAATGAATAAGATTGTTACAAAGTATATGCTTTATCATCAAACATGATTGACTTGTGTGCATACTACTTTCATAAACTACATAAGTCTTTTTATAGGGAAGCCATTGATCACGTTGCCCGTTCAAAATGCAAAAAGGCACTAAGCCCACCATCAGACATGGCTACAAGTGCCTAGCCTGATCCTACTCCTGTTTCCCGCTAGGAGTTCGAAGGATTAAGGAATCAAATAGCAAAATTGGATGTCTTTCTAAAAGAACAAAGTAAAAACACTCGAGGCCAAACAATGCCTACCCAACTAGAGTCTTCACCCCAGGGGGCAGTCAGGGTCCCAGATACCTAAACCCCATTCCAATAAAGGAACCAACAAAACCCCTAAAATCACAAAACTCAGGGATGATCAAGAAACTGGGGGTATTAGAAAGAAAGTCCAACAAATGGAGGAAACCATCCGGTCAAGACTGGAAACTATGGAAGTGTCACCTATTCAGAACTCTTCATATTCCTAGGGGCTAGATATCCTGACAAATTCAAAATCCCAGAGTTTAAAAAGTACAATGGGGCAGACGATCCCTATACGTACCTAAAAGTGTACATTGGCAAACTGGGGTCTTATGCTGAGGATGAAAGCCTCAGAATGCAGCTTTTCCAAAAGAGTCTTATCGGAGAGGCTAAAGCTTGGTATGCCCGACTTGACAATGCTAAAATCCACAACTGGAAAGAATTGGCCCACGCCTTTCTAAATCAGTACGATTTTCAGTCATAAATGGCACCGGATCGATACCAAGTGACTAAACTCAAAAAGCAAAGTGCGGAGTCTCTCCGAGAATATGCCCAAAGGTGGAGACATCTGGCAGCGCAAGTCATTCCATCAATGACAGAAACTGAAATGGTGATGACTTTCATAGACATTCAAGAAGCACCTTACTATGAGAGAATCCTAGCGGGCATAGGAAAGCCATTCTCAAAAATGATCAAACACGGCAAAATGGCAGAGATGGGCCTGAAGACAGGCAAGATTAAAGACTTCACTTCCTTGGAAGCAGTTGCCAAATATATACACACCGGCAAGTGTGCGAGCGATCCCAAGGGGGTACCCGATAAAGGCAATGAAGATGCATCCCTTGTTGTATAGGGGCAAGCTAGGAGACCGAACTACAGTCCCCCCATTTGGAAAAAGCAAGAATATATGCTATCTCAACAACAGGCTACATTCAACCAATGCCAGGATAGGAAAAGAAAATTCGAAAGGACAGAAAATTGGGGTGTTCACTCCACTGGGTGATTCCCTTGAAAATATATTGGCTATATTAATATATCACAAGAAAATTACCGAACTGGCTCCACCTTTGGAACCAAGGAGCAAAAGATACAATCCAAGCCAGAGATATGCTTACCACTCAGGGTCTCCGGGCCACGATACACAAGATTATTGGTCCTTAAAGCATAAGATTCAAAATCTGATCGAAAGTGACAGTATTGTGGTCCAACAACCTGATCAACAAAATGTCAACACCAACCTTCTGTTGCAGCATGATACAGAGGAAGTAAACATGATCGAGTCAGGAAGCGCTGAAATGTATCCAAATCGTAAGTACATACGAAGGGTGGAGGAATACCCTCAAATGCACAGAATAAATGTCCTAGAGTGGGAAAACTTGGAGGAGGGTATGACAGTAATGCAAATATTAGAGACGATTCAAAATCAAGTAAATCTGCTAGCTAAGCTGATAGTTCGCCAACATCACGATACGAGGAAGGTTTTCACTCAACTATCAGAAAGCCAAGAAAAGAAGGAGGTTAACCATAATACAAGCCCATATCTCTCCATAATGAGCCAGCTAAATGAAGAAGATCAAAGCAGGCTGAAAGTACAAGAAAAGGGGGATGATAAAATTGCTAGAAGATATCGTCAGCGAAAAAATCGCTCGGGGGAATGCGAATTCTCAAAGAAGAAATATCAAATAACCTCCCAAAGAACCCGAAAATTCACCCCTCTGAGCATATCAAATGAAGAAATGCTACACTTTCTGATAAGCGAAGGAAGGATTACTGAGTTGTTACCTCCTATAAATTCCAAGATAAAGAGTTATGATTCCACCAAGATATGTCTCTACCATTCTAACTCACCTGGACATGCGACTGAGGAATGTTGCTCTTTGCGACATAAAATCCAGGATCTCATTGAAAATGGAGAGCTGAAGATAGAATCCCCCATGACCAAAAAAGGCAAAAAAGAAATAAACAGCTTAAGCAGTCCACTCGAGACAGGCAGTTCAAAGGAGTTGAAGGCTATGAGCACCAATCCTGGCAGAACACAAGGTGAACTGATCCTGATGCAGTGAATGACAGAGGAAATAAGAGAATACCCAAAGGAGATTCCTCCGCCAACATCAAACATCCTGTGGCCTAAAAATAGCAACCACATTCCTGATTTTATCATCTTGAATGATGAGGAGGAAATACTAATCCTTTCCAAGGAAGAAAAAGCCAAAACAGAAAGTTCCTTACAAGAAATGCCACAGCAGTTTGAGGGAGATTTCATGGTCAAATCCTCTCAAGCCCCAGAAAAAGGAGAAGGAACAGATGAAGGAAAAGATGGTGAGGTTGTCGGGGAAACCAATACATCGAAGAATCAGGAGTTCATACCTTTTTGTGATGGGTCCAATTTAAGCGTCCCTAAGGAATGTATTGAATCAAGAATCGATCATGTTATGGCGATAAGTGAAGATATTCAGAACCAAAAGGTAACCTCTACCGCCAGCCCAAAAGGCAACATAACAACTGATAACTGGACTACCATGCCTCAACAATCCAAGAAGATGTAGATCCAGATGATACAGTTGTGAGTTCTAGGAGATCTTGGGACAACATCACTTTCTTCACAGTGTGCCTTTTATTTTCCATGCATGTAAATCTCCAAAAAAAAAGAAAAAAAAACAAAAATAAAACAAAAACAAAAAATAAAAACAAAAACAAAAACATCTCTACACCCTTCTCACCACTTACAACTTTGAACCTTTTCACGCTAGGTTGGAACTACGCAGACCTGATCTCCCCTTATCAATGGGAGTATGTAGGTAACCATTTATGGTGCGGTCAAACCAAACAAAAAATCCAAACAAACACTTCTCAAACCCTTTAGCTTATCAAGCACGGAACTATGCAGACCTGATCTCCCGCACATGCAGGAGTACATAGGTAGCCATCAGTGGTGCGATCGGACCCTCAAAAGAAATATCCAAACCTAAACATTAATCTCAAGACAACCAACAACAGGGATGAAATGACCATCATCATAAGATGCAACTCATTGATCTTGAAGTGCGAGAAGACTTGATCTCTTTTGAACTCCATCAATACATGGGCAACCGTCGTGGTAAATTCTATCTCATACTTAATGACATGTTCCCCCAGATCAAGACAACAAATCAAACCTTGCAGATCAAATTAAACTTGGGTAAAGTCATCACCAACCAAGTTGAGATCTTTGGGGTCAATTTAGTGGAGTCTGAAGGCCTCTCGACATCAATCATCAAAGTTGTAACAAAAACACAGCGATATATCAAGCATGACCAGCAGCGAGGACCTTCAAAGAGCCGACACCATCAATCACAAGTCTTCATCAAATCAGAAGAAAACCTTCAACGCCGATTATGAGAACAAGTCAGGAACAATGATTGAGGGCATCAAAGCCCAAATCCACTACCCGTTCACCATCTGGTATAGAGGTAAAAGCCTCTTACGATCTCGGCATCTTATCTGCCCATCTGTCAAAGCAACGATCCCAGACAATAAGCAAGGCTGGGGCAATTTCAAAATTGACGACAAACCGACATTGGGTCCTTTAAAACAAGATTAGGGCAATCTCGAAAACATCGACAACTCAGCACTTCGGCATTTATCAACCATCATAAAGAGGAAAATGCACCAGTCAGCACCATCAGCATGGTACATCATCATCAGATCTTCCCTCACATCATCTCACTAGCGATTCATTATGATTATTTGGTCTTTTCCAATCATATTATTATCATAATGGATAATCCACATATGAGGATATTACTCACTCGTGACTTGGTCAACAAAGAGAGTTTCTCATATGAATCCCCATCAACAACATGCGAAAGGACTGGGGCATTTTTCGATTCCAAGAAAGGGAAGGAGTTTAAGGCAGGATCAAGCTTCTCATCAAAAGAAAGGGGAGAATTCCTGAAAGAAATCATGGGGACATAAGCTTGCCCCGACAAAAGAAGGGAAAAATTCTCAAGAAAGTCCTTAACTCAAAAGCAGAAGCCTAATGACAAAAGGTCTAGCGAATGAAATCCTCATCATCAAATGTGCCAACCAGCGTCTGTAACAACCTGATATTTTTTATATAAATAAATAAGAAATTTTGAGTAAATTTTTTTTTTATTATAAAGATGAGGATTTGTACAAGATAGTGTGTATATGTAATTATGTGATAAATAAAAATATATTTATTACATGAATATTTACAAATAATTTTATTTTAGAGCTATTGATTATTATTAATTATATTCTTATAATAATTAATTTTATAGCAGAAATGTTATATTAATTATTTTCCATGAAAATATAATCATATATTATTTAAATAATAAATGAAGTAATTTTTAGAATAATTATAACAATTATTTTATTATATGAATTTTGAACAGATTATTAAGTTAATTATTTTACCTTAATTATTAAGGTTAATTATGGAAGAATAAATCAGATACGGAATCCAAACTCTAATTTTGGATTTTTATCAAGAAATTAGAATAATAATATAATAATATTATATTTTAATTTTTCAGTGCTATAAATATGTACTGTATGTACGTATTGATAATGGTTGGTCAATTATGGTTTATATTTTCAAAACCCTATTATTAATTGGTTAAACCCTAGTTCAAAAGTTAATACGCGTTCAAGACGGTGTAATAATGGTGTTATTTGATTTGTGTTGTGTTATATAGGATTCTATGTTAATTATTAAAAACCTTATTAATTTTGGAAACCCTAATTAGCTAGAAACTCTAATTCTAAAATTAGTAACCTTAATTAATATTTCAAAAATCCAAATTTCTGAAATGAGAAACCCTAATTTGAAACTCAAATTAGAGTTCGAGATTGATGTTATTGTGATAAGGTGATTAATTTACAAGTATTAGAATTATAATGGTTAATCATGAAAACCCTAATTACTAAACTAGAAACCCTAATTTCTATATTTAGTAACCCTAATTAGTAATTTTAAAACCTAATTACTAATTGTAAACCCTAATTGCTAAATTAGCAAAGTTAATTATAATTAGTATATAAAACCCTAATGTCCTTGTATAAAGTAATTAGAAAACTAATTTAATTTAGAAAACCCTAATTACAAATTTTAGAAACTAATTTTTATTTTTTATTTTATTTTTAAACCCTAAATGAAAACCTAGAACTTTATTTTTTTGCTAAACCTCAGGGTTAAACCCTAAGGGGTCAAACCCTAAGGGTTTGCAAGGATTACAAGAATGCCATTAAAATTCCAAGCTAAATGACCATTATACCCTTATATGCATTATTGAGGCTAGCAACTAGGTTTTGACAATAGGAGAAGTGGTTGACCTAATCTTACTAACCCCATGTGACTTAAATTGACAAATATCAGCCAAATCATCAGCCATATACATTGCACATATGTATTATAAATAGATTGGGAGAGAAAAAGTAGCATTGGTTAGATTATTTTGCACAAACACTTATACTAGAGCTTCTCTCACTAAAACCAACGAAATATAGAAGTATTTCAGTCACATTTACAAGCCCCACGAAATCCACTAACAAATCAGAAGCCAGAATCAGAAATTAATTATAGAAGGTATAAAACCCTAGCTTGAAATCTGATCTTGATCAATGTGTTAGATGTTATTTTTTTGTGTTAAATATGTTGTTTATAGTGTTTAGGGATGATCTGGGTTGCTAGATGTTAGATCCATAACATCTAGATGCTCGGATTTTAAGATTTACAAAATCTGGAAATTTCATTTTTGATCTCTGATAACTAAATGTCAGGCCCTGTAGATCGTTCTCTGTTATGTGTTTTTGTGCTTTAAGTGTTGGATATTGTACTATGATATGAGATCTTTACTCTGGAAGTTGAATCAAGGTCACAGTTTTAACAGATTGCAAGTTATTCTTGGTCAAAGGTCGTTGACCGACTATGACCGGACCATTTCTGGGTAACCTAGAAATGGGTTTTCAGTGTCTGACTGTTTATTGAAGCCATTAGATCTGTCAATGTGTTGATGTTTTGATGTTATTCTTGTATCTAAGTTATAGTTTGGTATAAGTACTACAAGTTTATGCCTTAAAATCTCCTTAAAAGTAAACGAATCGAAGGTAGTGGATGGTCAAACTAGACCATCCGGTCATACTTACTGTTTCTGGGAATTTCAAGAAACTGATAGGAGCTTATTTTTGACAGTGGTTGACCGGCTTGTATCTGCTTAATTGATTGTTGTTATGTTGATGTTATGAAATAGATCTGTACACTTGTATGTGGTCTACAACCTAGAAGCATTATATCACAAAAATATCAACAGAATTACAAGTTGTGGAAGCCCAAAGTGGACAGGTCGAACTGTTCTTCATTTCTGGGTAACCCAGAAAATGAAGAACAGGTCTGACAGTCCCTTTAAAGGCTTAGATCTCATTGGTTATGTGATGAATGATCATGTTTGTTACTAGATATTGTAGTCTTGCATCAGCACTACACGATTTGGTCAACAACATGTCTAGAAACATTTTGTGTTAAGAATTAAGCTTGGTCAAACTAAGCCCCTTGAAACTTTGTATGATTTTCTGGGTTTGCCTGAAGAACGCGAAGAACGCCTACAGCGACAGTTCTGTCGTTATAGGTGGTCTTTAGCGACAGTTTCTATATAAAAAATATATTTTTATTAAATAATTATAGAAAATTAGTTTTTAATTATTAAAAATACAAAATAAATTATTAAAAATTATTTTAAATTCTGAAAATTAGTTTTTAATTATTTTGAATATATTTTATAAATATTTACTATTTTTGGAATATTAAAGGTATTTAATTTATTTAATTATAATATTAAATAAATTATTTTAAAATGATTCTAATACTTGAAAAATCATTTAAAATTATATTATGATATAAGAAAATATTTTAAGTTATTTTTAATGACTTCTAATATTTTGTGTTGAAATTTATTAATAAATTAATGTTAATGGTAATTAAGTTATTTACTAAATAAATTAAATAAATTAATTAAAAATGATTTTATTATATTAAAAATCATTATAAATAATAATAAGGTATTTAAAAATATTTTAAGTTATAAAAAATAACTTTTAATTTTTAAAGGTAAAATTCATTAATTAATTATTATTAATGATATTAAGGTTACTTAATAATTATATTAAATAAATTAATTTAAAAATGATTTTATTATTATAAAAATAATTTTAAATGAAATAAAGTGTTTAAAGATATTTTAAGTTATAAAATATAACTTTTAATATTTAAAGGTTAATTTCATTAATAATTTAATATTAATGATTATTAATTTATTATTAATGATATTAAATTTATTTAATAATTATATTAAATAAATAGTTTAAAAATAGTTTTATTAATTTAAAAAGGATATAAATGAATTAAAAATATTTTAAGTTATAATTAATGACTTTTAATATTTTGATAAATAGTATATTAATATTTAAATATTAATGTTAATTATTTAAAAATGATTTTAATTATTTTAAAAATTATTTAAGGGTAATATTAATACTTTAAAAATATTTTGAATTATTATAAATAACTTTAACATTTTGAAAATAATTTCATTAATAGTTTAATATTAATTAAATATTAATGATAATAGAATTGTTTAATATTTAAATCATTTAAAAATGATTCCAGTGTTTGAAAATTCATGATAAATTATAATAAATGTTTTAAAATTCTTATAAGCCATTTAAAAATAATATGACTGATACTTATAGATATTGAGTTACAGAATAGAGTCTTAGACTCGATAATTACCGATAAAGTCGTCGGTAGACCGACATGTTTTAGAAATTGATCTGGACTTAGATAATTTAATTAGATATGTGTTTATTTGTGATTCAATGGTTGTTAAACATATGTGATAATGTGATTAGGTTATGTGCTGACTACAATAAGCAGTGTTATGTGTTGGGATATGTTATTCTAATCAGTAAAATGATCTTATTACTGATAGGTGGTTATTTAAAAGATAAAACTAAGTTACGAATTGTAAGCAGCGTACCAGGCAAGTATCTTACCTTTACATTTTCTTTATGCTATAGACATGAGTAAGAATGTTTTTAAATTATATTATTACTGTACATATTACTAACCATTTATTATATACGCTCATTGATTATCAAAATGTTAGTATATGGTAATTCAGATATATATATATTCTGTTCGTTAATTTCTATAAATGGTTATACAAGTGTCCCCACTTAGATAATCATTGTATTTAGTCACATGTTGATACACCTCTATCAATTACCCGTATATATATATGTTTAATTATAGATTATTGATGAACAAGATAAAACCTTTGATTTAGAACCCCGACAAGTATGAACATCTCGTACACGGAAAAACTTTTTATGCACCCAAGGTGGGCAGAGTGAACGATAACATCGTTCTTACATGTAGTATTGATCAATACAGGGTACAACGGGCTGATCACCCCCGTGCCCGTAAGTTATAAAGGTTTACAGATGAAATTCTTTTTAACCTTTTTGAAAATTAAAAATAATGTTCATAGTGTGTCACCTTAACCCTAATTATAGTCATTACGTAGTTTCAAAAATTTGAAAGAGGGTTGTTATGTTATTATTATCGGTTCAGATTACTTCACAACTATTGATTTGCTGTAGAAGGATAGTATAAAGAAAATATTTAGATTCTTTCAGCTTATATATATATATATATATATATATATATATATATATATATATATATATATATAATTGCTATTATTTGTTGGGCACTCAAATGCTTATCCTTGCTTAATTTAAATGTTTTCAGCTAAGTGTGAACAACCAGAGAGCTCTGCTAAGAACAAAGGAAAGGGAAAGGTTGCTGAATGAACGCAATGCTATTTTATGTAATAGTTAACTTTATTAAGACAAGTATGATATATATTATCTATCATGGGTTATAATGAATGTTTAAAGGTTACGTACTTGGGATTCAGACTCTGATAAATATGTAAATTAAGTTGATCTTTATTTATTGTTATTATTATTAGTATTATTCCGCTCATAGAAATGGTATAGTGAAGCACCGAGTTCGGGTTTCAAGTACCTAGATTTGGGGGGGGGGCTTTATAGGTTGGTATCAGAGCTTAGGGTTAAAAACCTTAGGTGGGCTTGACCTTAGGCTATAACCTTAGAACAGAGGGAAACGTTGAAAAAAAAATAAAATAAATAAATAAATAACTCATATAGAGTTTAAAAAGAGATGAATTGAATAAATTCATCGTCAAACAAAATAAAAGATAACTTATATAAAACTATTAATTATTATGTGTATATATTATATGCTAATCAGGATAATTTATGTGTGTAGATGTTTGGTGGAAAAGGCTTGTTATATGCTTATAGCATGAAATAGAGCTAATATCGAAGCCAATAGCTGAAATAGAGGCTCACAATGAAAATAACTAGGACGAAGTGGTTATTGTGGAAAACGTAGTACCAGATTCGGAGATGGTGGAGCTGACAGATAGTGATTCAGACAATAAAGTTGAAGCTGATCAAGCATCAACGGAGGTGCAGGATCTGAGGAACAAGGTTTCTTCTCTGGAAAAGTTGTGGGAAATAGAAAAGCTGTTAAATAGTCAATTGTGTCAGGCGTTAATAGAAATAATGGAAGAATAAGATAAGCTTAAAATCCAAATTGATCAGATGGGAGCCACAAGCAACACATCGTGGGTAGATCCGAGCAAGAAGGGGAAAAGAAAGATAGAAGACCATGATTTAGGAAAACCCGATAAGAAGAAAGGGAAAAAAATATGTTACCTTTGCGGTTATGAAGGACATACTACTCTGTATTGTTTTGACTACAAATTAGGAGCATGTTTTATCTGTGGGATAGAAGGTCATCAGGCGAAAGGTTGTCTAAAAAAAGGTGTAGTGAATAGGTAGTATAGGTTCTGTTTTGTAGGTGTGTTTAATGTAATATGTATGATATGTATGCTTGTGTAATGTAATATTCTAAAACTTTTGTACAAGTGGTAGAAACGAATCCCGACTTTTGTGGTCACAAAAGGGATAGCTGATGTTTAAAGAATTTTATGCTATGCTATATAAAATATTCGTTAAATGAATATGAATCTAAGTTGAGTAATGAAACGAGTTTAATATATTAAACTTATATAATAAGGTTTAGAATATAAGTTAAATTTATGATTTTATTTAATCAGATAAATGCCGCCAAGACGTCGAACTCGAAATCAAAGGGCAGAAGAATCTGTCAACAACGTTGAGCGACAACAACAAGCAAACCCGATGCAACACTTTACAAACATGGTAGCACAAGCAATGCAGCAAGAAATACCAGTCGTTGGGAACCAGTCGGATAATCGCTTGGCAAACTTCAAAGACTTTAAGGCTGTCGGACCGCCGAAATTCAAAGGTACAACTGACCATGTAGAAGCCCAAACTTGGGTTAAGGAGATTGAAAAGGCGTTTGTGATAGCTAGGGTAGCTGAGGGGCAAAAGACCGCTTTTGCCACCTACAGGATGAAGGGTGAGGCAAATTTTTGGTGGGAAGCGAATCAGGCAAGAGCTGGAGAAGGTGTAGTTACATGGGATAGGTTCAAAACACTATTTTTCAAAAATTATTTTTCATCTAGTATGCAGGCTAGGATGGAAGTGAAATTTTTAGAATTGAAGTAGGAGAATATGACGGTCTTAGAGTACGCCGCAAAATTTAATGAGTTAGCTAGGTTTGCTCCGCATCAAGTTGATACGGAGGCTAGGAAAGCGAAAAGGTTTGAGCTGGGATTAAAACTCTAGCTCTATAACAAGGTGGGCGTGTTGCAGATTCCTACATTTGTAGCACTCATGGAGAAAGTTATTATTACTGAGGAGGGGAGTGAGGCTATGAGCCTCTACAACAAGGAGAGGAAGAACAAAGGTAAGGTCGAAGGAATTGGGAATATAGAAATAAATAGTGGGAGTAGGAGTGGTAGTAGCAAGAAGAAGGGGAGCAATTTTGGAAGTGTGCAGGTGAAATAAGAAGGTGTTAAGAAGCCAGCAGTACAGTGTAAGACTTGTGGAAAGAACCACTCTGGGGAATGTTTGAAGGAGAAGTTTGTTTGCTACAAGTGCGGGCAGGAGGGTCATATCTCTCCCAACTGCCCCAATCCTAGAATGAATAGTGGGTGTTTTCTATGCTAGTCGACTGAACACAAGGTGAAAGATTGTACGAAAAGGAGGAAGGAGGCAGGAAATGGGAATAGTGGCACTGGCAGCGGGACTTTAGCAATCACAGGACCGACTTCGTCAAACAAGCCAACAAAATCAACAGCAAGGGTCTACAATATGACTGTCCAGGATACGACGACAGCTGGCAATGGAACTCCAGGTATTATTCGTATAACTTTTATTTTCTTATACATGATTTTCATATATATATATTAAATTATTCTATAAAGAAGTTTTCAGGGAGGAATTTGAGTTCTTTTAGAAACTAATTTTTTCATTTAATCAGAAAGACAAGCTTTATGTGAATAGTTAAAGATCAGTTCGATCAAAGTTGGTCGAGATCTACTTGCGAAGATTGTGTATGATATGTACCCTTGTATATATAGGTTTTAAAACAGTGATTCTGGGGACAGAATCTTTATAAGGGAGGGTGAATGTAACAACCCGATATTTTCTATATAAATAAATAAGAAATTTTGCGTATACTTTTTTTTTATTTATTTTAAAGATGAGGATTTGTACAAGATAGTGTGTATATGTAATTATGTGATAAATAAAAATATATTTATTACATGAATATTTACAAATAATTTTATTTTAGAGCTATTGATTATTATAAATTATATTCTTATAATAATTAATTTTATAGTAGAAATGTTATATTAATTATTTTTCATGAAAATATAATCATATATTATTTAAATAATAAATGAAGTGATTTTTAGAATAATTATAACAATTATTTTATTATATGAGTTTTGTACAGATTATTAAGTTAATTATTTTACCTTAATTATTAAGGTTAATTATGGATGAATAAATTAGATATGGAATCCAAACCCTAATTTTGGATTTTTATCAAAGAATGAGAATAATAATATAATAATATTATATTTTGATTTTTTAGTGCTATAAATATGTACTGTATGTACGTATTGATAATGGTTGGTCAATTATGGTTTATATTTTCAAAACCCTATTATTAATTGGTTAAACCCTAGTTCAAAAGTTAATACGCGTTCAAGACGGTGTAATAATGGTGTTATTTGATTTGTGTTGTGTTATATAGGATTCTATGTTAATTATTAAAAACCTTATTAATTTTGGAAACCCTAATTAGCTAGAAACTCTAATTCTAAAATTAGTAACCTTAATTAATATTTCAAAAATCCAAATTTCTGAAATGAGAAACCCTAATTTGAAACTCAAATTAGAGTTCGAGATTGATGTTATTGTGATAAGGTGATTAATTTACAAGTATTAGAATTATAATGGTTAATCATGAAAACCCTAATTACTAAACTAGAAACCCTAATTTCTATATTTAGTAACCCTAATTAGTAATTTTAAAACCTAATTACTAATTGTAAACCCTAATTGCTAAATTAGCAAAGTTAATTATAATTAGTATATAAAACCCTAATGTCCCTAAATAAAGTAATTAGAAAACTAATTTAATTTAGAAAACCCTAATTACAAATTTTAGAAACTAATTTTTATTTTTTATTTTATTTTAAAACCTTAAATGAAAACCTATAACTTTATTTTTTGCTAAACCTTAGGGTTAAACTCTAAGGGTCAAACCCTAAGGGTTTCCAAGGATTATAAAAATGCCATTAAAATTCCAAGCTAAATGACCATTACATCCTTCTATGCATTATTGAGGCTAGCAACTAGGTTTTGACAATAGAAGAAGTGGGTGACCTAATCTTACTAACCCCATGTGACTTAAATTGACAAATATCAGCCAAATCATCAGCCATATACATTGCACATATGTATTATAAATAGATTGGGAGAGAGAAAGTAGCATTGGTTAGATTATTTTGCACAAACACTTATACTAGAGCTTCTCTCACTAAAACCAATGAAATATAGAAGTATTTCAGTCACATTTACAAGCCCCAGGAAATCCACTAACAAATCAGAAGCCAAAATCAGAAATTAATCATAGATGGTATAAAACCCTAGCTTGAAATCTGATCTTGATCAATGTGTTAGATGTTGTTTTTTTGTGTTAAATATGTTGTTTATAGTGTCTAAGGATGATCTGGGTTACTAGATGTTAGATCCATAACATCTAGAGGCTCGGATTTGAAGATTTACAAAATTTAGAAATTTCGTTTTTGATCTCTGACAACTAAATGTCAGGCATTGTAGATCGTTCTCTGTTATGTGCTTTTGTGTTTTAAGTGTTGGATATTGTAGTATGATATGAGATCTTTACTCTGGAAGTTGAATCAAGGTCATAGCTTTAACAGATTGTAAGTTATTCTTGGTCAAATGTCGTTGACCGACCATGACCGGACCATTTCTGGGTAACCCAGAAATGGCTTTTTAGTGACTGAAAGTTTATTGAAGCCACTAGATCTGTCAATGAGTTGATGTTTTGATGTTATTCTTGTATCTAAGTTATAGTTTGGTATAAGTACTACAAGTTTATGCCTTAAAATCTCCTTAAAAGTAAACGAATCGAAGGTAGTGGATGGTCAAACTAGACCATCCGATCATACTTACTGTTTCTGGGAATTTCCAGATACTGATAGGAGCTTATTTCTGACAGTGGTTGACCGGCTTGTATCTGCTTAATTGATTGTTGTTATGTTGATGTTATGAATTAGATCTATACACTTGTATGTGGTCTACATCCTAGAAGCATTATATCAAAAAAATATCTACAGAATTAAAAGTTGTGGAAGCTCAAAGTGGACAGGTCGAACTGTTCTTCATTTCTGGGTAACCCAGAAAATGAAGAACAGGTCTAACAGTCCCTTTGAAGGCTTAGATCTCATTGGTTATGTGATGAATGATCATGTTTGTTACTGGATATTGTAGTCTTGCATCAACACTACACGATCTAGTCAACAACATGTCCATAAACATTTTGTGTTAAGAATTAAGCTTGGTCAAACTAAGCCCATCGAAACTGTGTATGATTTTCTAGGTTTGCATGAAGAACGCGAAGAACACCTACAGCGACGGTTCTGTCGCTATAGGTGGTTTTTAGCGACAGTTTTTATATAAAAAATATATTTTTATTAAATAATTATAGAAAATTAGTTTTTAATTATTAAAAATATAAAATAAATTATTAAAAATTATTTTTAATTCTGAAAATTAGTTTTTAATTATTTTGAATATATTTCATAAATATTTAATATTTTTAGAATATTAAAGGTATTTAATTTATTTAATTATAGTATTAAATTAATTATTTAAAAATGATTTTAACACTTGAAAAATTATTTAAAATTATATTATGATATAAGAAAAAATATTTTAAGTTATTTTTAATGACTTTTAATATTTTGTGATGAAATTTATTAATAAATTAATATTAATGATAATTAAGTTATTTACTAAATGAATTAAATAAATTAATTAAAAATGATTTTATTATATTAAAAATCATTATAAATAATAATAAGTTATTTAAAAATATTTTAAGTTATAAAATATAACTTTTAATATTTAAAGGTAAAATTTATTAATTAATTATTATTAATGTTATTAAGGTTACTTAATAATTATATTAAATAAATTAATTTAAAAATAATTTTAATATTATAAAAATCATTTTCAATGAAAATAAAGTGTTTAAAGATATTTTAAGTTATAAATTATAACTTTTAATATTTGAAGGATAATTTCATTAATAATTTAATATTAATGATTATTAATTTATTATTAATGATATTAAATTTATTTAATAATTATATTAAATAAATAGTTTAAAAATAGTTTTATTAATTTAAAAATCATTTAAAAAAGATATAAATGAATTAAAAATATTTTAAGTTATAATTAATGACTTTTAATATTTTGATAAATAGTATATTAATATTTAAATATTAATGATAATTATTTAAAAATAATTTTAATTGTTTTAAAAATTATTTAAGGGTAATGTTAATACTTTAAAAGTATTTTGAGTTATTATAAATAACTTTAACATTTTGGAAATGATTTCATTAATAGTTTAATATTAATTAAATATTAATGATAATAGATTTTTTTTTAATATTTAAATCATTTAAAAATGATTCCAGTATTTGAAAATTCATGATAAATTATAATAAATGTTTTAAAATTCTTATAAGTCATTTAAAAATAATATGACTGATACTTACAGATATTGAATTACAGAATAGAGTCTTAGACTCTGTGACATCCCCAAATCCCGGTACTTCATTTTCTCAGGGTTTGGTGTTCACGTAATCAAAATATTCATTTCTAACTACCCAATTATAATAAAATTGAATAACAAAACCTGCCCATACAGGATTAAACTTAAATAAATCTCCCAGGTTAACTAACCTTTACAAACAATCATTCATGCGGAAAAAATAAAATAAATTTCATTACAATCTTTAAACCAAGTCTGAAAATAAACTATTCAACTATTACAAGTCTTCAGCATTGCTTCATCTTTCCTTTCCCTTTACTGGTACTAGGCACACCACCAGTTTCAACCTTAGCTGTAAGAAATTTTACAGGCAAGAGTGAGCAAACAAGGCCCACTTGAAATAACAATAATTAAATCAGTAACTTTTACATCATTTGTCAACAGTAAGCTCAATAGAATTTAACAATATATTCTATTAACTTTTGGAAAGCTTTAACCTTTACTGAGGGTCTAATGACCACGAATCATGTCCACAGTTATAAGTAATTTTTCAACTTAAACTTTAACAGTCATAAGACTATAAGGACTTCACGTACTTAGGGGGATCAACCATTCGTACAATGTATTGTGCACAACCATTTCAACGCTAAGCGTAACCTCTTATAAAAGAGTTGTTCTTCTCAGTATTTAGAATACAAGTCCGTACCAAAGTGAGTTTGGTTTGGATACATCATGGGATAATTTAGAATTCAACGGTAATCAACTAAGGTTTAGTTGATTACAACGACATAACTGTATACTATGGAATAATCATAGTTTAATTGATGTTTATAAATTGACATCATGCTTTAGGGATAATCTAATAGCATACAATTTGAATAATTATAACCTACCTTGCTTGAACAATAATAAGACAAGGTTAATTGAATAATAAACATCCACAACATGTATATAATTGTACATGCTAAACCACAAGTTAAGTACAAGAATAACTTGCTCCAAATAAATTTACACCATTATATGATAATCGAAATTAAAATAATAATTAGTTCAATAACACCAATGATTAGAAAACTTATACAATAAAGAACTTGCTAAATATCAAAAGTTAAGGCTTAGAAACTTGCTCAATGTAAAAGGTAGGTTTAGGAAACTTGCCTTTAGCACAAGCTATACTTTTACCACTTGAATTTATACCCTAAACATATGTCATATTGACATAATTAGTCCTAACCAACATTATACATTTATATAAACAATTACATTCCTCATATGTGTTGAATTACCCATTCACATAATCAATTATATTTCAAGTAGATAATACTTAATAACATGATATTTCATAGTCTAATAATACTGAAATTATCATTTAACATTATTATAATAAATACATAACATTTATTTTCAAGTTTTGTACATTTAAACAAAACTGTCAGACAGTTCTGCCAAGCCGCGCCGCGGCGCCACAGTTTGTATTGTGGCTCGCACAGCGGCGCTGAGTCGGCGCTGCGGCTCAGCGATTATACTATAAGCCGGCGCTGTGGCGCAGTGATTGTGCAACAGGCCGCTTACGTCATGGTGATGGCGCTGCGGCGCCAGCAATGAACTGCTGGGCCGCGCCGCGGCGCGAACTGTCAGCGTCGACTGACAGCTTCGGCAACCATGAAAGAAAAGCCAAATTGGCCAAAAAGCTCGAATCTAATAGACTAGTTACACTCTATTTTGCACATAAACTTCATACAAACACATTGTGACAATTCCTAACGTGTTTTTATTCATAATTTGTCTAAACATCAACTATAAAACACCTAATTTCAAGGTTTTTGGCAAAACTCCATTATTGATATTATTTTTCATTAAAATTACCACTGTGATTTTGTTATTCAATCAAAATAAAAATTTCTAACTATCATGATTATGATTCTACCTATTCTAACAATTCAAACAATCAATTTATCAAAACACAACCAATTAAACCTTAATTTCCATTTTAAAAATAACCCATTCTCATTCATAAAATTCTCTGTAAAACAATTTCTTCATAATATATACATACATGAATTAAACTCTATATAATCATGCATAACTCATGAAACACATCTACAGTTGCTAATTATATAAACTTATAACCAAAACAACAAAATTTCTTTTCATAAATTTTTCACAGAGACTTTTTGGGAAGAAAAACTTTTAGAGTTTTGTAAAGAAGAAGATGGCCTACCTTGGATTATGAAGAAGATGATGGTCCTAACTCTTTGATTATCACTTTTCTCCAAAACCTGAAAAACAAACACTCAATCTCTCTAAAAAATCTCTTATTTTTTTCTTCCTTTCTTCTTCTTCTTCCTCTGAGTTTTTCTTTCTTTCTCTCTAACCTCTCTCCTCTATCTTACGTATTATAATGTAACGTATAAGATATAATGTATATATTAAATATATAATATAACTCTCACATAACTGACATCGGTTATTTTTATTTTGAAAATCAAAAGCCATAAGGCTTGTTTGGTTAAGCTTAATAAAATAACTCATTAATCCTTACTACTTGTTTGGTAAATTGAATTAAAATAAATGGATTAATCCTTATACCTTGTTTGCTAAAACACTATTAGATTAAAGACTTATTATACAATAAGGCATGTTTGGCAAAACTAAATTAAACTCTTTTAATTTATTTTAATAACTCCTTTATAACAAGGTTATTAATCACCCTTTATTTAATTAAATAAATCAATTAAAACATTAATCTACTAAATTACTTTGACACATAAATCATTATCATATAATTATAATTTCTTTTATAACTATAATTTTATTTAACCAACTAATATTTTAAATTATAATTTTCCATTTAAAATATTATTACCTATTTAAAATCACTATAAGCTCTCTAGCTTATTTATTAAATAAATTTGGTATATAACCTCATAACAATTAATTTATTTAGCTCCTTAATTATTTACTCAACAAATAATTAATTAAATCACATCAACTCAAATTGCCATATAATTCAATAAATATTTAATATTGCCAATAAATATTTAATATTTAATATTTAATTATTTATTCAACAAATAATTAAATAAACCACATCCCTCAAATTGAACAATTATTTATTCAACAATAACAATTTTATTAAATACTTAAATAAATAAATAAATATTTAATATCACACTTTAAAATTATGGAATGTTACATCATTCCCTCCTTACAAGGATTCTGTCCTCAGAATCACAATTCAAACAAATCATTCGTTACATTCTTCCTTACTTACAAAGATTCTGTCCCCAGAATCGAAGACACAGATTAACCAAATAACTCAGGGTATTCCTTCAATATTTTCTCTTCGAGTTCCCACGTAGCTTCTTCAGCGTTGTGGTTTCTCCATATCACCTTCACAAAAGGTATCACTTTATTCCTGAGCACTTGTTCTTTCCTGTCGACTATCTGGATAGGAACCTCTTCATAAGACAAATCTTTCTCGAACTGCAATGGTTCATACTCAATCACATGTTTGTAGTCGGGTTTATATGGTCGTAACACCGAAATATGAAAAATATTATGAATATTTTCCAACTCTGGAGGTAGAGCTACCTCGTAAGCCACTTCTCTCACTCTTCGCAGCACTTCAAAAGGTCCAATAAACCTCGGACTTAGCTTTCCCTTTTTACCGAAACGAATTTTCCCCTTCCAGGGAGAAACTTTTAAGAATACAAAAGTTCCTACGTCAAATGTACGATCTTGTCTGTGTTGATCAGCATACTTTTTCTGTCTGTCTTGAGCTGCGACCAGTCTTGTCCTGATGAGTTTGACAACATTAGCAGTTTGTTGTACCAGTTCTGGTCCTAACAGTTGGCGTTCACCGACTTCATCCCAACATAGTGGGGTTCTACACTTTCTGCCGTACAATGCCTCATAAGGTGGCATGCCGATGCTCGCGTGATAACTG
Organism: Panax notoginseng; assembly: GCA_016801055.1. Classification (NCBI taxonomy): domain Eukaryota; kingdom Viridiplantae; phylum Streptophyta; class Magnoliopsida; order Apiales; family Araliaceae; genus Panax; species Panax notoginseng. The sequence continues at coordinate 121,836,626 of CM029013.1, forward strand.
TTGTTGTAAGAAAATTCCACCAATGGTAGTTGATCTTCCCAGCTTCCTTTAAAATTCATGACGCATGCTCTCAGCATATCCTCCAATGTCTGAATTGTTCGTTCGCTTTGGCCATCTGTTTGTGGATGATAAGCCGTACTCATTCGCAACTGTGTTCCCATACATTCTTGTAGTCTCTTCCAGAAATTTGATATAAACCGCGGATCTCTATCAGACACAATTGATACTGGCACTCCGTGCCTCGAAACGATCTCCTTAATGTACAATCTTGCCAACTGATCAAGATTGAATCTAATCTTTATTGGTAAAAAGTGCACTGATTTCGTCAGTCTGTCCACTATTACCCAAATCGCATCGCATCCTCTCTGAGTAGTTGGAAGACCCACCACAAAATCCATTGTGATGTGTTCCCACTTCCATTTCGGTATTTCTAACGGTTGGAGTAATCCGCTGGGTCTTTGATGTTTGGCTTTTACTCTCTGACATGTCAAGCATTTCGCTACGCATTCAACAACATCTCTTTTCATATTTGGCCACCAAAAATGTCGGCGCAAATCCTGATACATTTTCGTGCTTCCTGGATGAATTGAATACTTTGAGCTATGAGCTTCAGTCAGAATTTCTTCTTTCAGCTCTAGCATTGCTGGAACCCAAATTCGTCCATCGAACCGTAGTAAACCTTCGGTATCGACCTTGTATTTTACATCTCTGCCTTCACCCAAATTCTCTTTGATTTTTCCACTCTCCATCTTGTAATTGAGCAATTTTCACTTTGTTCACTAAAGTTAGATCAGCTTCTATCTGGAATAGTTGTTCGTCAGATTCTTTTAGAAATTTGATTTCCAACTCCAATTTTGTCATTGCTGAAATGAGCTCCTTTTGAGTTGTTATCAGCATCAACTTCTCCCGACCTTTCCTGCTTAAAGCATCTGCCACTACATTCGCTTTACCCGGATGATAAAAGATCTCACAATCGTAATCTTTTATTAATTCCATCCACCTTCTTTGACGCATGTTCAAATCCTTCTGAGTGAAAATATACTTCAGACTTTTGTGGTCTGTGTAGATCTCACATTTCTCTCCATAAAGATAGTGTCTCCATATTTTTAGAGCAAACACCACTACAGCCAATTCCAAATCATGAGTCGGATATCCCTTCTCATAATCCTTGAATTATCTTGATGCAAATGCAATAACTTTGCCGTTCTGCATAAGAACACAACCCAACCCTTTATGTGAGGCATCACTATATACCACAAAATTTCCTGTATTATCTGGTAAAGTCAATACAGGTGCCACACTTAACTTCTTCTTCAAATTTTGGAAACTCTCTTCGCACTTCTCCGTCCAAACGAATTTTACAATTTTTCTTGTCAAATTTGTTAGCGGAGTGGCTATCTTAGAAAAATCTTGAATAAATCTTCTATAATAACCAGCCAGTCCCAAGAAACTCCTCACTTCCGATGGTGTTTTTGGTTGTTCCCAATTGATTACTGCTTCCACTTTCGACGGATCCACTGAGATCCCATCTTTGTCAACCACATGCCCCAAAAATTGTACACGGTCGAGCCAAAATTCGCACTTAGAGAACTTCGCGTACAGTTTTTTCCTTTCTTAGTGTCTCCAATGTCAGACGTAAGTGTTCCACGTGTTCTTCTTGAGTTTTGGAATACACTAGAATGTCATCAATAAATACCACTACAAACTTGTCTAGGAATGGTTTAAACACCCTGTTCATCAAATCCATGAACGCAACAGGTGCATTGGTTAAACCAAAAGACATCACCAGAAACTCGTAATGTCCATACCGAGTTCTGAATGTCGTTCGTGGTATATCCTCCTTTCTTACCTTCAATTGGTGATAACCACAACTCAAATCTATTTTCAAAAAGTACTTAGCACCCTTCAATTGATCAAACAAGTCATCTATTCTTGGCAACGGGTATTTGTTTTTAATAGTGACTTTGTTTAACTCCCTGTAATCAATGCAAAGACGCATTGACCCGTCCTTCTTCTTCACGAATAAAACGGGCGCTTCCCATGGCGATACACTTGGTTGAATATATTTCTTGTCTAGCAGTTCTTGCAACTGTACCATCAGTTCCTTCATTTCTACCGAAGCCATTCTGTACGGAGCCTTTGATATCGGTGCTGTTCCCGGTACTAAGTCGATCACGAATTCAATTTCTCTGTCCGGCGGAAGTCCTGGCAAATCTTCTGGAAACACGTCTTCGAATTCTCTCACTACCAGTATTTCTTCTAATTTCACACCTTTCTTCTGAGTATCGACTATGTAAGCTAAAAAGCCCACACAACCTTGACTCAACAACTTCTTGGCCTGCATAGTCGTCAGACATTTCATTTATCTTAGCGACTTGCTACCATAAAATACTACCTTTGACGGAGTCATAAGGTTTACACACTTCTTTTGGCAGTCAATTATTACTCCATAATTGAACAACCAATCAATTCCCAAAATTACATCAAATTCCCCGAGTCTAATCGGAATCAAATCTACTAACAAGATATTCCCCTTAATGTTCACCCTACAGTTCTTGTAAACGAACCTAACAGGGATTATTTCCTTATTCGCAATTTCTATGTTCAAAGGAAAATTCAGTTCTTCTCTAGGCAATTCCAACCTCTTAGCAAATTCATCAGATATAAGCGAGCAAGTAGCACCCGAATCAAATAATACATATGCATCAATATCATTGATTGGGATAATACCTGACACCACATCATTTGATTGCACAACATCTTGCACAGTCATGTTGAAGGTTCTGGCTGTGGGTTTGATTGATGCTGCAGGTCCTGTAATAGCCCACGCACCTCCATTGTTATCTCCTTTGCTTCTGGTTGTCACCCCCTCCTTCTTCTTAGGACATTCACGAGCAAAGTGATCCTTGGATCCGCACGTGAAGCACGCATTCTTCTTTGATTGAGTGCAATTTGGGGCGATGTGACCCTCCTGGCCACAATTGTAGCAAACTCGTTTTCCCATCAAGCACGCACCCTTGTGAAACTTTCCACATGTCGCACATGCTTCAAACTTTTTGTTCTGCTGGTTGCCTTGCTGGTTTCCAGTACCCATACTCCCATTCCACTTTCTCTTCAAGTTGTTGTTGTTGTTGTTGTTGTTGTTTCCACCGCTACCACCTCCACTCTTCATCTCATTTTCATTCTTCTTCTTCTTTTGTTCCTGGTTGAATTTTGTTACCGCCTCGCCTCCACCTTCGGCGAGTACTGCTTTCTCCATTACTGCTGCAAATGTCTTCAACTGGAACAGGGAAACCCTACTGTACAGCCAGGGCTTCAGTCCCTGTTCAAACCTCTTCGCCTTGCGTTCGTCTGTGCTAACTTGATATGGTGCAAACCTCGCCAATTCGTTGAATTTTGCGGCATACTCGGATATCGACATCGTCCCTTGCTTCAGCTCCAGAAATTGTACTTCCAGCTGACTCTTTGAACTCTCTGGGAAATAGGTCTCGAAGAACAACTCCTTAAACCTATCCCAGGTCATCACTCCCGGCCCTTCACGAGTTTTATTAGCCTGCCACCAATAACTAGCTTCTGCTTTCAACATGAACGTTGCGAAAGCAGTCTTCTGATCATCCCCTACCCTAGCGACATCGAACACCTTCTCTATCTCCATAATCCAGGTTTGTGCTTCAACTGGATTCATGGACCCACGGAATTCAGGTGGTCCAACCGCCTTAAACTCCTTAAACGTTGTACCTTGGTTTTGAGGTTGATTCTGCAATGCTCCTGTCAGTAGTGTTACTAGTTGTTGAACGGGATTCGCATCAACATTGTCGTTAGCTTCTTCGGTGGTTCTCTGTCATGTTGGTTGACGTCTGGGAGGCATTTTCTGTTTAAAATAAAACATCTATTAGACCATTACTCAACTTCTTTAAGTATTTCTAATTAACTTGCCTCAACAAAAGAAATAACCACATAGCACATAACATTTTGAATAAAATAATAACTTTTATTTATTCATAAACTTTTTGAAAACATAACACAATTGCATCTCTGCTATCTACATCCTTTCCTGAACTACAAAAGTTTCAGAACAACACCATTATTATCATATCCCATGGTTACCTAACACTAGGGACTTACACATTATTCAATACTTATTACGTACATTACCGACATATTTTTTACGATGATCTATTAAGGTACTTCGTAGCCCTATCACGTTCCTCCTCCATGACTCGAAACATTGTTCTGCGATCTAACACGAATGATGGCAGTGTCTCGAACTGAATCGGATATCCCATGACCCGATCTTGAGCTCGAATAATTGCGGTGTTAAATACTTTATCCATCTCTTCCATCGTCATCCTCTTTGCCTGCGCGTCTCTCGCTGCTCTTCCAGTTCGTTGATAAGCTTCCTCATATGCATCTTCAGCTCTTGCCCTCTTAGCAGCTTCTTCTTTCAGCTTGCTCTCCAGTTCAGCAACCATCTCGATCAATTGTTCTTTCTCTCCTTCAGTCTGTATTAATTTCTCCTCGGCGTTAGTCAGTCGTTCATCACGATCCTGGATCTCGCCGTCTTTTTGTGTCATTGCAGCCTGTTGTTCAGCTACTATCTCTTGCAATTCCTCAACTGTATCCTGAAGTTCCACGTTGCGGTCATGCACCTCATCGTAAATACGGCCTGTTATCGAGTTAAGTGGAATCCTTTCTTCCTCATCCTCCTCATCTGTCTCCACATCATCCTCCTCATCTTCAACTACTGTGACCAACTGGGCTAACTCCCGTGGCAGTAGTTGTTCCCAAACTACCTGAATGTCGCGAGGCTCCTCCTCTATAAGCATTTGAGGTCACTCCTCCCTAGCCTGATTGGATTCTCCGACATTAGTCATCCTGACAACAAAATTTTAAAGTTTTAGTTATTAATCATTCTACTCGACACTCGCGAGCACATAAGTTATAAACACATAAGCACATAAGTATTTTATTACTTCTTTCTTAAAACTCGATAAGAGTTATCTCCACTATCTTTTCAAAGGATACTTCCTAAGGCTTTTTCCCCCACCTAAGGTTCATAACCTAAAGCTTTGATACCAACCTGTGACACCCCCAAATCCCGGTACTTCATTTCCTCAGGGTTTGGTGTTCACGTAATCAAAACATTCATTTCTAACTACCCAATTATAATAAAATTGAATAACAAAACCTGCCCATACAGGATTAAACTTAAATAAATATCCCAGGTTAACTAACCTTTACAAACAATCATTCATGCGGAAAAAATAAAATAAATTTCATTACAATCTTTAAACCAAGTCTGAAAATAAACTATTCAACTATTACAAGTCTTCAGCATTGCTTCGTCTTTCCTTTCCCTTTACTGGTACTAGGCACACCACCAGTTTCAACCTTAGCTGTAAGAAATTTTACAGGCAAGAGTGAGCAAACAAGGCCCACTTGAAATAACAATAATTAAATCAGTAACTTTTACATCATTTGTCAACAGTAAGCTCAATAGAATTTAACAATATATTCTATTAACTTTTGGAAAGCTTTAACCTTTACTAAGGGTCTAATGACCACGAATCATGTCCACAGTTATAAGTAATTTTTCAACTTAAACTTTAACAGTCATAAGACTATAAGGACTTCACGTACTTAGGGGGATCAACCCTTCGTACAATGTATTGTGCACAACCATTTCAACGCTAAGCGTAACCTCTTATAAAAGAGTTGTTCTTCTCAGTATTTAGAATACAAGTCCGTACCAAAGTGAGTTTGGTTTGGATACATCATGGGGTAATTTAGAATTCAACGGTAATCAACTAAGGTTTAGTTGATTACAACGACATAACTGTATACTATGGAATAATCATAGTTTAATTGATGTTTATAAATTGACATCATGCTTTAGGGATAATCTAATAGCATACAATTTGAATAATTATAACCTACCTTGCTTGAACAATAATAAGACAAGGTTAATTGAATAATAAACATCCACAACATGTATATAATTGTACATGCTAAACCACAAGTTAAGTACAAGAATAACTTGCTCCAAATAAATTTACACCATTATATGATAATCGAAATTAAAATAATAATTAGTTCAATAACACCAATGATTAGAAAACTTATACAATAAAGAACTTGCTAAATATCAAAAGTTAAGGCTTAGAAACTTGCTCAATGTAAAAGGTAGGTTTAGGAAACTTGCCTTTAGCACAAGCTACACTTTTACCACTTGAATTTATACCCTAAACATATGTCATATTGACATAATTAGTCCTAACCAACATTATACATTTATATAAACAATTACATTCCTCATATGGGTTGAATTACCCATTCACATAATCAATTATATTTCAAGTAGATAATACTTAATAACATGATATTTCATAGTCTAATAATACTGAAATTATCATTTAACATTATTATAATAAATACATAACATTTATTTTCAAGTTTTGTACATTTAAACAAAACTGTCAGACAGTTCTGCCAAGTCGCGCCGCGGCGCCACAGTTTGTACTGTGGCTCGCGCAGCGGCGCTGAGTCGGCGCTGAGTCGGCGCTGCGGCTCAGCGATTATACTATAAGCCGGCGCTGCAGCGCAGTGATTGTGCAATAGGCCGCTTACGTCATGGTGATGGCGCTGCGGCGCCAGCAATGAACTGCTGGGCCGCGCCGCGGCGCGAACTGTCAGCGTCGACTGACAGCTTCGGCAACCATGAAAGAAAAGCCAAATTGGCCAAAAAACTCAAATCTAATAGACTAGTTACACTCTATTTTGCACATAAACTTCATACAAAAACATTGTGACAATTCCTAACGTGTTTCTATTCATAATTTGTCTAAACATCAACTATAAAACACCTAATTTCAAGGTTTTTGGCAAAACTCCATTATTGATATTATTTTTCATTAAAATTACCACTGTGATTTTGTTATTCAATCAAAATAAAAATTTCTAACTATCATGATTATGATTCTACCTATTCTAACAATTCAAACAATCAATTTATCAAAACACAACCAATTAAACCTTAATTTCCATTTTAAAAATAACCCATTCTCATTCATAAAATTCTCTGTAAAACAATTTCTTCATAATATATACATACATGAATTAAACTCTATATAATCATGCATAACTCATGAAACACATCTACAGTTGCTAATTATATAAACTTATAACCAAAACAACAAAATTTCTTTTCATAAATTTTTCACAGAGACTTTTTGGGAAGAAAAACTTTTAGAGTTTTGTGAAGAAGAAGATGACCTACCTTGGATTATGAAGAAGATGATGGTCCTTACTCTTTGATTATCACTTTTCTCCAAAACCTGAAAAACAAACACTCAATCTCTCTAAAAAATCTCTTATTTTTTTCTTCTTTTCTTCTTCTTCTTCCTCTGAGTTTTTCTTTCTTTCTCTCTAACCTCTCTCCTCTATCTTACGTATTATAATATAACGTATAAGATATAATGTATATATTAAATATATAATATAACTCTCACTTAACTGACATCAGTTATTTTTATTTTGAAAATCAAAAGCCATAAGGCTTGTTTGGTTAAGCTTAATAAAATAACTCATTAATCCTTACTACTTGTTTGGTAAATTGAATTAAAACAAATAGATTAATCCTTATACCTTGTTTGCTAAAACACTATTAGATTAAAGACTTACTATACAATAAGGCATGTTTGGCAAAACTAAATTAAACTCTTTTAATTTATTTTAATAACTCCTTTATAACAAGGTTATTAATCACCCTTTATTTAATTAAATAAATCAATTAAAACATTAATCTACTAAAGTACTTTGACACATAAATCATTATCATATAATTATAATTTCTTTTATAACTATAATTTTATTTAACCAACTAATATTTTAAATTATAATTTTCCATTTAAAATATTATTACCTATTTAAAATCACTATAAGCTCTCTAGCTTATTTATTAAATAAATTTGGTATATAACCTCATAACAATTAATTTATTTAGCTCCTTAATTATTTACTCAACAAATAATTAATTAAATCACATCAACTCAAATTGCCATATAATTCAATAAATATTTAATATTGTCAATAAATATTTAATATTTAATATTTAATTATTTATTCAACAAATAATTAAATAAACCACATCCCTCAAATTGAACAATTATTTATTCAACAATAACAATTTTATTAAATACTTAAATAAATCAATAAATATTTAATATCACACTTTAAAATTATGGAATGTTACATCATTCCCTCCTTACAAGGATTCTGTCCTCAGAATCACAATTCAAACAAATCATTCGTTACAGACTCGATAATTACCGATAAAGCCGTCGGTAAACCGACATGTTTCAGAAATTGATCTGGACTTAGATAATTTAATTAGTTATGTGTTTATTTATGATTCAATGGTTGTTAAACATATGTGATAATGTGATTAGGTTATGTGCTGACTACAATAAGCAGTGTTATGTGTTGGGATATGTTATTCTAATCAGTAAAATGATCTTATTACTGATAGGTAGTTATTTAAAAGATAAAACTAAGTTGCGAATTGTAAGCAGCGTATCAGGCAAGTATCTTACCTTTGCATTTTCTTTATGCAATGGACATGAGTAAGAATGTTTCTAAATTATATTATTACTGTAAAGATTACTAACCCTATATTATATACGCTCATTGATTATCAACATGTTAGTATATGGTAATTCAGATATATATATTCTGTTCGTTAATTTCTATAAACGGTTATACAAGTGTCCCCACTTGGATAATCATTATATTTAGTCACATGTTGCTACACCTCTGTCAATTACCCGTATATATATATGTTGAATTATAGATTATTGATGAACAAGATAAAACTTTTAATTTGGACCGACAAGTATGAACATCCCGTACACGAGCAAACTTTTTATGCACCCAAGGTGGACAGAGTGAACGATAACATCGTTCTTGCATGTAGTATTGATCAATACAGGGTACAACGGGCTGATCACCCCCGTGCCCGTAAGTTATGACGGTTTACAGATGAAGTTCTATTTAACCTTTTTGAAAATTGAAAACAATGTTCATAGTATGTCACCTTAACCCTAATTATAGTCATTACGTAGTTTTAAAAATTTGAAAGAGGGTTGTTATGTTATTATTATCGGTTCAGATTACTTCACAACTATTGATTTGTTGTAGAAGGATAGTATAAAGAAAACATTTAAATTCTTTCAGCTTATATATATATATATATATATATATATATATATATATATATATATATATATATATATATATATATATATATATTTGATATTACTTGCTGGGCACTCAAATGCTCATCCTTACTTAATTTAAATATTTTCAGCTAAGTGTGAACAACCAGAGAGCTCTGCTAAGAACAAAGGAAAGGGAAAGGTTGCTGAATGAACGCAATGCTATTTTATGTAATAGTTAACTTTATTAAGACAAGTATGATATATATTATCTATCATGGGTTGTAATGAATGTTTAAAGGTTACGTACTTGGGATTCAGACTCTGATAAATATGTAAATTAAGTTGATCTTTATATAATTGTTATTATTATTAGTATTATTCCGCTCATAGAAATGGTATCGTGAAGCACCGAGTTCGAGTTTTAAGTACCTGGATTTGGGGGGCTTTATAGTGTCGAGTCCTCATAAGTCGAGGCCTCTACACCGAAGTTTAAATTTGGACAGCGAAAGAATGAGCTACACCCTCCAGGGATGTCAGCGGCATTCAGGTCATCAATTCAGCTGGGTTGGAAATCAAACGCTCAAGGAAATGGGGCACAAGCACCCAACAGCGAAAGGAAACTCCAAATCACCTTAAAAAGAGTGAGGTAAAGTCTGGTGAAGTAATCAATGAAATATTACTTTAGCGAAGGTATCGGACGATCTGGTATTCTAAACCATTGACATCAATCCATCGTAACATCAAGACAATTCAGGGATACCACAATTCGAGTGAGAACCGAGACAGTTTGACGATGTCAGTGTAGTCAACTACCAGCAGGGTATACACCGTTGTCAAACTACCATCAGGATAGGCACCGTTGTAAACTACCAGCGTATGCATCAGGAAGGTTTGGTGATTTTAGAACGTCATCCCCAGTAGAGATGTCGAAAATATCTCAAGTTATCTTCATCAAACAAGCATCGGCAACACCGACAAAAAGCTAAACCGTTGGAGTCAACACCAGCATAGGCATCAGCAATGATCGGTAAAGGTAAAGCGATTTGCGAAAACATTTTAACATTCATCATAACATTCATTACATTATGATTTACGATATGCGAAATGCGATGTGCGAGTTACAAAGTGCGATTGGCCAAATACGAAAAGCGAAGTGCGATGTACGAAATGTGATGCATGATTTACGAACTGCGATTTGCAAAAACATTTTAACATTTATCATAACATTGATTACATTGCAATTTGCATCATTAGAAATACCTTATCATATTTCAAGTGTCTAGTAATCTTTATCATTTCCATTTCATTGCATTACATGAACATGATAAAGAGGGGCATCTGTAGACACTCGAAATTTTGTTTTCCTGTTACTAACTATGCAGGAGAACAAAAGCATCTTTTTTACACTCTAGAGATAACCCTGGAGGACTACAACATCAATTCCAACCCCGGAGATTGCCCCGGGAGATCCAGTTTCCAACCCCAGAGATAGCCCTGGGAGATCCAGTTTCTAACCTCGGAGATAACCTCGGGAAATCAGTTTTTAACCCCGGAGATAACTTCGGGAGATCCCGTTTAAATGCCCGGAGTCAACCCTAGGAGGTCAAGCCAACCTCAGAGATAACCCTGAGGACATTAAGAGTCAACAACAAGACAATCTCAGAGATAACCCTGGAAAAAGACTGCTACAACTGCGCCAAAGGCAGAAATAACCCCGAGAAGGGAAAAAATGGTCATTATGCCAACTCAACTTCCACTCAAATCAAATACACTCATTTTAACTCAAATTGCTTCAAAAGAAGTTGTTACGTAAAATCTAATTACGTACAACACGCAAGTATACGTGGTCAACAAGTAATAAAGTGAAAGTAGAGTATCGTTCCCACGAGGAATTGTTTAATAAAAATCACAAAGTACTAACCCGTAACAAACTCAATCTTATTTAAACGAATGAATTTCAAATTATATAATTAAACTACTATTAAATTCCACTAGTTAAATTAAGATTACAGAGATTTAAAATCACAACTTCACTTATTGCTTCATTTAAGTTAACACACTTCTCATCAATTATTCTCTATTCTGAATTGTTAATCAAGAATACTAAAGCAGATAAAACCACCTCTCGATGCATAATACTCATACTCACTTAAATCCACAGATGATAGAATTAAGCAAGACACCCTAATTAACTAATTCACTATATCTCTATGTGAATTACAATTAAAAAGGATTTAAAGCACAAGTTCTCTATAAGATTACATATGGTGTAAAGGCATATCTCTATCCTAAACATGAATCATGAATTCCATCTATGCAGAAATCACAAGCACATGTTATCATGATCAGATCTAAATCTAAACTTCATCTCTCGAGTTCATATAGATTATTACGGTAATTGATGGCCAATCAATTAAACAATTAAGTCCAAAACATAATAGACAATCATCACAATAGAACATAATAATTAATAGCGAAGCATATTCAAATAAACTACACAATAAGATCCATTGTAATCTCAAACAAAGAATTAGTTCATTGAATTAAAACTAAGAATCCACACTTGAATACACATAAAAAGATAAGAATAAGATTAAAAAAAAGAAGTGAATCTATTGTCGGCAAATTCGTCCTCCGTCTCGCTCTTGATCTGGATCTCCAATGGCTTCCAAGTGCTTCAATCTCCAAATCTCATAAGAACTAGTGTTTTCTCCTATTCTACTCTAATCTAATCTAATGGAATCCTCTCTCTCCTCTAATCCTTGTGATTCTCCTCCTTTTATATGACTCTTTATAAGTCTTTAAGTCCTCTTGGAAGTCCTTGTGTCAATCGGATCAAACCAATCCTTCTCAAACTCAAATTCGAAAAAAATTAACTTTTCTGCGCGTACCCCCGCCCCGGCGGGGGGTATAAGGCTTAAAGGGCCCGCCCCGATTGGCATACCCACTGTTTTGCAGCTTGTACCCCCACCCCGGCAGGGGTTTTATATAGTAAAAGCCCGCCCCGGCGGGCATCCTTTTTCTGTTGTTGTGTCCTCTGGTAAAACGGCCATAACTTTTGATCCGGGAAGAGTTACAAGGCCCGCCTCCTATCAAATCGAAGATATCGACGAGCTCTGCAACTTTCATGCTTTAAGAATTGAGAAATAATGGACGGATGAAGGTCGACATTGGGCTAGAAGTGACTGCTATGCAAATAGTCACCCAAAACAGTGAAGTTCAACGTCCGTTGGTACAAATATCATAACTCTTGAATCCGAACTCCGATTGGAATGATTCAAGATGTTTCGGAAAGCTAAGAAGAAGCTCTACAATATAATTCAAGTTCCAAGCCAAGAACATGAAATAAACATGAAAGCCCAAATGATGTCCAGATTGCTTTTCTTTGCGATTTCTTACCAATTCTTTACGATTTCATACCAATAGTCGCTCGCACAGTTCCCAAGAATATAATCTACAAAATGAACACAAAATGCATGAAAAGTAACTAAGAAACATGAGTTTAAGCAACTAATTTAAGTAACAAATACCGGATAAGTAGGTATAAAAACTACTTATCAAATACCCCCAAACATAAACTTTTGCTTGTCCTCAAGCAAAAACACAAAACAATAATGCTATGCAATGTAACTAATCTACATGCCTACGAATCCAGCAGTAATGACAGAAACAAGTCTATTAAACTGGCCTTAGAGAAATCAAGTAAATATGATAATACATCATATCAAAACAAATCATTAACTTCCCAATCAATCATCAAATCTTAGATTGTTATCACTAATATAGTGCGTGTGTGCTCCATGACAATGTTAACTGATATAAAATTAAATTTAACACATAACAAGTCTCTTCAAAGGCATCATACATTGTAAACTCAAGAAATCCAAAAACAAGCTAGATCCAACTAAAATCATATAATTACCAATATCGAGGGTCAACATGGGATACTTATGCTTCATTTTTCATCTACGAGGGCTTTTTGCTCTTATTTCCCGTTTTATTCAATTTTTTTCTTTTGATTTATATACACATAGCTATATAATGTCTTATTCCCTTAGGCTTTTCAATGATACCTTAACGAGCTTTCGACCAACGACTCCCAAAGCATTAAGACCTTAGGGCGCTAGGTGTAAAGACAATCGCCTTGGGTTACTTACTCAAGTAACAAAGGTCACAAAACTAGACAAGCACGCCATAGTGTTTATTCATACTTTTTTTTTCTTTTTTTTATATAGCTTATATACCCCAAATATTCCCCCAAACTTAGGTTTTTGTCTAACCTTAGTCATAACTACTTATTCTTGTCATTCTTTCATTTAAACTAACATTATCCTTTAGAGTCCCAATATGTATCAATTTAAACTCAATCAATCAACAAGTAGTTTTTACTGTGCTATCCTTATTATACCAGTTTCAAACAGAAAAAAAACTTAATTCATAATAAGAAATCACATCAAAGCTCTAATAGTCAGTACTATACTTGTCTACCCAATTCCAATCTCATCATTGGCCAAAACAAACTGTAAATATCAAATAGATGGACTCATGCAAGATGTACTAAATGCTATAGAAACATAGTAAAATAACTACTATTTTTGAAAATTTTCAATTTTTAAATTTTTTTTTATTTTAATTTAAACAAAAAACTGAATGCAAAAACTAAATGTAAATAACCCGTAAACATAACGAACTACAATGTAAATAACTAACTATATGCAATACAACACTAAAATGCCCCCAAACTTAAACTAGACATTATCCTCAATGGCTTAAATAGAAAAAAGTAAAACAGAGGACTTTCTTGAAAATATAGCAATCCTCCTCCTTGTCCACTAAGTTTGGAGAATAGGTTAGGCATATGGAAAAAATTAGGCACCACACTTGAATTTGACTTGTATAACCTTTCCATAATCTTTTTGCATGTCCATTGAACCTCCAATACCTGCAATGAAGAGAGACAACATGGATTAGAATAACACTTTGAATTGGTAAGAGAACTTAATAAAAAAATTAATTCATATCTAGTAAATAAACTAGTAAAGCATATAAATATAAAAATTCATGGGTTGCCTCCCAGTTAGCGCTTGAATTTCAGTCTTTTAGCCTGACTTTGTCTGGTCAACGCTATCCAATTCCTCTTCGATGATTGAGGAACCCTCCATCCATCAGAAATAATATAACTTTTGGTAGGTTCCCATTTGTGATGGCTATCGAATTAAAGTCACCTAGCATGCTTTGTTTAAATAAGTGCCCAATTAAGAATGTTGAATAACTAGGTGCTTTTCCGTCCGTTGAGCCTATGATTTGATTGGGGCTTTGAGGCTTGGCAAGAACAACGGGCTCTTCTTCTATCTTCTCCTCCTCATCCCACCATGGCTTTACATTTGTAGTAGCTCTCATGTCATAAAGAGCCTTACCGACGACATGACTACCAAGCGGGCACAGTTTTTTAAATCTAAATGGACCCTTGATCTTTGGCGGAGAAGGAACTTGGGACACTAATAACATCGGCTCATCCTCGTTGGTACTTATAGTTAGTTCTTCACCGACCTTATTTTCATTATCCCCACTTGTCTCCTCTTTTTCAACATCTCGTGTCTCATCTAGTTGTAGATTTGGTTCGGGCACTTCATCAAGTCATAACACCAATTATATTTAGGACAGTTGTTCAAGGCTTTGAACATTTGATCTATCTTATTCTGAAGATTTTGAATTGACCGCTCTTGATTAATCATCCTCTCCTCATTTGATGCTACAAATTTGGACAACAATTCCACTACCCCTGAATTATCTATCTCAGTATTGAGGACTATGGGTTGAAGTGGTGATGAGTTGTTCCATCTGGTGCTAAAAATTGCGGCTCGATATTTATTGACTCATCATCTTCTCCTCTTGGTTTGCTATGGTCTTTGACATTAATTCCTCCAAGTTTAACTTTTCTTCTTGCAATGGAAGTTGACATGAGAATTCTGAAGTGTATGTTGGATTTGGACCAGAGTATTGATCTTCATAATTAAAACTCCATGAAGAATCCGGGTGATACCCTCAATCTTGATGATAGTTATTGGGATAGACATAATTGTTGGGGTAATCACCACCACAATATACCGGCTCAAAACTGATGGTGCATTGATGACTCTTATGATTTCCAGCAAAATAATCACAAGTAATCGCCACACTTTGACGACGTTGCGCTGTAAAAGCGTCCAACTTCCTTGAAAGTGTCTCAATCTATGGTGACAATGAAAAAAATACATTGAGTCTATCAATTCCTGTGTCCCTAGGTGGAGTCATATTTGTGTATGGCCATTAATAATTGCATCCATTCATAGTACCTAAAAAGAAAGAAAAATAGGGAGAGTATTAAATAAAAAGAAAAAAAATGTTTAAATTAAGACTAATTTGATTTAAGCTAATATTTGTAAAAAAATATTAAACTAATTCCCCGGCAACGGCGCCAAAAACTTGTTGGATAAAATCTAATTACGCACAACACGGAAGTATACGTGGTCAACAAGTAATAAAGTGAAAGTAGAGTATCGTTCCCACGAGAAATTGTTTAATAAAAATCACCAAATACTAACCCGTAACCAACTCAATCTTATTTAAACGAATGAATTTTAAATTATATAATTAAACTATTATTAAATTCCACTAGTTAAATTAAGATTACGGAGATTTAAAATCACAACTTCACTTATTGCTTCATTTAAGTTAACACACTTCTCATCAATTATTCTCTATTCTGAATTGTTAGTCAAGAACACAAAAGTAGATAAAACCACCTCTCGATGCATAATACCCATACTCACTTAAATTCACAGATTATAGAATTAAACAAAACATCCTAATTAACTAATATACTATATGTCTATGTGAATTACAATTAAAAAGGATTTAAAGCACAAGTTCTCTATAAGATTATATATGGCGTAAATGCATATCTCTATCCTAAACACGAATCATGAATTCCATCTATGTAGAAATCACAAACACATGTTATCATGATCAGATCTAAATCTAAACTTCATCTCTCAAGTTTATATAGATTGTCACGGTAATTGATGGCCAATCAATTAAACAATTAAGTCCAAATCACAATAGACAATCCTCACAATAGAACATAATAATTGATAGCGAAGCATATTAAAATAAACTACACAATAAGATCCATTGTAATCTCAAACAAAGAATTAGTTCATTGAATTAAAACTAAGAATCCACACTTGAATACAAATAAAAAGATAAGAATAAGATTAAGGAAAAGAAGTGAATATGTTGTCGGTAAATTTGTCCTCCGTCTCGCTCTTGAGCTGGATCTCCAATGGCTTCCAAGTGCTTCGATCTCCAAATCTCATAAGAACTAGTGTTTTCTCCTATTCTACTCTAATCTAATCTAATAGAATCCTCTCTCTCCCCTAATCCTTGTGATTATCCTCCTTTTATATGCATCTTTATATGTCTTTAAGTCCTCTTGGAAGTCCTTGAGTCAATCGGATCGAACCAATCCTTCTCGAACTCAAATTCGGGAAAAAAATAACTTTTCTGCGCGTACCCCCGCCCCGACGGGGGGTATAAGGCTTAAAGGGCCTGACTCGGCTGGCATACCCACTGTTTTGCAGCTTATACCCCCGCCCCAGAGGGGTTTTGTATAGTAAAAGCCGGCCCCGACGGGCATCCTTTTTTTACTACAGCGTCCTCCGGTAAAATGATCATAACTTTTGATTCGGGAAGAGTTACGAGGCCCGCCACCAATCAAATCAAAGATATCGACGAGATCTACAAATTTCATTCTTTAAGAATGGAGAAATAACGGACGGATGAAGGTCAAAGTTTGGCTGGAAGTGACTGCTATGCAAATGGCCACCCAAAATAATGAAGTTCAACGTTCGTTGGTACAAATATCATAAATCTTGCATCCGAACTCCGATTAGAATGATTCAAGATGTTCCAGAAAGCTAAGAAGAAGCTCTATAATATAATCTAAGTTTCGACCCAAGAACATGAAATAAACATGAAAGTCCAAACAATGTCCGAATTGTTTTTCTTTGGGATTTCATACCAATTCTTTGCGATTTCACACCAATAGTCGCTCATACAGCTCCCAAGCGTATAATCTTCAAAATGAAGACAAAATACATGAAAAGTAACTAAGAAACATGACTTTAAGTAACTAATTCAAGTAATAGATATCTGATAAGTATGTATAAAAACTACTTATCAGAAGTCCCACAAGAACCATATCTTAACTTCCGTGTGCAAACTACGCAAAACGGCTCAACGGACTGCCTGACGAAAACCTAAAAATGCCATTTTGATTATGGACCCATCTTCCTGAATTCAAAAAAGGGCAAATCATATGTCATTACATAGCCCTCATAAATAGCTTTTTGGAATGGTATGGTACACTTCCATCAGACTCCCGGATTGAAAGTTATGAAGGTTCGAGTGAATATTGCATTGTCCGAGTGCACGTACTTCGAGATGGCAGAACCCACATTGCTCGGGGCACCTCTGCAGTCGCAGGTACACCTGTTGCTGCTGCAGGTACACCTGCTACTGCCACAGGTACACCTGCTGCTCCCCGCCCTCTATCAATATAGAGCTTGGGGTGGCCATTTTGTAAGAGGAAAAAGTGAGAAAGCCCTATCTAATTTGCTCTGTACACACTATAAATTGAGTGCTTTCTCATTTCAAACACTTCTAAGCTTATATTTGGCTACTTTTTACCGGTGGAAATCGAGTGTTCATCCATTTAAAGCTATTGAAGTCTTCTTTGGCAGTCCAGTATAAGACTTCTTACATTACTTAAAGCTTTTTCTCCACTTCTTGCACACACAGTCATTCACGTTGAGAGTCGTGTTATATGTGTATGCCCGAACTTCGGCCCGTGGCTTTTTATTTCTTTTGTATATATATTTATATATATATATATATCCGTACTAACATCATCGAGTTATGCCTCGATTGAGCCTGGATTTACATCCAGAGCGTTTATTACTTATATATATATATATATATATATATATATATATATATATATATATATATATATATATATATTACGTTGGCCGGCTCAGATGATTTATTAGAGTGAGCGAAAAATTTAAAATCATTTATATTTTATTAGATAGATAAACTGTTATCGAACTCTATTCGGTGAGCCTGAATTTTATATCCGGAGCGTTTACTGCTTTTATAAATATAAATACTTATATATATATATATATATATATATATATATATATTTACATTTAATCCCGCCTGGAGTTTACTTCGTGGCGGTTGATCATCTATATATATATATATATATATATATATATATATATATATATATATATATATATATAGCTTTTATACATTTACTTTTTCGTTCCGCCTGGAGTTTACTTCGTGGCGGTTGATCGTTCCTATATATATATTTACAGCTTATATATATATACATGCTTACAGCTTTCATACAAATTGATACATCATGTGAGCCTAGGAATCATGTGATCACAGATTCAGTCTCCTGAATCTAGATTCGGTTCCCGAGATAGAAATTTTCAGCTGTACATGGCTTGTAAATTATTCACGGTGTTTGAATTTCCTTAGACGGCTCTCATGCCCACAAGGAGTTCGACACTGCTATGTATCTTATTTTCTCGAAGATGCTTCGCATCTCGAAAATAAAAGCAACCAAGCCGAACACACAATAAAATGGAAGTATCAAAGGCCTCAATTACTATCGAGCATAAGGGTTTGAAAAACCCCTTTTACAAAACATCACTGCTATATCTTTTTCAAACTGAACTTTTATACAAAATTCAAACCCTTTGTATATAGGTGCAAACAAGGCATAGCACTACTTCCAAATAATTGCACATTGACCTACATACGCACACACACACACATTTATATAACAGTTTAATTGAAAAGTGGCGATCACCGTGGTAACACGGATATCGGGGGGTGCCTAACACCTTCCCTTTGCATAATCAAGCCCTCGGACCCTAACAAATCTCGGTTTCACAGACAAGTCAAATAGTGTCACATCACTAGGTCAATGTGCAAACATTTTCTCAGTTGAGTTGGTACAACCATTTAAAAATACCAACTAGTGACTCTTACAGTCCAATCGTCGACATATACATGTCGGACCTTTTCACAACTTATTTTTTCAAACAAATCTCACCTAACATGAGAACACCAAAAGACAAGAACAGAAAAGGGACAAAAAAAAATCTCGACGTCGACAACCATGATGATGCCGGCTTGAAATTATTTCATAATTTCTTCTTTAACTTTTAAACTCCAGAAAGGTTTTAATTGCCTGAGCTTCTGTCTGACTGGCTTAAATCTCTCTTTGATGGGAAGGCGATGAATGATGATGTCAGTGGATAAACTGACCATGTCTTCATGAGACCATGCAAACACATCCTGGAATTGGGTCAATAGAGTGACCATGTCATTCCTTTTGTTTGGAATAAGGTACGTACCAATCTAGATTTGTTTGGGATTTTCTGAGGCTCCAAGGTTACAAGAGATGGTTTGATCAAGATTTGACTTTGGTTTGTCTTCGACCCATTCTTTGATCTCCTAAGGTATCTCATAGTCCTCTTGTTCAATCTCTAACAAGTCTAAGTCCAACTTTACATCAAAGTTACCTCTCCTTACAAGGATTTTGCCCATCACAACTCAAATAATTCATTCGTCACATTCTACCCTCCTTACAAGAATTCTGTTTTCAGAATCGAAGACACAGATTAAACAAATAACTCAAGATAGTTCTTCATCATTTTGTATTCGAGTTCCCACGTAACTTCTTCGACATTGTGGTTCCACCATATCACCTTCACGGAAGGTATCACCTTATTTCTGAGCACTTGTTCTTTCCTGTCAACTATGTGGATAGGAATCTCCTCATAAGACAAGTCCTTATTGAACTGTAACAGTTCATACTCGATCACATGCTTGTAATCGGGTTTATATGGTCGTAGCACCGACACATGGAAAACGTTGTGAACATGTTCCAATTCTAGAGGTAGAGCTACCTCGTAAGCCACTTCACCTACTCTTTGCAGCGCCTCAAAGGGTCCAATAAACCTTGGGCTTAGCTTTCCTTTCTTACCAAAATGAATCTTTCCCTTCCAATTAGAAACTTTTAGGAAAACAAAATTTCCTATATCAAATTCGCGATCTTGTCTGTGTTGATCATAATAATTCCTTTGTCTATCTTGAGCCGCTACCAATATTGTCCTGATAAGTTTGACAACCTCGACAGTCTACTGTACCAGTTCCGGTCCTAACAGTTGACGTTTATCAATTTCATCCTAGCACAGAGGAGTTCTGCACTTCCTGCCATATAATGCTTCGTAAGGCGGCATGCCAATGCTCGCGTGGTAACTATTGTTGTAGGTGAATTCTGCCAGTGGTAAATGATCATCCCAGTTCCCTTTCAAAACCATGATGCATGCTCTGAGCATATCTTCCAACGTCTAGATTATTCGTTCGCTTTGGTCGTCTGTTTGAGAATGGTACGCCGTACTCATTCTCAACTATGTTCCCATGCATTCTTGTAGTCTCTTCCAAAAATTTGATGTGAATCTCGGATATCTGTCTGACACAATTAACACTGGAACTCTATATCTCGAAATGATCTCCTTGACGTACAACTTTGTCAACTGATCCAGATTAAATCTAATCTTTATTGGAAAAAAGTGTACGGATTTTGTTAGTCTATCCACTATCACCCAAATCGCATCGTATCCTTTCTGAGTAGTTGGAAGACCTACCATTAAATCCATTGTGATATGCTCCCACTTCCATTCCAGTATTTCCAACGACTGGAGTAATCTGCTTGGTCTCTGATGCTCGGCCTTGACTCGTTGACACGTCAAGCATTTTACGACATATTCTACAACATCTCTTTTCATATTCGGCCACCAAAAATGTCGTCGCAAATCTTGATACATCTTCGTACTTCCCGAATGAATTGAATATCTTGAGTTATGAGCTTCAGTCAAGATTTCGTCTTTTATTTTCGATACAGCAGGAACCCAAACTCGTCCTTCAAACCTTAGTAGTCCTTCGGTATCGATCTTGAACTTCACCTCACTACCTTCAACCACTCTTTCTTTGATTTTTCCACATTCTTCATCTTGAAGTTAAGCGTTCTTTACCTTGTCCACTAAAGTTACATTAACTACCATCTGAAACAATCTCTCATCGAATTCTTTTGGAAATTTAATTTCCAGCTCTAGTCTTACCATTGCTGAAATAAGCTCCTCCTGGGTAGTTAACATCATCAACTTCTGTCGACCCTTCCTACTCAAGGCATCGGTCACCACATTGGCTTTACCCGGATGATAAAAGATTTCGCAATCATAATCTTTTATCAGTTCTAACCATCGTCTCTGACACATGTTCAGATCCTACTGTGTGAAAATGTACTTCAGACTTTTATGGTCCGTGTATATCTCACATTTCTCCCCATAGAGATAATGTCTCCATATCTTCAGAGCAAATACCACCGTAGCCAACTCCAAATCATGAGTCGGGTATCCCTTCTCATAGTCCTTCAGTTTCCTTGATGCATACACAATGACTTTGCCGTTTTGCATAAGCATATAGCCTAGTCTTTTATGTGATGCATCGCTATATACCACAAAGTTTCTTGTATTATCCGGTAATGACAACACAGGTGCCATGCTAAGCCTCTTTTTAAAATCCCAGAAACTCTCTTCACACTTTTTCGTCCAAACAAATTTTACAGATTTCCATGTGAAATTCGTTAACGGAGTGGCAATCTTGGAAAAGTCCCGAATAAACCGTCTGTAGTAGCCTTCCAATCTCAAGAAACTTCTCACCACTGATGGTATGCTTGGTTGTTCCTAATTTATTACAGCTTCAACCTTTGATGGATCTACTGAAATCCCATATTTGTCAATCACATGCCCAAGAAATTGTACACGATTTAGCTAAAATTCACACTTAGAGAATTTTGCGTACAACTTTTCCTTTCTTAACGTCTCTAACGTCAAACGTAAATGTTCTTCTTGAGATTTGGAGTACACCAGAACATTATCAATGAATACCACCACAAACTTATCTAAGAATGGTTTAAAAATCCTTTTCATCAAATCCATGAATGCTGCAGGGGAATTAGTTAAACCAAAAGACATTACCAGAAACTCGTAGTATCCATACCGAGTTCTGAATGTCGTCTTAGGTACTTCCTCATTTCTTACCTTTAATTGATGATACCCACTTCTCAAATCTATTTTTGAGAAGTACTTAACTCTTTTCAATTGATCAAACAAGTCATCTACTCTTGGTAATGAATATTTATTCTTAATAGTGACTTTGTTTAATTCCCTATAATTAATGTAAAGATGCATTGACCCATTTTTCTTCTTCACGAATAACACAGGTGCTCCCCACGGTGACACACTCGGCTGAATGTATATCTTATCTAGCAGCTCTTGCAATTGTACCATCAGTTCCTTTATCTCTACTGGAGCCATCCTGTACCGGGCCTTCGATATCGGAGCAGTTTCTGGCGCTAAATTGATAACGAACTCGATCTCTCTGTCAGCAGAAGTCCTAGAAAATCCACAAGAAATACGTCTGCAAAATCCCTAACAACTGGTATCTCTTCCTATTTCATACCCTTTCTCTAAGTATCAACTATATAAGCTAAGTACCCTACACAGCCATGACTCAATAACTTCTTGGCCTGTATAATCGTCAGACATCTCGCTTGTCTATGCTATTTGTTACCATAGAAAACTACCTTTGACGGAGTCGTAAGGTTTACACATTTCTTTTGGCAATCAATTATCGCTCCATAATTGAATAATCAATCCATTCCCAGTATCACATCAAACTCTCCGAGTTTTATCGGGATCAAATCTATTGTCATAACATTTCCCTTAATTTTCACCCTACAATTTTTGTATACGAACTTAACAGGAATCACCTCCCTATTCGCAATTTCTATGTTTAAAGGGAAATTCAACTCTTCACTAGGCAATTCTAACCTTTTAGCAAATTCATCAGATATAAACAAGCAAGTAGCACCCGAATCAAATAATACATATGCATTTATATCATTGATGTGACGCCCCCAGAATAGGTATACAACACCCATTCTGAGTCGCCAAATACATGGTACAGAAAGCAAACTACAACTTCAATAATACAATTGTCGTGCAAAATACGACAACACATACTGTGAGTTTAAATACAAATATTGTCTTCTAGACAATATCCACACTCAAATAAATCCTCATTACAATTATTCAAACACTATTTTACAGAAATAGTGAGGACTGCTAATACATCTTTCTAGAACCATCACTCCATACCCCGACTAGATCCTGCTATGTTCTCACCTCCTGAGAAGAAAAATGGAACAAAAAGGAAAAGGGTGAGCTCAACTAGCCCAGTAAAGAATATTATGACTAAGATAATATACAACAAATTATCGTTAGTCTTCAACAGGGAAAAATCTGATAAAATATAATCGACAACAAGTTTTAGATCAACAACTGCAGCGGAAACAACAAACCATTAGAAGAGTCAAGTAGAGAAAGAATTCTACTATCTTCTAAGATTTAAAAGTCCATCATCAATATTTTATCCCTGTAACATCAATTAATAATCATCTTTAACCAAATATTCATCTTTGCACTACAGGCCAAAGATATTCATTTGTATCATCAGTCGGTCATGTTCATCTCAACACCTGTTCATCTTTGCACTACAGGCCAAAGATATTCATCAAGTAATTATACATCTTTGCACTACAAGCCAAAGATATTCAGTAATATCATCATTTAGGACTGAGGATGATGAAAAATATCTTAAAGAGAACGAATCCAATGAGACAGAAGGACAAATAGTAGAGATTCGTATAACAGTTTATCCAAGATCAATAATACTTCATAATAATCAATTGTGAAGCAGAATTCAAAAATAAAGATCAAAACATGGATACAATCAAAGATAGCAACCATAATAGACATCTTGGACAAAAAGGGAAAATTTTATTTTTCGGTGAATAGTGCCGTATTCGTGAATAGTGCCGTATACGTGAATAGTGCCGTATACGTGAATAGTAACCCCCGACACAAAAAGTTCCAAATTTGATAAAAACTCATATCAATATTTCAGCATAATGATATTGAAGAAAATAATATCATTAAGAAGAAAATAATATCCCTTACCTCAAAATATCAGTACTTCTGGTCGGAATACCGGTATAAGGCTGAAAGAAACTTGCTCTGATGAATAGAAACTCTCAAAGTATCTAAATACTCACAAAATACACTCAATAATCTAGAGAGAGAAAGAGAGAAAACTTGTTTCTGGTGTAATTTTCAATTCTAACTTAGCCCTCTATTTATAGGAAAATTTTGGTAGGTTTGACCTGCAACCTGATGGCTTTACCTGCTACTATTCCCACCTACCACATTTGAAATATAATTCAGCACATTTCTTCACCAACCACAAGTGGGGCCCACCAATTCTAGAATTTTCCATCAAAATGATAAACTCCGAAAATTCAACAATTTCTGAACCAGTCATCTTGTAAAATTCATAATAAATCATACGTTCATTTTTAACGGTTCAAAATTTGTGGGCATATACTCAACTTATATATGTATAACATATCCAAAAATTACCACGATCCAACGGTCGGATTAAAAATTATAACCCCCGCAAAATATCTCAAAAACCCTGATTTTTAATACCTCCATTCCGACAAAAATATGGATAAAAACCTCAACATTAACTCCTTCATTTTTAACCACAAAAATATATCCCTCATTTATATCCACATAAAATAAATATTTCCTTATCATATGAATCAATAATTAATTATTCATAAATAATATTACAGAATCACATTTATGACAACCAGGCCGTTCCCAGGAAAGAGGGGGCTTTCCAATAAGGATTTCTCCTTACTGGCGCGCAATTAGATGACCAAACCTCTCCTTAGACAGAACTTTCTAGACATTACCAATAATGTTATCTAATAATATTATTCAAATAATATGAATTATTGATCTGATAAATGAAAATACTGTGCAGCAACAATTATTGAAACAACAATAATATAAAATATCAACGCATCAATTATTGAATCAATAAAATAAAATATTGAATAATAACTACTGTAACAATTATTGAGTAGTGCCTTCTTACGTAAGAATCAATAATTGGTGCAATACCGTGTGCTACTGTATTTTAACCACCGGGTATTCCAACAGTATTAACGGTAACAACTACGCCGTTATTTATAAACAACTTATACTTGTCGTTTTCTTCATCCAATCGCTTTCCGTTATGGGGCCCACACAAGGCTGCGTCGTCGTACGAATATTCCCCGACAGCAAGAATATTCCACGACCAACCGAATATTCACCGACCAAAAATAAATATTTTATAACCACTTGCTTATTTTGCAAAATTTGCACATTTCACCCATAACCAAAGTATTATATCAAATTAACCCCTTATTATTCACAATAATATTTAGAGAAAATTTGATTTTATTCATTAATAAGTTGGGGTCTTACAATTGATTAGGATAATACATGACACAACATCTTTTGATTGCACCGCATCCTACACCGTCATGTTGAAGGTTCTGACTGCGGGTCTGTTTGATGACGTTGGTCTAGTAATAGGCAAAGTACCTCCACTGCCACCTCCCTTGCTTCTCGTTGCCTCTCTAACTTTCTTCTTAGGGCACTAACGAGCAAAATGATCCTTTAACCCGCATGTGTAGCAAGCATTCTTATTTGGTTGATGGAAATTTAAAGTAATGTGACCCTCCTGACCACAGTTGAAGCATACTCGCTTACCCCTTAAGCACACGCTAGTGTGATTCTTTCCGCATGTAGCACAAGCTTCAAACTTCTTTTTCTGTTGGATACTCTATTGACTTCCAGTACCAACACTTGCATTCCACTTCCTTTTCAGGTTATTATTATGCCCACCACTGCTACCACCATTCTTTCCTTCACTCTCATTATTCTTCTTTATCTGCTACTGATTGTACTTCATCACAGCCTCGCCTCCACCCTCAGCTATAATCGCCTTCTCAAGCACTGCAACAAACATCTTCAACTGAAACATGGAGACTCTACTGTACAACAAGGGCTTCAATCCCTTTTCAAATCTTCTCGCCTTGCGCTCATATGTGTTAACTTGATATGGCACAAACCTTACCAACTCATTAAACTTTGCTGCATACTCTGACACTATCATTATGCCTTGCTTCAGCTCTAAAAACTGCATCTCCATCTAATTCTTTGAACTCTCTTGAAAATAAGTCTAGAAAAATATTTCCTTGAACCTATCCTAGGCCATCACTCCCTGACCTCCTCGGGTTTTATTGTCTTGCCACCAATAACTGGCCTCTATTTTCAACATAAATGTAGCAAAAGCAGTCTTCTGGTCCTTACCAGTTAGCAACATCGAAAACTCTCTATTTACATGATCCAGGTCTGTGCTTCAACTGAATTCATGAACCCACAGAATTCTAGTGGTCGAACCACCTTGAAATCCTTAAAAGTCACAGCTTGGTTCTGCGGTTAATTTTGCAGCACTTTCGTCAATAATGTCACCAACTGCTGAACTGGGTTAACATCAGCGTTGTTGTTATTAGTAGAACCCTTAGGGGTTCTTCGTCGTGGTTGACGTATTGGAGATATTTTCTGTTAAAAATATACTTATTAGATTATTACTCTATCTTTTTAAGTATTTTCTACTTAACTTGCACATCATAAAAGATCACCACATAACACATAACATCTTGAATAAATATTAACTTTTATTCATTCATCATCTTTTAAAAACATAATAATGATAGCATCCCTGCTATCTACATCACTTTCCTGAACTACTAAAGTTTTAGGATAATATCATCATCATATTCTATTAGTTACATAATACTTGGGATTTACATCTCATTTATTATATCATTAATCACAAAAAAAATAGATTCATTACGATGACCTACTAAAATGATGCATAACCTTACGACGCTCCTCTTCCATAATACAGAACATTATTCTGCGATCTAACATATACCATGGTAGCATTTTGAACTGAGTCAGATAGTACATGACTCGGTCTTGAGCTCGTTTTATCATAGTGTTGAACACACCATTCATCTCCTCCATCTTGATCTTCTTTGCTTATACCTCTCCCTCTGCTACCTCTGCACGCTGAGAAGCTTTCTTATATGCATATTCGGCTCTTGCTCTCTTGTCAGATTCCTATTTCAAGTTATTTGTCAGCTTCGTGATCTCCTCCATCAGCTGCTCATCATCTTTAGACTTTACCAAATCACAACGTAAAGTTTTCACAACTTACTAATTTTACAACTTTGGAACTATCAAATACATATTAAAATCTGTTATAGCGTCTTTGTTACATGCTTACCACATTGTCATTTTCATTAGACTAGGTTATATTGTGTTTTAAAAATTGAACAATCAACATGGAAACATTGTCACTGTTCTGGCTAGGGCACAGCTGTGCCGTTTACAGCTCTAGAACCAGTGCAGCTGCACTATGATAAGTAGGTTTTATACCTACTTATTGGTTACCAACTCACGAAAATTATGCTCAACTTAAGTAGTTTTATTATGTTTTATTTGCGTTTTGTGTTTATTTTGTAGTATGCATTGATGGAACTCTTATAGAAACATAAGGCGTGGAATAGCAAGGATTGGCATGGGTTAGGATGGATGGCATGAAGCTAACAAAAGCACGACAAGATGGACGTGAGAAAATGAGGAAGAGATTAATGAAATGGTGAAGTACAGAAGTGAGGAAATGAAGAAGCAAGCTAGTAGCAACAAAAAGCAGCAACATCAAGCAAAAAGACAGCAGAAGACTCAGTGAAGTAGCAGCGTGGCCGCGCTGCTAATCAAGCTCTACATGGCGCGCCCACGCCTAAGGCAAGACAGAGGCAAATCAGGCATCGCGCGGCTGCGCTCCAAAATCAAAGGACCATATCGCGCCCGTGCCATACACTCGATAGTCATGCTTATAGCGTGCCCACGCCCGATCCCATTTACACCATTGCGCGGCCGCGCCAGTCTTATTTAGTTAAAATTTGCTGACTTTTTATAATTTGAATTTGAGCCCGTTTTGCTCAAGTGAGATGATATGGTTGGTACCAGACGTGTTATTATTATTATCTTTACTGTTGTTAGGGTTCAAATGACTCTAGAGAGGGTTTGAGCAAGGATTACTACATTTTAGCTCTTCTTTTATTCTATATTACTTAATAATTCTAGTTTGTAATTCTGGAGATTTTTGGGTGAATTGGACAAGCTTGGAAACAGAACTTGCAGCAGGAATTTGCAGATTTGATTCTCTCATTTCTTCATATCTTTTGTTTGCATTTCTTATTCTAATGGTTTGCTTCAATCCCATAATGGCTTTTGGTTTAGAAATAAACTAAATTCCATTATGGGATTCTAATGCATAGTTTATATATGTATGACTGATTGTATTGTTGAATATTTAACATAGGATTGCCCATTATGGTTGTGGTTAATGAATGAATGCTTGATCACCATTCACAGTATTTGCTTGTATGGATTTGAAAAATGAAATAGAAGTATGGAGTAGATCATAATGGCATATGTTCATATAGCTTATGGATGTTAGGCTTTGTAATTCGTGAACCGGAGAGACATATTTGTAGTCATTAAGAGAGCTTGAGCTTAAATCATATTTGCTATAAATTCACATAGATATATAGTGAGTTTAGTATTTATGATGATTACATGAATTCTATCAATTGTGGATTTTGTGTAAATTGGGCATAGTTCATTGAAAAATGGTTGTGTTTCACTTATGTGCTCTCGACTAGCTTTTCGTATTAAATAAGTAACATAACATGAGGCATACATTTTAGATGAAGCATTAGATGATATTAGAATCCCATATCTTTCCAAATTTGATTACTCCCTCTTAATAATATTTGTTTATTGTGTTGATAAGTAATTTAGTTATAAATTCATTTATTGATTAATAGTTTAAGCATATAAAAATAGTGATCAAGCTGTTGCATGATAAATTAGATTGATCATCTTTCTCCGTGGATCGATACTTTCCTTATTCTATACTACTTGTTGACCCATGTATACTTGCATGAGTTAGAGTCCATTTTGCTAACACAAAAAGGAGGCAACAAGTTTTTGGCGTCGTTGCCGAGGAAAGGCGTTTAATTTTAATATTGTCGTCATCAATTAAAGCTAGATTTGTGTGACTTAGACAATTCTATTCTTATTCTTATTTCTATTTTATTTTTGTTTGAATTTCAGGTACTTGTGCATAGTATATGTGCACTCAATCGTCACATCCTAAGTTGATAGAAAATATCAATGGTAGCACTTGGAGATGGAGAGCACGTAGGAATATACAAGTAGATTTTGAAACTTCATCATCCAGTATGGCAAAAGAAGAGCAAAGAGATGAACATCGGGCCCTAAGGGATTATTCAATGCCTAAGATTAATGAGTTGCAGTCGAGCATAGTATGTCTAGCTATAGCAGCCAACACTTTTGAAATTATGTTTGGAACTATACAAATGGTCCAGAATATGGTTCAGTTTGGAGCTGCTGCTACAGATGACCCGAATGAGCATCTATTGAGCTCTATAGAGATATGTGATACCTTTAAATATAATGGGGGTGTCAGAGGATGCAATTAGACTCAGACTGTTTCCATTCTCTCTACGGGACAAGGCTTGAAGTTGGCTCCACTCTTTACCATCAGGTTCTATTACAACATGGGAGGACTTAGCACAAAAGTTCTTAGCCAAATTTTTCCCAATGGCTAAGACTGCTAAAATGAGGACAACGATTTCCCAGTTTGAACAACAGCAGGGTGAGTCATTATATGAAGCTTGGGAACTGTATAAAGAGATGCTAAGGAAATGTCCCCATCATGGAATGCCAGATTGGATGGTGATAAATACATTTTACAATGGATTGGGATGGCAATCAAGGCCGATTGTAGATGCTGCAATAGGAGGAGCCTTATGGGCCAAGAGTTATAAAGAGGCTTATAATCTTATAGAGACTATGACATCAAATGACTTTCAAAATCCTACGACCAGAATGCCACAGCCTAAAGTTGCGGGAGTGTTAGAGGTGGTTGCTATCACACAGTTGTTAGCTTAGATGGCATCTATGGCAAAGAAGATTAATTCGTTAGTAGAAAGTAAAGTGAAGACATTTGCTTTTGTATGTGAGATTTGTGCAGGGTCGCATCCAACTGATCAATGTGCAATTAGTTCAGAATCGGTACAGTATGTGAGCAACTATCAGAAGAATCAGAATCAGTTCCAGAATTCCTATAACCCCAATAACCGCAACCATCCAAATTTTAGTTGGTCAATCAATCAAAATTAACAAAGTCAACAGTTTTAACCACAACATCAGTTTCAGTCACAACCATCTCATAAACAGTATGCTCCAAAACCACCCTATCCTCCAGGATTTCAACAACAACATCATCAATCACCTGCACCTCAGACAGAGAAAAAATCAGAAATGGAGGAGATGATGCTCAAGTATATGGCTAATACTGAGGTTATGATCAAGAGCTAGGCAGTGGTTATAAAGAATTTGGAAACTCAGATGGGCCAGATGGCAAATACATTGAACAATAGACCACATAGATCTTTGCCGAGTAATAAAGAGGCTAATCCAAGAAGGGAGTGTAAAGAACAATGTCAGGAGATAACTTTAAGGTCAGGGAAATAGACTATAGAATTTTAGCATGGCGTGCCCGCGCCACTTATACATGAGGAAACCACGCGACTGCGCAGTGAAGAGAATGGTTCTGAAGATGCTTTGTTTAAAGAAGAGTGAAGGGTTACCTGAGAAGTCAGAAACTAGAATACCAGTTGTTCATCCCCCTGCTCCATATCCACAGAGACTATAAAAATATAGGGAAGATAAGCAGTTCAGTAGGTTTTTGGAGGTGTTTATGAAGCTACAAATTAATATACCTTTCATTGAGGCATTGGAGCAGATGCCAAGTTATGCAAAGTTTATGAAAGGGATATTATCAAGGAAAAAGAGATTGGAAGATTTTGAGACAGTAGCTTTAACTGAATAGAGCAGTGCAGTGCTCCAACACAAATTACCTCCAAAGCTAAAGGATCTGGGCAGTTTCACGATACCTTGTTCAATTGGAAAGATGAGTTTCAACAAGTGCTTGTGCGATCTAGGGGCGAGCATTAATTTGATGCCATTGTCAGAGTTCAACCAGTTGGGGTTGCCGGCTTCAAGGCCGACAAATATTTCTCTACAGCTGTCTAGCAAGCACATTACTTATCCACAGGGTATTGTAGAAGATGTGCTGGTTAAAGTGGATAAATTCATCTTCCCGACTGATTTTAACATCTTAGATTATGAAGATGATAGAAGCATACCTATCACCCTTAGGAGACCGTTCTTAGCCACAGGATAAACATTGATAGATGTTCAGAAGGGTGAATTAACAATGAGAGTTCATGATCAAGAAGTCACCTTTAACGTGTTCAAGGCTATGAAGCTTTCAACAGACGAAGAAGAATGTTTCAGGATTGATATGGTGGACAAGGTGTTGAATGATGAAGTGGAGAGTTTAGTGGAAAATGAGCCTTTGAAGAGTGCTATTTTGGGAAATTATGAGATGGAAGATGAGGATATTGCTGAATTTGTTCAGATACTTGATACAGTGCCACAGTTCAGAAGATTTAAAATTCCTATTGAGCCACTTAAAAATGTTGGAGAGTCATCAGTAAAACTCAAGCCATCGCTTGAGATGCCTCCAGAACTTGAATTGAAACCACTTCCAGACCACTTGAGGTATGCATTTTTAAATGATAATTCAAAATTACCTGTTATTATTTCTTCTGCACTAACATCTTGTCAGGAAGAAAAGCTGCTAAGAGTTTTGAGAGCATTCAAATCAACGATTGGATGGACTATAGCATACATCAAAGGGATCAGCCCATCATTCTGTATGCACAAGATCCTGCTGGAAGATGATAGTAAACCTTTAGTGGAGCAACAACGGAGGCTAAATCCAATTATGAAGGAAGTGGTGAAGAAGAAAGTGTTGAAATGGTTAGACACATGAATTATATATCTGATTTCAGACAGCTCGTGGGTAAGTCTGGCACAGTGCATGCCAAAGAAAGGGGGAATGACTGTAGTCTCGAATAAGAACAATGAATTGATACCGACCAGGATAGTAATGGGGTGGAGAGTCTGCATGGACTATCGCAGACTTAATAAAGCTATAAGGAAAGATCACTTCCCACTGTCGTTTATTTATCAGATGTTGGACAGACTAGCAGGTCATGAGTATTATTGCCTTCTGGATGGGTATTCAGGCTACAATCAGATTGTGATAGCTCCAGAAGACCAAGAAAAGATAACATACACATGTCCATATGGTACATTTGCTTTCAGAAGGATGTCTTTTGGGTTGTGCAATGCCCCAACCACATTTTAGAGGTGTATGATGGCAATCTTTTTAGATATGGTGGAGCACAATGTGGAAGTGTTTATGGATGACGTCTCAGTATTCGGTGATTCATTTGATTTGTGTCTAGAAAATTTGGTGATGGTATTAAGAAGATGTGTTGAAATGAATTTGGTTTTGAATTGGGAAAAGTGCCATTTTATGGTACAAGAAGGTGGACAGGGCGAAGCTAGAGACTATTGAGAATTTGCCTCCACCTACTTCTGTTAAATGTGTTCACAGTTTTTTGGGACATGTAGGCTTCTATAGGAGGTTTATCAAAGACTTCTCCATGATCACAAAGCCACTTTGCAGTCTATTGGAGAAAGATGCACAGTTTAAGTTTGATGAAGACTGCATGTCTGCATTTGAGAGCATTTGAAGAGAAAGTTAACTACAACACCAATGATCACAGCACCAGACTGGGACTTACCATTTGAATTGATGTGTGACGCAAGTGATTTTGTTGTGGGGGATATTTTGGGTCAGCAAAGGGACAAGGTATTTCATGTGATATACTATGCAAGCAAGACCCTCACTGATGCTCCGTTGAACTACACCACTACAGAGAAGGAACTTTTGGCAGTTGTGTATGCTTTTGATAATTTTTGTGCGTATTTGATTGGGACTAGGGTGATAGTGTACACGGATCATGCAGCAATTCAGTATTTGGTGGCAAAGAAAGATGCTAAGCCTCGTCTAATCAGGTGGATACTTATGTTACAAGAATTTGATTTAGAGATCAAGGACAAAAAAGGGAATTGAGAACCAAGTGGCGGACCACTTATCTAGATTAAATAATTCGGGAAAGGATATAAATGACAGAGTTTTGATTAATGAGTCCTTCCCAGATGAGCAATTATTCGTGGTGCAAGGTGAAGTGCTATGGTTCGCAAATTTTGCTAACTTCCTAGTAAGCAAGATCACCCCTTCTGACTTGACTGGGTATCACAAGAAGAAGTTTTTGCATGATGTGAAGTGGTTTATATGGGATGAACCATACCTGTTCAAGTAGTGTGCCGATTAGATGATAAGGAGATGTATCCTATACAGTGAGACATAAGGTATTTTGCAAGATTGTCACATGTCATTGTATGAAGGTCACTATGGTGGTGAACGGACAACGGCTCAAGTGTTACAAGCATGATTTTACTGGCCGACAATTTTTAAAGATGCTTACAGATTTGTCCAAAGGTGTGATAGATGTCAGAGAGTTAGGAATATTTCCAAGAGAAATGAGATTCCCTTGAACACAATCCTCGATGTTAAAATTTTTTACGTGTGGGGGATAGATTTCACGGGGCCTTTCATTTTGTCATGTGGGAATCTATATATCTTATTGGTAGTCGACTATGTGTCTAAGTGGGTGGAAGTGGCAGCTCTTCCAGTAAATGATGCTAAGGTAGTCCTAAGATTTTTACAAAGAAGTATTTTCACAAGGTTTGGGACGCCAAGAGCCATCATTAGTGACGAGGGCATCCATTTTTGTAATCGACAGTTCACAGCTCTGTTAGCTAAGTATGGGCTGAATCATCACATTGCTACAGCTTACCATCCCCAGACTAATGGTCAAGTAGAGGTTTCAAATCGTGAAGTAAAGAGAATTCTTGAAAAGATAGTGAACCCCACAAGGAAGGTTTGGTCATTGAAGTTAGATGATGCTGTATGGGCTTACAGGACTGCCTATAAGACACCATTGGGAATGTCACCATTTCAGCTTATACATAGAAAGGCTTGTCACCTTCCCATGGAGCTCGAGCACAAGGTGTATTGGGCCATAAAAAAGCTCAACTTTGACTTGAAGGCTGAATGAGAAAAATGCCTACTCCAACTCAATGAGTTGGATGAATTCAAATTACTAGCCTACGAGAACTCCAATCTATATAAGGAAAAGGTGAAGAGATGGCATGACCGAAAGATTATGGAAAGAGTGTTTGAACCGGGGCAAAGAGTTCTATTGTTTAATTCAATACTTAAACTTTTCCCAGGAAAACTCAAGTCAAGGTGGTCGGGGCCATTTACTGTGAAGTCAGTTTATCCACATGGTGCAGTCGAGATATTTGATAAGTTCCCAAACAAGCCTTTCAAAGTCAATGGACAACGGCTTAAGCACTATTTTGGTGGTGAGGTTGATAGGTAGAAGGTCACCTCAATTCTTTCTTCTACATGAATTAAGCAGAGATAGTCAAGCTAATTGACTATAACTTAGCGCTCGATGGGAGGCACCCCATTATTTCTATCCTTACCTCTTGTTTACTTCTGTTAGGATCGTATTTATTTCTCATTTTCATGTTAGTTTTTGATAGCATAATAATTGTTGATTATAGTTTTATTGGAGCTGAATGTGCATATTATGTTGATTTGGAGTAGCATATAGAGCATTCTTTTGGGATATTCATTCATGCATATAAATTAGTTCATGTTTTGATCTTGAAGAATTGGCAAATCCCATAATGGAAAATGCTGTATGTGCAAGTGATTTGCAGAATATCAGTAGCTACCGATTTCTTCTTCAAAGATTCAGCTCAGTTGTTGTCAAGATACAGGACCGCGCGGCCAATCATTTCAGCAATTCAAACACAGCGCGCCCGCGCCCTACATCTTTGCATTCTGCTAAACAGCGCGCCCGTGCCCTTTCCACGTTTAAACCCAGCGCGCCCGCGCTAGGGTAGAAGCGCGCCCGTGCCTTCATCAGGCTTAAATATTGCGCGACCGCGCTTGAGGTCGGTTATTGAATTTTTTTTAAACCTTTTAAATGCGTGCCCCATTTCATTTGTTATATCAGTTACTTCTAAAATGTGCGCCTCTCAAATTCTCTCCCGATAAAACCGAGGCACGTCTCTTCTCCTCTCCAAACCATTTCCATTTCAAATTTTTAACTCCTCACCCCACTACACATTCTATGCATTTACTTTCCTCCCACATTCAAATTCTTAAATACATCCATTCATTTCTAGAGATAACTAGGGTTTGTTAGGGTGAGCAAAAACAACGAGTTTGGGGGTGTTCTTTGTTCGTCAAATTATATAGAAATTGTTCATCAGTAAAGTTCTTCTTCTTATTTTCATCATTTGCTATGGCACCCAAAAGAACCCATTCCCTTACTCCATCATCTTCATCTTCAAGCAGTCAGAGTGAGGATAATTGTCGACCTCACCAAATTCGCCAGCCTCGATGCTCAAACTTAGTATTATAGGATAGTGGCTAAGACATTTATGAAGGAGCGTGGATTCAAGCCTGGTAAAGAGGATGGATAACTGTTGGCAATAATTAAGGAACGACATTGGATGACATTGGTGTCTTCACCTATGCCTGCCCCCATGGGCATTGTACGTGAATTTTATGCCAACACGAAGGAGATCATGAGTGGATTATATTATGTTCGGGGTGTTCAAGTGGACTATCGCCCACAGGCAATTCGTAGTGTGTTTAACTTACCTGACCCACCAACTGGGCATTTAAATGTAAATTAGGTAGAGGCTGAATGATTTGAGACCAACTTGGACATGGTTATCACTAACTTATGCGTACTTGGTACGCAGTGGAAGTGCAAGCCTGACGCAAATCAGCCTACAACTTTTTCGGCTTCAACCTTTAATCGCTACGCCAAGGCTTGGAATTTATTTATCTGTGCAAATCTTATGCCATCATCACATCAGCATGAGATCACAACTGAGCGGGTAATAATTTTATGGGTTATAGTTATAGGAAAATACATTGATGTGAGCCATCTTCTCAATCAAAATATGCTACGCTACATGAGGGGAAGAACCACAAGAAGCATTCCACATGCGTCAGTTGTAGCTCATTTATGTGCACGAGTGGGAATCAAATGGGCCAATGCACAAATGTAGTTTCTAAGTCAAGATATCACTCATGCCATGATTGCCAAGTTTAAGGATTGAACAGGGGTACACTGCACCCGAGGGGCAAAGGCTTCATTCTTCCTGTCGCATCATCGGTGCCACCACCGTAATCTATTAAAGTAGAAATTTTAGACCATGCCACTACTGAAAATGACGATCGTCGTCTCCGAAGGTTGGAGAGAAAAGTGGATGCTATGTACGATAATTTTTTAGCCTTTGCAAATGGATTATTGTGGTCACTATCTGAAGCTTTTTGCGCAGCAAGGAGCAATGCTTGAGTGGCCACAATTCGGGATAGCCACACCATTTCCACCGCCGAATTCACCACCCGAAGAGGGTGGTATAACTGATAATTAGGGGAGTTTCTTTAAACCCTTTACCTTCATTCACTGGGGACACTGAATAATTTAAGTTTGGGGGTATTGGGTGTTTAGTAGCATAGAGCATGTAGTTAATTGCATGTAGTTTAATTTTGCATCATTTTAACATGTTTAGTATAATTTTTGCATGCTTATATGTTTAGTTTATTTGTGCAGCAATTTTTTTATTTTTTAGTGATTAATATGTGTTTTAGTTATGTGTTTAGTTGCATATCCCAAGTATCTAGTTGTGTGGAATTTTAATCTAGCCGATGATGAATTAGAATTTTGATAGATTTTTGAATTTAGTGGATAACATGAGCTCAGCTATAATGTTTTACATGATTTAATTCATGCTTGTTTAGATGCTTTCAGTTAGCACGTAGGTGTTCATATATGCTTGTTGGTGTAAGAATACTGTGTTTTAATTGCTTAGTAGAAAATGTT
Organism: Panax notoginseng; assembly: GCA_016801055.1. Taxonomy (NCBI): domain Eukaryota; kingdom Viridiplantae; phylum Streptophyta; class Magnoliopsida; order Apiales; family Araliaceae; genus Panax; species Panax notoginseng. The sequence goes on from CM029013.1 coordinate 121,874,054, forward strand.
GTTTTAAAAATGGAATTGTGTAGAAAAGTAGACATAGACTATGAAAACATTGATAATCAAACTTTGGGAACACATGGGTATGCTTATTGTATATAAAAAAAGAAGAGAAAAATCCATCTTGGGACCTTCCCGAGTTGAATTATTGAATCGTGTGAAGGGGCGAGATGGAGCGTAAAACGCACTCACAGTATAAAAAAAAAGAAGCAATAAACACCGCGAAAAAGTGCGAAAATCACCCTCGTGAGTAAAAATAAAGTAGATTAACCCCATTGTAGAACCTCAGTTTGTATTGAAGTGTTGGAATAGTCTTTGTTTCATTAGTATATGTGATTCTTGATTTAAACTTCAATTTTCTGTCTTTAGCGGTATAACATGTGTAGTCTTTGCCTTGGTCAAGCTTATTTATGAACACATCAGACACACACACATCATCTTTATAGTGAGTTTGGATTATTTGATTATATGATGCTATGCATGTAGCTTAGTTTGGTACTTTGTTCTTGAATCTGGATAATTATCTTAGGCAAAATTGATTGGATTTCCAATTTAGCTGGAAATCTTGGGACTCGCTTGCATCGTAGTGTTGTTTGCATAGGATGTAGTTGCATTGTTCATTTTATTTTCATGTGCATTGCTTGAGGGCAAGCAATAATTCAAGTTTGAGGGTATTTGATAAGTAGGTTTTATAACTACTTATTGGTTACCAACTCACGAGAATTTTGCTCAACTTAAGTAGATTTATTTACATTTTGTGTTTATTTTGTAGTATGCATTGATGGAACTCTTATATAAGGTGTGCAATAGCGTGGAATAGCAAGGATTGGCATGGATTAGCATGGATGGCATGAAGCTAGCAAAAGCACGGCAAGATGGACATGAGCAAATGAGGAGGAGATCAATGAAATGGTGAAGTGCAGAAGTGAGGAAATGAAGAAGCAAGCTAGTAGCAACAAAAAGCAGCAACAGTAAGTAAAACGACATCAGAAGACTCAGTGCAGCAGCAGCGCGACCGCGCTACCAATCAAGCTCTACATGGCGCGCCGGTGCCTAAGGCAAGACAGAGGCAAATCAGGCATCGCGTGGCTGCGCTACAAAATCAAAAGACTATGGCGCGCCCGTGCCATACACTCGACAGTCATGCTTATAGCGCGCTCGCGCCCGATCCAATTTACACCATTGCGCGGTCGCGCCAGTCTTATTCAGTTAAAATTTTCTGACTTTTTATAATTTGAATTTGAGCGTATTTTGCTCAACTTAGACGATATGGTTTGTACTAGATGTGTTATTATTATTATATTTACTGTTCTTAGGGTTTAGACGACTCTAGAGAAGGTTTGAGCAAGGATTACTACATTTTAGCTCTTCTTTTATTCTATATTACTTAATAAATCTAGTTTGCAATTCTGTAGATTTTTGGGTGAATTGGACAAGCTTGGAAACAGAACTTGCAGCAGGAATTTGCAGATTTGATTCTCTCATTTCTTCATATGTTTTGTTTACATTTCTTATTCTAATGGTTTGCTTCAATCCCATAATGGCATTTGGTTCAGAAATGAACTAAATTCTAATATGGGATTCAAATGGATCCTAATGCATAGTTTATATATGTATGACCGATTGTATTATTGAATATTTAACACAGGATTGCCCATTATGGTTGTACTTAATGAATGAATGCTTGATCACTCTTCACACTATTTGCTTGTATAGAGTAGATCATAATGGCATATGTTCGTATAGCTTATGGATGTTAGACTTTGTAATTCGTGAACTGGATAGACATATATCGTTTCACCATTTGTAGTCATTAAGAGAGCTTGAGCTTAAATCATATTTGCTATAAATTCACATAGATATATAGTGAGTTTAGTATTTGTGATGATTACATGAATTCTATAAATTGTGGATTTTGTGTAAATTGGGCATAGTTCATTGAAAAATGGATGTGTTTCGCTTATGTGCTCTCGACTAGCTTTTCGTATTGAATAAGTAACATAGCATGAGGCATACATTTTAGATGAAGCATTAGATGATATTAGAATCCCATATCTTTCCAAATTTGATTACTTCCTCTTAATAATATTTATTTATTGTGTTGATAAGTAATTTAGTTATAAATTCATTTATTGATTAATAGTTTACACATATAAAAATAGTGATTAAGTTGTTGCATGATAAATTAGATTGATCATCTTTCTCCGTGGATCGATACTTTTCTTACTCTATATTACTTGTTGACCCATGTATACTTGCATGAGTTAGAGTCTGTTTTGCTAACACAAAAAGGAGGCAACACGCTGCTGCGTAGCTACGCCGCTGCGCCGTTTCTGCCTTTGACACCAGCGCAGCTGCGCTGATGTGCAGACATAAACTTTGCAGACTATTTTCTTGCTCTGTTCAGATCCAAAACTCACGAACTTCACCAATTAAGCAGCAAATTACATACACCCAAATAATATAGGCTTCATATAAACATTACCCATCATATATATAGTGATTTTAAACAACTAAACAATTAAAACAACCAATCCAACAGAATTAAAACCATGTTCATACTTAAAACTCAAATTTTTACGTTTTAGCGAATTCAATCACTATGGCTTCATTTCTCAACTAAAACAGTTCATTCAAATCACATTCGTTTCGTTTCTTTGTGAATTAACACATTCAAGAATCAATTTACAATTTAATTCACGAATCAACTATCAATTTTGAACTCCAACAAGCCATATTCATACACATACACACTCACTATAATCAATTTCTTTTCTTTTTGAACGTGATTTCCTAAATTAATATACGAAATTCTTGTCTAGATGTTAGTTATAACATCACAATTACATATAAACACAATCAATCACTTTATACATCAAAAGTTCATCAAAAATTGCACTATAGTAAGTTTGAAAAAACCAATTTTGTTTTAAAGTAAAACCCAAGAACACTATTCCTTCAATTAAATTTCATATTGTTGATTTAATTCTACATATAACAATAATAATCTAAATAACAATTTCTATTCTCTCAAATCATCAACTAAAACTCAATTATAGAGAATTTTATAAAACTCAAGAACACAGAAAACTTTTCATATATAGGAACTAAGGCTTTAGAAATTAAAATTATACATTCATTTTGCTTATTTAACCAACAAGAATGATTAGTTAGCTCTTTGATTTCTCAAACTTCTTCCTTCAAATTCACAGACTTCTCTCTTTTTCTCTCTTTTTTTATTCTTTTTCTTCTCTGTTTTCTTCTTTCTTTAGTCTTAGGCTTAAATCAAAACTTAACGTAAAATAATCCGACGTAACTTAAAAAAATAAAACGTATAAAAACTGTCATAATAATAACTCTACTAATTATGTATCAGTTATTTTTTTAAAAAATTCAAAAGTCATAAGGCCTTGTTTGGCAAAACACTTTTAAAAATAAAGACTTAATATTCCTTAAGCCTTATTTGGTAAACACATTTAAAACTCTTTTAATTTATTGTAATAATTCATTTATACTATAGTTTATTGTCCCACGTTATTTACTTGAATTTCCATATTTAAATTTAATTAAATAAAAGCTAATAACAACTTATTAAATCAATTTGTCACTTAACCCAATTACCACAAAATTATAATTTTTATTATAATTTTATTTAATAAATTAACACATCACTTTAATTACTAAATTAAATTAAAACATCATTATAGCAATTCATATAATCCTTATCAACTCTCTAATTTAATTATTAAATTAAATTAGAATATTATCTCATAAAATTTAATTCATCACTCTTTTATTTTAATTAATTTCTAAGTATCAAATTACCAATTATCATCTTAATTAACATATTACCTTAATTAAGTTAATTCATACAACTCATGAATTATTTATTTAACTAATAAATAATCCAACAAATATTTACTTAACAACAACCACATCAATTAAAATATTTATTTAATTCCATAAATATTTGAAATTATAAATAAAATTTTGGAGTGTTACATCCTTCCCTCCTTACAAGGATTCTGTCCCCATAGTCACGACTCAAATAATTCGTTCGTCACATTGTTTTCTCCTTACAAGGATTCTGTCCCCAGAATCGAAGACACATATTAAACAAATAACTTAGGATAGTTCTTCATCATTTTGTCTTCGAGTTCCCACGTAGCTTATTCAGCATTATAGTTCCTCCATATCACCTTCACGGAAGGTATCACCTTATTCCTGAGCATTTGTTCTTTCCTATCAACTATCTAGATATGAATCTCTTCATAAGACATGTCTTTGTCGAACTGTAACGGTTCATACTCGATCACATGCTTGTAATCGGGTTTATACGGTCGTAGCACTGACACATGAAAAACGTTGTGAACATGTTCCAATTCTGGAGGTAGAGCTACCTTGTAAATCACTTCACCTACTCTTCGCAGCACCTCAAAGAGTCCAATAAACCATGGGCTTAGCTTTCCTTTCTTACCAAAACGAATCTTTCCCTTCCAAGGAGAAACTTTTAGGAAAATAAAATTTCCTGCATCAAATTCGTGATCTTGTCTGTGTTGATCAACGTACTTCCTTTGTCTGTCTTGAGCCGCTACCAATCTTGCCCTGATAAGTTTGATAACCTCGGTAGTCTGCTATACTAGTTTTGGTCCTAACAGTTAACGTTCACCAATTTCATCCCAGCATAGAGGAGTTCTGCAATTCCTATCGTACAATGCTTCGTCAGGTGGTATGCCAATGCTCGCGTGGTAACTGTTGTTGTAGGCGAATTCTGCCAGTGGTAAATGATCATCCCAAGTTCCCTTTGAAAACTATGATGCATGCTCTGTGCATATCTTCCAACGTCTGGATTGTTCGTTCGCTTTGGCCGTTTGTTTGAGGATGGTACGCCGTACTCATTCTCAACTGTGTTCCCATGCATTCTTGTAGTCTGTTCCAAAAATTTGACGTGAATCTCGGATCTCTGTCTGACATAATTGACACTGAAACTCCATGTCTCGATTAAATCTAATCTTTAGTAGCAAAAAGTGTGCAGATTTCGTCAGTCTATCCACTATCACCCAAATCGCATCTTATCCTTTTTGAGTAGTTGGAAGACCTACCACAAAATTCATTATGATATGCTCCCACTTCTATTCCGGTATTTCCAATGGCTGGAGTAATCAGCTTAGTCTCTAATGCTCAGCCTTGACTCGTTGACACGTCAAGCATTTTGCGACACATTCTACAACATCTCTTTTCATATTTGGCCACCAAAAATGTCATCGCAAATCTTGATACATCTTCGTACTTCCCGGATGAATTGAATATCTTGAATTATGAGCTTCAGTCAAGATTTTGTCTTTTATTTCTGGTACTGCTGGAACCCAAATTATTCCTTCAAACCTTAATAGTCCTTCGGCATCAATCTTGAACTTCACCTCACTACCTTCAGCCACTCTTTCTTTGATTTTCCCACATTCTTCATCTTGAAGTTAAGCGTTCTGTACCTTGTCCACTAAAGTTGCACCAACGACCATCTGAAACAATCTCTCATCAGATTCTTTTGGAAATTTAATTTCCAGCTCTAGTCTTACAATTGCTAAAATAAGCTCCTCCTGGGTAGTTAACATCCTCAACTTCTCTCTACCCTTCCTACTTAAGGCATCGTCCACCACATTGGTTTTACCCGGATGATAAGAGATTTCGCAATCATAATCTTTTATCAGTTCTAACCATCGTCTCTGACGCATGTTCAGATCCTTCTGTGTTAAAACATACTTCAGACTTTTATGGTCCGTATATATCTAACATTTTTCTCCATAGAGATAGTGTCTCCATATCTTCATACCAAATACCACCGCAGCCAACTCCAAATCATGTGTCAGGTATCCCTTCTCATAGACCTTCAGTTGTCTAGATGCATACGTAATGACTTTGACATTTTACATAAGCACACAACCTAATCCTTTATGTGATGCATCACTATATACCACAAAGTTTCCTGTATTATTCGGTAATGACAACACAGGTGCCATGCTAAGCCTCTTTTTAAAATCCCAGAAACTCTCTTCACACTTTTTCGTCTAAACAAATTTTACAGATTCCTTGTCAAATTCGTTAACGGAGTGGCAATCTTGAAAAAATCTTGATCAAACTGTCTATAGTAGCCTGCCAATCCCAAGAAACTTCTCACCTCTGATGGTGTACTTGGTTGTTTCCAATTTGTTACAGCTTCGACCTTTGATGGATATACTTAAATCCCATCTTTGTCAATCACATGCCCAAGAAATTGTACACATTCTAGTTAAAATTCAAACTTAGAGAATTTTGCGAACAACTTTTCCTTTCTTAGCGTCTCCAACGTCAAACGTAAATGTTCCACGTGTTCCTCCTGAGATTTGGAGTACACCAGAATATCATCAATGAATACCACCATAAACTTATCTAAGAATGTTTTAAACACCATACTCATCAAATCCATAACTGCTGTAGGGGCATTAGTTAAACCAAAAGACATTACCAGAAACTCGTAGTATCCATACCGAGTTCTGAATGTCGTCTTAGGTACATCCTCCTTTCTTAACTTTAATTAATGATACCCACTTCTCAAATCTATCTTCGAGAAGTACTTGGCTCTTTTTAATTGATCAAACAACTCAAATATTCCTGGCAATAGATATTTATTCTTAACAGTGACATTGTTTAATTTCCTATAATCAATACAAAGACGCATTGACCCATCTTTCTTCTTCATGAATATCACCGGCACTCTCCACGGTGACAAACTCGACTGAATGTATTTCTTGTCTAGCAGCTCTTACAATTATACCATCAGTTTCTTCATCTCTATCGGAGCCATCCTGTACAGGGCCTTCGATATCGGAGCAGTTCCTGATGCTAAATCGATAACGAACTCGATCTCTCTGTCTGGTGGAAGTCCTGGAAAATCCTCTAGAAATACGTCCGCAAAATCCCTAACAACTGGTATCTCTTCCAGTTTGACAACCTTTCTCTGAGTATCGACTATGTAAGCCAAGTATCCTACACAGCCTTGAATCAATAACTTCTTGGGCTGCATAATCGTCAGACATCTCCCTTGTCTACGTGATTTGCTACCATAGAAAACTACCTTTGACGAAGTCATAAGGTTTACACATTTCTTTTGCCAATCAACTATAGCTCCATAATTGAATAACTAATCCATTCCCAGTATCACATCAAACTCTCCAAGTTTTATCGGGATCAAATCTATTGTCATAACATTTCCCTTAATATTCACCCTAAAATTCTTGTATACGAACTTAACAGGAATCACCTCCGTATTCGCAATTTTTATGTTTAAAGGGAAATTCAACTCTTCACTACGCAATTCTAACCTCTTAGCAAATTCATCAGATATAAATGAGCAAGTAGCACCCGAATCAAATAATACATATGCATTTATATCATTGATTAGGATAATACCTGATACAACATCTTTTGATTGCACTGCATCATGCACCGTCATGTTGAAGGTTCTGGTTACGGGTCTACTTGATGACGTTGGTCCAGCAATAGCCAACGTACCTCCACTGCCACCTCCCTTGCTTCCCGTTGCCTCTCCAGCTTTCTTCTTAGGGCACTCGCGAGCAAAATGGTCCTTTGACCCGCATGTGTAGCAAGCATTCTTCTTTGGTTGATGGGAATTTGGAGTAATGCGACCCTCCTGGCCACAGTTGAAGCATACCCGCTTACCCCTTAAGCACACGCCAGTGTGATTCTTCCCGTATGTAGCACATGCTTCAAACTTCTTTTTTATGTTGGTTACTTTGTTGACTTCCAGCACCAACACTTGCATTCCACTTCCTCTTCAGGTTATTATTATGCCCACCACTGCTACCACCATTCTTGCCTTCACTCTCATTCTTCTTCCTTCTCTGCTCATGATTGTACTTCGTCACAGCCTCGCCTCCACCCTCAGCGATAATCTCCTTCTCAAACACTACATCAAACATCTTCAATAGAAATATGGAGACTCTGTTGTACAACCAGGGCTTTAATCCCTGTTCAAATCTTCTGGCCTTGCTCTCATCTGTGTTAACTTGATATAGCGCAAACCTCGCCAACTCATTGAACTTTGCTGCATACTCCGACACCGTCATTGTGCCCTGCTTCAGCTCTAAAAATTGCACCTCCATCTGATTCTTTGAACTCTCTAGTAAATAGGTCTCAAAAAAATATTTCCTTGAACCTATCCTAGACAATCACTCCCTAACCTCCTCGGGTTTTATTGGCTTTCCACCAATAACTGACCTCTGCTTTCAACATAAATGTTGTAAAAGCAGTCTTTTGGTCCTCATCAACTCTAGCAACATCGAAAGCTTTCTCTATTTCCATGATTCAGGTCTGTGCCTTAACCGGATTCATGGACCCACGAAATTCTGGTGGTCCAACTACCTTGAAATCTTTAAAAGTCGCAGCTTAGTTCCGCGGTTGATTCTGTAGCTCTCTCGTCAATAATGTCACCAACTGCTGAACTGGGTTAGCATCAGCGTTGTTGTTATTAGTAGAACCCTTAGGGGTTCTTTGTCGTGGTTGACGTATTGGAGATATTTTCTGTTAAAAATATACTTATTAGATTATTACTCAATCTTTTTTTGTATTTTCTACTTAAAATTGCACATCATAAAAGATCACCACATAACACATAACATCTTGAAAAAATATTAACTTTTATTCATTCATCATATTTTGAAAACATAATAATGATAGCATCCCTACTATTTACATCACTTTCCTGAACTACTAAAGTTTCAGGATAACATCACCATCATATCCCATTAGTTACATAATACTTGGGATTTAAATCTTATTTATTATATCATTAATCACACAACAAATACATTATTTACGATGACCTACTAAAATGCTGCATAGCCTTACGACGCTCCTCTTCCATAATACAGATCATTATTCTGCGATCTAACAAATATCATGGCAGCGTTTTGAACTGAGTCGGATAGTACATGACTCGGTCTTGAGCTCGGTTTATCATAGTGTTGAACACACCATTCATCTCCTCCATCTTGATCTTCTTTGCTTGTACCTCTCCCTCTGCTACCTCTACACGCTGAGAAGCTTTCTCAAATGCATTTTTGACTCTTGCTCTCTTGGCAGATTCCTCTTTCAAGTTATCCTTCAGCTTCGCGATCTCGTCCATCAGCTGCTCATCATCTTTAGACTTTAAGAAATCATAACGTAAAGTTTTCACAACTTACTAATTTTACAACTTTAGAATTATCAAATACATGTTAAAATCTGTTATAGCATCTTTGTTACATGCTCACCACATTGTCATTTTCATTAGACTAGGTTATATTGAGTTTTAAAAACTGAACAATCAACAGGGCATCATTGTTACTGTCCTGGTTAGGATGTAGCTGCACCATTTACAGCTCTAGAACCAGCGTAGCTGCGCCGTTTTTGCCTTTGACACTAGCGCAGCTGCGCAGACAGAAACTTCGAAGACTTTTTCTTGCTCTGTTCAGACCCAAAACTCCCGAACTTCACCAATAAAGCAGCAAATTACATACACCCAAATAATATAGGCTTCATATAAGCATTAGCCATCATATATACACTGATTTAGAACAACTAAACAATTAAAACAACCAATCCAACAGAATTAAAACCATATTCATGCTTAAAACTCAAATTTTTACGTTTTAGATAATTCAATCATTATGGCTTCATTTCTCAACCAAAACAGTTCATTCAAATCACATTCTTTTCGTTTCTTTGTGAATTAACACATTCAAGAATCAATTTACAAATTAATTCACGAATCAACTATCAATTTTGGACTCCAACAAGCCATATTCATACACACACTCACTATAATCAAATTTTTTTTGAATGTGATTTCCTAAATTAATATACGAAATCCATGTCTAGATGTTAGTTATAACATCACAATTACATATAAACACAATCAATCACTTTATACATCAAAAGTTCATCAACAATTGCACTATATTAAGTTTGAAAAAACCAATTTTGTTTTACAGTGAAACCCAAGAACACTATTCCTTCCATATTGTTGATTTAATTCTACATATAACAATAATCATCTAAATAACAATTTCTATTCTCACAAATCATCAACTAAAACTCAATTATAGAGAATTTTATGAAACTTAAGAACATATAAAAAATTTCATATATAGGAACTAAGCTTTAGAAATTAAAATTATACATTCACTTTGCTTGTTTAACCAACAAGAATGATTAGTTAGCTCTTTGATTTCTCAAACTTCTTCCATCAAATTCACAGACTTCTCTCTTTTTCTCTCTTTTTTCTGTTCTTTGTTTTCTTCTTTTTTTTAGTCTTAGGCTTAAACCAAAACTTAACGTAAAATAATCAGACGTAACTTAAAAGAATAAAACGTATAAAAACTGTCATAATAATAACACTACTAATTATGTATCCATTATTTTTTTTTAAAATTCAAAAGCCATAAGGTCTTGTTTGGCAAAACACTTTTAAAAATAAGACTTAATATTTCTTAAGCCTTGTTTGGTAAACTCATTTAAAACTCTTTTAATTTATTGTAATAATTCATTTATACTATAGTTTATTGTCCCACATTATTTACTTGAATTTCCATATCCAAATTTAATTAGATAAAAGCTAATAACACCTTATTAAATCAATTTGCCACTTAACCCAATTACCACAAAATTATAATTTTTATTATAATTTAATTTAATAAATTAACACATCACTTTAATTACTAAATTAAAATAACATTATAGCAATTCATATAATCCTTATCAACTCTTTAATTTAATTATTAAATTAAATTAGAATATTATCTCATAAAATTTAATTCATCACTCTTTTATTTTAATTAATTTGAAAGTATTAAAGTATCAAATTACCAAGTATCATCTTAATTAACATATTACCTTAATTAAATTAATTCCTACAACTCATGAATTATTTATTTAACTAATAAATAATCCAACAAATATTTACTTAACAACAAACACATCAATTAAAATATTTATTTAATTCCATAAATATTTGAAATTATAAATAAAATTCTGGATTGTTACATAATTCTTCGATAGTATCCTGCTAACCCTAGGAAACTTCGTACCTCTGTTGGTGTTTTTGGTTGTTCTGAATTAATCACTGCTTCCACCTTTGCTGGATCCACTGAAATTCCATCTCTGTCGATAACGTGCCCCAAAAACTGCACTCTTTCAAGCTAAAATTAGCACTTAGTGAATGTCTCATATAACTTCTCCTTCCTTAGTGTCTGCAACACTAATCTTAGGTGTTCAGCATGATCTTCTGGCATCTTAGAATAGACTAGAATATCATCGATAAACACTACAACGAACTTGTCCAAATATTATTTGAATACTCTGTTCATCATATCCATGAATGCAACTAGTGGACTCATCAACCCAAACGACATTACTAGAAACTCATAATGGCCGTAATGAGTCCTGAACGCCGTCTTAGGTACATCCTCCTTCCTGACTTTTAACTGATGATACCCTGTTCCCAAATCTATCTTAGAAAAATACTTTGCCCCTTTCAATTGATCAAAAAGATCATCGATCCTGGGCAATGTGTATTTATTCTTTATCGTTAGCTTGTTTAACTCTCGATAGTCGATACAAAGTTTTAATGATCCATCCTTCTTCTTTACAAATAGTACTAGTGCTCCCCGTGGCGAAACACTCGGTTGAATGTATTTCCTATCCAACAATTCTTGTAGTTGAACCATCAATTCCTTCATTTCTGCTAGCGTCATACGATATGGTGCCCTTAAAATTGGTGTCGCTCCTGACACAATATCTATTACGAATTCCATCTCCCTATCTGGTGGAAGACCTAGCAATTCTCTTGGAAACACATCCACGAATTCTTTTACTATAGGTATTTGTTCCATTGTTGCTCCCACTCTCTGAGTATCAACAATATGACACAAATAACTCACACATCCCTTCTTCAGCAATTTCCTAGTTTGTGTTATGGTAAGACAACACGAACGTCCTGGCGACTTACTACCAAAAAACACTACCTTAGGCTGCTTCAAAGTTTGAAGGTTTACACATTTCTTTTGACAATCTATAATTTCACCATGGTTAAACAACCAATCCATCCCGAGAATTTCATCGAATTCTCCCAACTTTATCGGTATTAAATCTACTGACAATTTATAACCTCTTATTTCTACACAATAATGCCTATGAATATGCTCAACATTAATTATTTCTTCATTTTCTACCTTAATATTCAAAGGTATAGGCAATCTGTCAGGGAGTAATCCTAACCGTCTAGCAAATTCACATGTTATAAAAGAACAAGTAGCACCCGAATCAAACAACACATAAGCATTCATATCGTTGATTAGGATAATACCTGCAACTACATCTCTTGATGCAACTGCAGCTCTTGATGCAACTGCATCTTGGACCGTCATATTAAAGGTGCGGGCCATCGGCCTACTCGACTGAGCTGGACCACTAATAGCTAACTTACCACTATTAGTGCTCTTATTACCATACATTCCCTTCTTCGGGCAATTTTTCACCATGTGATCAGTTGATCCATATACGAAGCATCCATGGTTCTTCTTCGAACTTAGACAGTTAGGCGAAATGTGCACTTCTTGTCCACAGTTGTAGCACACAACTTTACCCTTGAGACATACTCCTAAATAAGTCTTCCCATAGTTCTTAAATACCTCCATCCTCTTCTTAGGAACTCTTTGTTTCACTCCGGCATTTCCAGAGTTAAAAACCATCCTTTTTTATCTGTTGCCACTCCCACTGGTTTCCTCAATTTTCACTCCCCTATCTACTTTACTCTTGTTCTTCTTTTCTCTGTGGTATTGGCTTAAAGCCTCGCTACCACCCTCTGCAATTATTGCCTTCTCCAGAATGGTTCCAAAGGAATTATTTTGAAACACTGATATCCGACTATAGAGCCAGGGTTTCAAGCCTTGCTCGAATCTCCGTGCCTTTCTCACCTCCGTATCCACCTGATGTGGAGCAAATCTTGCCAATTCATTGAACTTGGCAGCATATTGGGGAATAGTCATATCCCCTTATTTCAGTTCTAAGAACTTCATCTCCATCCTACCCTACATAGTCGTGGGGAAATAGTTCTCAAAGAATATCTCCTTGAACCATGTCCACGTTCCATTCTCCACTCCATCCCTAGCCTGGTTCGCCTCCCACCAGAAGTTGGCCTCTCCCTTCATCATATAGGTGGAGAAAGAAGTCTTCTGCCCCTCTTCGATATTTGTAATTACAAATGCCTTTCCAATTTCTTTTACCCAAGTTTGAGCTTAAATGTAGTAGCACGTACTACCACAGGATTAACAGGTATATATGCACCATTTCTATTAAAGGAAGCTGTTAATAAGTTAACAAACTTCTGCATCTGGTTAATCGGTCCCTCTTCTGGTTGATTAGCTTCCGGATTTTGTTATCTTCTTCTTGGCGGCATCTTTCTATTAAAATGAATAACAATTCATTATTACTTTCTTCTTATTAATTAGTCATTATTCATTTTTAACAATAACCCAAACTCATTACAAGACATATTCAACAAATTAATTATATTGATATGTTTCCTTCTTTGTAGTATAATACTACATCGTTCACCATTACATAGCCTTAGCTAATTACATTACTTTCCCGTAATTACTTTCCAAAAATTGGGATTTACAAAAGACTACCTTTGATTATACAAAAGAGGGTTTTACGTCACTACATAAATACAAAATATTTACACATCTACACCTACTATAGTTATAAACTAGATTACATATGCCTAATGGCATTTGCAAAATCCGCATCGACAAGACTGGCCACCATATCCCGACTGATCGTATGCCAAGTCCACCCTGCCACCATAGGATACTCAACAACTTATCGCTGATAATCCTCATGTGAACTCCTATGAATATAGGACATCTTCCTAATCTTTTGCTTCTTGGCCTTTAGCTCCTCCCTAAGCTCGAATGCCTCATGTTTTACCTCTTGGACTTTGTCCTTAGCCAAAACTTTCTCATCATGTTCAACCTCCCAAAATGTCTCTATGTCCCTTTTGTCCTCCAAGATGTCATAGACCTCCTCCTTCAGTTCATTTACCTCCTTACCTAACTGGATACTCCTATCCTACACAGTCATGAACAACACCTTCATTGACTCCCCCAATGTCATTTCCTCTGTAGGTATTACTGTATTAAAAAATACTACCTCTACCTCCTCCTCAGACATTCCAACAAACAAGGATGTAAACCCTGCATTCTCAGAATCTCCTGATTCATCCACCATCACTATTGGCACTTCAGCTACGGGTGTCGCGGTAAAATCTCTATCTGGTTCACTGACTCCTCGCTAACCACATGCATATCTCTATACATCACGTTATCTCCGGACATCTACAATAAAACATAATATCCTGATTAGTACACAACATTAGAATATTATAACCACCTATCACATTTAATGCATTTGAGGGTTTACTTCATATGTTAATTCTTCTTGTAATGAATTTTCTCAATTCACCACTGAAAAACTTAACATGAGTTTAATTACTACTAGCTTCTTCAAATTTTCTTAAGGTTATGGCCTAAGGTTCTTTCCCCCCTCAAGTTTTATAACCTACGGCTTTGATACCAACCTGTGACACCCCCAAATCTGGGAATCTTTCAACCCGATAGATGATGCTACACGGTGCTACTGTTCATACATGCATTCAGTTAAAATACATCAATAAAGTGAATATGTCTACTATTTATTACATAATAATAATTCCCTTCCCAGGTTCTTTGTAACCATTATATATGTTCTTTGTTATAGTATCAAATTAATACAAAAGTAATATTATTTTTATTACAAGGATAACTATTTGTCCACCTTGGTCTTCCCTTTGTCTTTACGGGATCCTTCGATCCGTTCATTTTTAGTTGCAATCATATGGTTCAAGCAAGGGTGAGAATAACTAGCTCAGCAAGTATAACAATTTTAGTCAAGCAACATGCATGAATCATATGAATATAACTTATATAACTAAATCAATAGTTATGAAGAAATCAAAATAGCACTTATCTTTTCTTTAAAATGTTTAACGATGAACATCATCAGTTAAACCTTGAGTTTGGTCAAAGACCGTAATCATTTCATTCATTCTTTCTTTAAAAAGGGCAACCCGACACTAAGTCTGTAAGTCCGATATTTCTTACGAGCACATTTAGGTGATCAGCCTATAATACTCTATGGTGTACAACACTACTACATTAAACGTATCTACATTTAAGTTTTGGCAAACTCACGTGCCAGTCGATTTTTGACAAAATATTTGTTTATTCATACTGTAGCATCCCCAAATCCGGGTACTTTTTATCACGAATCTGGTATACTAATTCTATAGCTATTGCGGAAGATATAAACATAAATTGTTCATACATTAAACTTTACACATCATTCCCAAGGTCTACAACCTTAACTTAATACATACCTTCAATATCTAAAAAGGTTTACAATGATATTTTCGTCAGAAGATATATTATATCTAACTGCATCATAAATTAGTCTTGCACTTTGCCTTTACTTCTGTTTTTACTCGAGCTTTCCTCTAAATCTGAAAATTTTATCATGATATAGTAAGGGTGAGCAACAAGTTTGCCCATCAAATTTAAATTTATTTGAGGATATATCATAATTGAAAGAATTAAACAATAAGCTAGCTAACTTTCAACAATATAAACATTGTGAAAGAGCATGAACAAATTTTCTTAGCTGAACGACCAAAACAATAAAAATGAATGGTCAAGCATAAACATGAACAGATTAACTTAACCAAATGGTAATGAAGGTGATCAGCCTTTTATACCTGATGAACATTTACAATATGCACAACGTGCGAATCAATAATCAATATAGACGTGAATAATCAACAACAACTATTCACTAACATGCTTTAAACATACAATTCAAGTTTGAGTTAGGGAAAACTTGCCTGTACCGTTAATTACCGCTATGCAATCTAATTTAATCTCTTATGAAAGACCTATCATTAATAAGATCGATCCTCCAATTAGCATAATACATTTTATCTCACAACACTATTACTTAAATAATAAATTAGCTAACATTTAGCCACATAATTAAACATTAAATAATTCTTTAACTCATTAGTAATATTATTATCCCTTAATAATATTACTATCACTTACCCATTATCTTAAACTTTTGTCTAATATTTTTAATCATTGAATATAATATTTATCATTCACAAATATTATTAATCATTTAATAATATTTAAATCATTTACTAATATTTTTAATCATTTAATAATATTTTAATCACCTTCTAATATTATTAATCATGTAATAATATTTTATTTCTTTCATGAATAATAAAGGTCTCACACATTTTAAGATGCAAATATTTTACATCTTGAAGCTTAAACCATTTAAATTTCATTTTAGAAATATCTTTTACATTTACTCGCAAATTCGGAGTTTAAACAACTAATGCATAGCTTTTATAGTAAAACTCAATTTACTAAATTATTTCTTTAATCATCACTTAATATTAATAAAATAATAATTAATCAATTGTTAATCTCTAGTTATTATTTAATCATAATTAAATAATAACTTTATTAACACTAATCTTACTTAATTATCATTTAATATTACTTAAATAATAATTAAATAGCTAATTATATTTAATATTGTATGTAATAAATTTTCTAACCATTTAATGGTTTTAAGAATTATTTTTAAAAATTATTCAATTTCACTAAATTACGAAAATGCCACTCACGCCCAAAATTTCCAGATTTGGCGTCCTTTACGAAAACGCTTGTAAAATGAAATGTACAACTCGGAATTAAGTTCCGTCGGAGGCGTTAGATTCGTATTTTCTTAAAATACGTTTTTTTTATAAACCAAATTTGGTTCTATTTTGGTCACGGAAAACAGCCCAGAAGTGGCTGGTCAGTTTTAGTTTTCTAGCTTAACCCTAATGTACTAAAACAACCATAACTTTTTCGTTTTAAAATGTTTTTGAGCGATTCTTGAGCCCACGCGAAGCTGACTTCCGGGAATACAACTTTTGTTCTTGGACCATCTTCAAATTCTAAACACAGAATTCCAAAAATTCCGTGTAAAGTGACTGACCCGAGTTAGTTTGACAGTTTTGACACGACTAATTTGAACGGTCATAACTCTTTGCTCCGAAGTCGGAATTAATCCGTTTTGGAGTCTATGGAAAGCTTATTTAGTGTACTATAACATACCAAAAGTTTAGAATTTTCTGGAACATCTAACTAACCCCAAATTTTCTATTTAGAGGCAACAGTCCATTATCTTCTCTTTTCTTTCTTGTGATCAAACTTTTAATACTCAAAATAGCTAGATTCATAAATAAAACAACACAAAACATGTAGATCTAAGGTTTTTATTTTTAGAAACATTAGATCATTATGTCATCAAACTATCAAAATAAAATACATAAATTAAATGTTTAGGGATTGATTTTTTATACCTTTAAAGCTTTTCTTCTTCTTCTTCCGAGGTAAAAGATAAAGTGGTGGCATGGGACTCAAAACTCCTTCCCTTCTTCCTCTCCCTTAATGGCAGCCCTTTTCTCTCTCTTCCTCCCTATTATGGTCGGACAAAGGATGTGAAATAAATGAGAGAAGTTCTCCTTTCTTTTACTTTTCTCTCTCTCTAATAACTTAGTTTGCTTGTAATCTAATAAAAGTATAAGGCTTTGATAAAAGAGAGACACGTGGCTTGGGAGTGGTTGAGACAAATCTTATAACATGAATTAATCACATGCTTATTTCTCTCCCTTATCTCGCCGGTGAAGCTCCCCTAGAAAGCCCCAAATTTTGATTTATTTAATTACCTTATTTAGGTTATTTAGCCTTTAGAAAATTCCATTTATTTAGGCCACAATTTTTGCCACTCCAATAATTCCTTTGGGATCTCTAATTAAAACACTTAGGTCACGAAAAATAGCACGAGTTCAATACCTAAATTTTAGTTTACCCTAATTATTTAATTAGGGTTTCTAATTCACTCATTTTTGATTTTAAATAATTACTTACGTATTTATTTTCTAATCACAAAATAATTATGCTATACGTATTTTTTTATGCAAATACACTTGTTTACATACCCAAGATGTTATAATAAATATACTATCCTTACCTTATTAACGTAAATTCAATTAAGAATTTATTGACTTTCTTAATATATTATCTTTTCTTTCTTAAAATAATTCATATAAAAATTCTAATACCCTAATTATTTAATTAGGGTATCATTCCACACAATTATAATTTTAATCCTTATTCATGTACACTTAATTTCTTAACCCAATTAAACTTGATACAATTAGGTTATAAAATTAATTAATTGAGATGTAGAAAATAAATCTCTTAGAATTAGTATATATTCTAAATACTATAATTCTCTCATCACATAACCCTTAAGTTATTCAATTCTTCATTCCTAATATATAATTAGGATTACCTTAGTTTCCTTTATTTGTTTATATAATAAACAAGTATAAACCATCATATAATATTCATATTCACTTACTCACATATTCATACAAAATAATTTGTGACATGTTCCACAATTCTCTTAGATTAGTTCACTAGTATATAAATAAAATATTAGGACCACTAAATAACGATAACCATTTAGGTCATTTAATTCTCATACAATAATTAAATAACTTATTCAAGTTATACAATTTATATTGTATAATTAAATTTACATTCCTCTTCCTCTCCATAAATTGTTTTCAAATAACTTATTTAAATATTAAATATATAATTTAATATATTCATCATTTATTCAAATATGAATTTAATTTACTAACTAGTTGATACCAATATATATATATTTACATATTGGATCTCACCTCATATTTTTACTTTACATCCTTTGGTATAATATTAAATATTATATCATTATCCATATAACATAATACCATATATTCAATTATTTCCTTTAATTTCTATAAATTGTCTTCACAATTTATTTAACTGAAGTAAATATATTAATATATTAACCACATACACATATTTTTAGGAACTTATACAGTAACATATACCTCATTATCAGACTATCACTTATAGTCTATCAAATCATTCAAGATCTTCTCCAAAAATTTTGAAATCCTTAAAATTCCTTCACAAAAACGTTAAATCTATACACTTATTTTCTGTCTAGGTTCATCTTATAACCTTTAATCCATCATTTTAGGATTTTAATAATTATCTAAATTCTCGGGTTGTCACATTCACCCCTTCTAAGAATTTCATCCCCGAAATTAAAGCATACTAATCTCTGCTTATTCTCTTAATAAAAACTAGGTTTCTAACTTAACCTTTACAATTTTCTCCTTTGAGGATTTCTCATCTATTATCACATTTCATCATAACTACTCACTAGGAGTTTACATCTTCTAAATATTTATCAAAACTAGGTTGTCATTATAACCTTTATTCAATCATCTCAGATTCTACTCGTACACAACGAGTTCACACTATTTTATATTCATCATCACATACTACCACAACATTACTCGGAAGAGTTTAAGATTTTTCATATCTGTCTGAGGGATCATAAAATCATGAACTTTGAGGTTTAGGGTATTTCTACCTGCTACCTCTTTCAATTAAGAAAGAAAGGTACTCTACCTCTGAATTATTTTATTTTTGGTATGTTTACAATCACAAAGAAGGTAAACTACCGATGCGGGTACTTTAGAGGATCAGTCTGTTGTACCTTAGTAATCGGAACGACTATATGCGTTCTTAGATTGGAATATTTTATCCAATTAGTATATCCCCATTTTCAGGGTTGTTCACCTCAGACTTATCATGAGATTCCGCACCAAAATAATTTGGTTCAGCATAAGCTTTCAAAGAATACTTTGAATTTCATAAACATTTGTCTAGCTGAATCAAATAGCTTAGACACATATCAATAATTCGAATTTCAATCGAAACATTTCTGGCCAAATTTAGTTGGCAATAATTTACCTTTAAAATTCTTAAAATCATTTTATGACGTCATGATACCGCACTGTATTTACAGTCCGTTTGAGGATTCCGCCATTCTGTGACTTTGTCATACTACATCATACTTTAGTGGGCTGACGATCCTTAGATCCCATCCAACACTAAGTAATTCTGCATTGATAACTCTATCATTTTTATCATCTCCGCACCAGGTTACATGATGTATTAATGATATATAAAAAAAATATACATTTTGATCGTTCAAATCATTTTTGTCTAGCCGAATCAATTAGCATAGACTATTCTTTAAACCATTCAAAAATCATTGCAATTTAGTTTTATCATCTCAACAGGTAATGATGTGTCGGTGGCCCGAAGTCCACTCATACACACTTATCACCATGTGTTGAGGATAATAAAATTCATTTTTAAAAGCACATCAATGCGAATTTAGCTTGATGTCAAAAATATCGAAGTCTAGCATAGCTAGAAAATTTGGAATACCTATGCTTCCATCATCAACTTCACTTTCTGTACTGATCCATTGCTTAATAAATCTATCTATTTCTATCATCCTCAATTCTCCATTCATATTTAGCTATATCCCAGTTCATCAAACTTACCACACATTATGAGTTCAGGAACTTTCCACAATCATATGAGTTTAAGAACTTGTCCTAGTCAGACCTTTTGCGTCCATTCGCTGAGGGGTTCATAAATATTTCATATAATTATGAGTTACGAACATACCATAAGTATGAGTTTTAAGAACTCATACTTAATTTGATATTCTCTACTTATAACCTATCTATCTGTTATACACATGAGAAAGGAATCACCCTCTCAACATGCATATAGCAACTAGCGCGACACAGACATTTCAATGATTATCAGTATCAGAAACTAAGTGGTCGTCAAACCAAACTCGGCCACTAATCAATATAGGAAGCTAAGCGCACAATTCTCCGCCCATACAAAGAATTGGTCAACCTAACCACTATATCGACCATGAAGCTAAGTGATTCTAAAACCAGGTACAAATTTCCCGCCCATACAAGGAATCAAACAACTTAGCTGCTGACATGAGTCCTCAATTGAAATCTTATACAATTCTAACTTTCTCTTTTCGTAATACGAATTTTCTTTAATCTGTATCTTAACATTTACCACTCTTTTCTGAGTTTACATAGTACCATTTCATAGTACATTATCTTTATAGCGTCAGGCTATATCATTCCAATCATTTAACATATCATATGTTATTCAACTATTTAATTTGATCACGTCGTGATCTTATTTTGAAATCATTTCTCCTTATACTCATGATCGTTTTATTTTACGATCTTCTTATTCTTCACTTTAATCATATTTTATTATGATTTTATTAACACTTTTCATCTTATAGACATAGTCTATTTATTATCACCTTTCATCTTTATTAATGGAGTCAGGTAACTCCGGATTCTTATCCTTATAACTTTTCAAGATTCTTCTTTGAATCTTATTTATCTTTCTCTTTACTTAATAATGAATTTCTAAAAATTCATCTCTTATCGCTTAAACTCGATCTGAGTTTATTCCTTCTCATCATCTCCGCGGTTATAGCCTAAGGTACACCTACCTAAGGTTTCTAACCTACGGCTTTGATACCAACTGTAGCATCCCCAAATCCGGGTACTTTTTACCACGAATCTGGTATACTAATTCTATAGCTATTGCGGAAGATATAAACATAAATTGTTCATACATTAAACTTTACACATCATTCTCAAGGTCTACAACCTTAACTTAATACATACCTTCAATATCTAAAAAGGTTTACAATGATATTTTCGTCAGAAGATATATTATATCTAACTGCATCATAAATTAGTCTTGCACTTTGCCTTTACTTCTGTCTTTACTCGAGCTTTCCTCTAAATCTGAAAATTTTATCATGATATAGTAAGGGTGAGCAACAAATTTGCCCAGCAAGTTTAAATTTATTTGAGGATATATCATGATTGAAAGAATTAAACAATAAGCTAGCTAACTTTCAACAATATAAACATTGTGAAAGAGCATGAACAAATTTTCTTAGCTGAACGACCAAGTCAATAAAAATGAATGGTCAAGCATAAACATGAACAGATTAACTTAACCAAATGGTAATGAAGGTGATCAGCCTTTTATACCTGATGAACATTTACAATATGCACAACGTGCGAATCAATAATCAATATAGACGTGAATAATCAACAACAACTATTCACTAACATGCTTTAAACATACAATTCAAGTTTGAGTTAGGGAAAACTTGACTGTACCGTTGATTACCGCTATGCAATCTAATTTAATCTCTTATGAAAGACCTATCATTAATAAGATCGATCCTCCAATTAGTATAATACATTTTATCTCACAACACTATTACTTAAATAATAAATTAGCTAACATTTAGCCACATAATTAAACATTGAATAATTCTTTAACTCATTAGTAATATTATTATCCCTTAATAATATTACTATCACTTACCCATTATCTTAAACTTTTGTCTAATATTTTTAATCATTGAATAGAATATTTATCATTCACAAATATTATTAATCATTTAATAATATTTAAATCATTTACTAATATTATTAATCATTTAATAATATTTTAATCACCTTCTAATATTATTAATCATGTAATAATATTTTATTTCTTTCATAAATAATAAAGGTCTCACACATTTTAAGATGCAAATATTTTACATCTTGAAGCTTAAACCATTTAAATTTCATTTCAGAAATATCTTTTACATTTACTCGCAAATTCGGAGTTTAAACAACTAATGCATAGCTTTTATAGTAAAACTCAATTTACTAAATTATTTCTTTAATCATCACTTAATATTAATAAAATAATAATTAATCAATTGTTAATCTCTAGTTATTATTTAATCATAATTAAATAATAACTTTATTAACACTAATCTTACTTAATTATCATTTAATATTACTTAAATAATAATTAAATAGATAATTATATTTAATATTGTATGTAATAAATTTTCTAACCATTTAATGGTTTTAAGAATTATTTTTAATAATTATTCAATTTCACTAAATTACGAAAATGCCACTCACGCCCAAAATTTCTAGATTTGGCGTCCTTTACGGAAACGCTTGTAAAATAAAATGTACAACTCGGAATTAAGTTCCGTCAGAGGCGTTAGATTCGTATTTTCTTAAAATACATTTTTCATTTATAAACCAAATTTGGTTCTATTTTGGTCACGGAAAACAGCCCAGAAGTGGCTGGTCAGTTTTAGTTTTCTAGCTTAACCCTAATGTACTAAAACAACCATAACTTTTTCGTTTTAAAATGTTTTTGAGCGATTCTTGAGCCCACGCGAAGCTGACTTCCGGGAATACAACTTTTGTTCTTGGACCATCTTCAAATTCTAAACACAGAATTCCAAAAATTCCGTGTAAAGTGACTGACCCGAGTTAGTTTGACAGTTTTGACACGACTAATTTGAACGGTCATAACTCTTTGCTCCGAAGTCGGAATTAATCCGTTTTGGAGTCTATGGAAAGCTTATTTAGTGTACTATAACATACCAAAAGTTTAGAATTTTCTGGAACATCTAACTAACCCCAAATTTTCTATTTAGAGGCAACAGTCCATTATCTTCTCTTTTCTTTCTTGTGATCAAACTTTTAATACTCAAAATAGCTAGATTCATAAATAAAACAACACAAAACATGTAGATCTAAGGTTTTTATTTTTAAAAACATTAGATCATTATGTCATCAAACTATCAAAATAAAATACATAAATTAAATGTTTAGGGATTGATTTTTTATACCTTTAAAGCTTTTCTTCTTCTTCTTCCGAGGTAAAAGATAAAGTGGTGGCATAGGACTCAAAACTCCTTCCCTTCTTCCTCTCCCTTAGTGGCAGCCCTTTTCTCTCTCTTCCTCCCTATTATGGTCGGACAAAGGATGTGAAATAAATGAGAGAAGTTCTCCTTTCTTTTACTTTTCTCTCTCTCTAATAACTTAGTTTGCTTGTAATCTAATAAAAGTATAAGGCTTTGATAAAAGAGAGACACATGGCTTGGGAGTGGTTGAGACAAATCTTGTAACATGAATTAATCACATGCTTATTTCTCTCCCTTATCTCGCCGGTGAAGCTCCCCTAGAAAGCCCCAAATTTTGATTTATTTAATTACCTTATTTAGGTTATTTAGCCTTTAGAAAATCCCATTTATTTGGGCCACAATTTTTGCCACTCCAATAATTCCTTTGGGATCTCTAATTAAATCACTTGGGTCACGAAAAATAGCACGAGTTGAATACCTAAATTTTAGTTTACCCTAATTATTTAATTAGGGTTTCTAATTCACTCATTTTTGATTTTAAATAATTACTTGCGTATTTATTTTCTAATCACAAAATAATTATGCTATACGTAATTTTTTATGCAAGATGTTATAATAAATATACTATCCTTACCTTATTAACGTAAATTCAATTAAGAATTTATTGACTTTCTTAATATATTATCTTTTCTTTCTTAAAATAATTCATATAAAAATTCCAATACCCTAATTATTTAATTAGGGTTTCATTCCACACAATTATAATTTTAATCCTTATTCATGTACACTTAATTTCTTAACCCAATTAAACTTGATACAATTAGGTTATAAAATTAATTAATTGAGATGTAGAAAATAAATCTCTTAGAATTAGTATATATTCTAAATACTATAATTCTCTCATCCCATAACTCTTAAGTTATTCAATTCTTCATTCCTAATATATAATTAGGATTACCTTAGTTTCCTTTATTTGTTTATATAATAAACAAGTATAAACCATCATATAATATTCATATTCACTTACTCACATATTCATACAAAATAATTTGTGACATGTTCCACAATTCTCTTAGATTAGGTCACTAGTATATAAATAAAATATTAGGACCACTAAATAACGATAACCATTTAGGTCATTTAATTCTCATACCATAATTAAATAACTTATTCAAGTTATACAACTTATATTGTATAATTAAACTTAATTTCCTCTTCCTCTCCATAAATTGTTTTCAAATAACTTATTTAAATATTAAATATATAATTTAATATATTCATCATTTATTCAAATATGAATTTAATTTACTAACTAGTTGATACCAATATATATATATATATATATATATATATATATATATATATATATATATATATATATATATATATATATATATATATATACATACATATTGGATCTCACCTCATATTTTTACTTTACATCCTTTGGTATAATATTAAATATTATATCATTATCCATATAACATAATACCATATATCCAATTATTTCCTTTACTTTCTATAAATTGTCTTTACAATTTATTTAACTGAAGTAAATATATTAATATATTCACCACATACACATATTTTTAGGAACTTATACACTAACATATACCTCATTATCAGACTATCACTTATAGTCTATCAAATCATTCAAGTTCTTCTCCAAAAAATTTGAAATCCTTAAAATTCCTTCACAAAAACGTCAAATCTATACACTTATTTTCTGTCTAGGTTCATCTTATAACATTTAATTCATCATTTTAGGATTTTAATAATTATCTAAATTCTCGGGTTGTCACACATACTCAGTCTTTTTTAGAATCCGTACCAAAACAGTTGACACAAGATAGCAATATCAATAATATCTTGATAGATTATAAGGAAATCCAAAAAATACTCTAATTTGGTCTAACTGAATTAAATGGCTTCAACTTCTTTGTCAAATCAACTCATGCATATAATACATAAATTATATAAAGCTTGTCCAAAATGAGTATAGACAAGAGTTTAGAAAACTTGCCTTTAGCATCGTCTACTGTTAATTCACTTTCCTTTTTGAGTCTTTATAGGTTCTACACAACATAATCACATAATATATCATGTTAGATCACATACAATCCATAGGTATTATAATTAACCTATCTTTTCCTTCTTCTTAGTCTAACTATCCACTTATTTAACTTACTAACATTCGTTAGGTTAGTTAACGTCCATTACGACTTTATATCAATTTAGTGTTATAAGTGACCTTATTTGTTCAATGTTTAAGTAATTACATTTCAAGTAATCTCAAATATCCATTCAATATGCGTACGATTTACCGTATTATTAAACTTACTTTGTGTTTACATTTTCATATCCTTATGTTAACTTTTAATTGTTGAATTTAAAGTTTTAATCATCATTTAAGATGTTACTTTAAGTTTAATTAAGGTTATAATTCACCTTCAATCAACTTACCTTTCTTTTGTATTCATTTCTATTCTTCTCTGCCTTTGGTCTAGGATTGGCGCTGCAGCGCCTTGTCCTTTGTTAATTGCTGCCCTGCAGTGCATATTTCCAATGTTTGGGATCCGGTGCTGGTGCTGCAGTGCCCCAAATCCTTCACTGGGCGGTGCTGCGGCGCCTCCCTTAATACTTTGAAATTTTTTCAATTTCTCAAGCCAATCATTTTTCGAGCTCACTACTTGTGCGTTATAACTCGAAATTAGTTCGTTCAAAAGTCGTTATCTCACATATCTTATATACTTTGGCTTCATTCGGACATAATAAGTTTCTGAATTCGTTAACAATAAATTTACTGTTTAAATTTTCCATTATGTGTTTGGTAAACGTTGCTGAACGTTCATAGCTTGTTTCTTCATTTTAAGTCAGAATTCGACCATTCTTGAGTCAACGTGTGACGCCCCCAAATTCGGGTAGCTTCCAACCTGACATATGGTGCTACACGATACTCATAATTATACTTTCATTACATTGAAACAACATCAAAATGAGTGTATTAACTACATTCTTATTACAATAATAATAAATCATTTCCCAGGTTTTGTAATCGAATACATTCTTCATTTATCATAAGTATAATTCATAAAAACATACTAGTCTATTATAGGATAACTAATTATCCATCTTAGCCTTGCCTTTATCTTTCTTAGAACCCTCGGTTCGCTCGGCCTTAGCAGCAATCATATAATTCAAGCGTGAAGTGAGCATAACTAGCTCAGCAAGTCTAGCAATGTATAATATAAATACCACGTCGAGAATCATATGATTATTCTTCAATAAATGATCAAGTAGCTATGAAGTACTATGAAACATTAGATAACACTTTTCATTCTCATAAAACAATTCCGAAGTGCATACAGTAACTTAGGAATTATGAGTAGGTTAAAAGACCATGAACATTCTCTTTAGTTTTCATTCATAAAAAAGGACAACCTGACACTAAGTCCGTAAGTCCGATATATCTTACGAGCACTTCTAGGTGATCAACCTATAGTACTCTATTTTGATCAACACTCATCCATTAAACATATCTACGTTTAAGTTTTGGCAACGTCGCGTGCCCATCGACTAATCGATATAAAATACACTTGTTTATTTATACTAAGGCTTTACTTTGAATCCGTACCAAACAATTGGCATAGGATAGTGTTATCAATTCTATATCAAAAGACTTGTAAACAAATCAAACATACTCTTAAGATTAGTCTAGCCGAGTTAAAACTGGAATCGACCCTTTCGTAAGACGATTCATGCATCTCATAACATGAATCACAGAAAACTTGGCTAACACGAAGGTTAGAAAAGCGTTAAGAAAACTTGCCTTCAAGCGTCTCCAAATAAATATTCAACAATTCTTGGTCTTTACAGTCTCTACATGATATATTCACATAGCACATTGTAATTAGCTACCAAACAATCTAATCACATTGTTTTCACCAACTTCTTTCTCTTCTATAACCTAACTGAATTTATTTCATTAATAAAACTCGTTACAGTTACTTATCATTCTTAACGACTTATTAACGTTCATCGTTTCATTACTAATAAACCACGTTCAATTCCTAAGGTCATCACTACATATGTGATATAGGAATGGTCTTTACATGTACATTAAGTATATACACTTGCCCCATAATTGTCATGCAACAATTGGGTTCAAAAATAACTAAGTCCCTCATTTTCCCTGTCTCGACACTGCGGCGCCATCCTCAGGCTTATTATTGGCGCTGCAACAGCAACTAACAGTAGCTAACCCCTTGTCTCGGCGCTGCAGCGCGAGAATTACTATACATAAGTGGCGCTGCGGCGCAACTTAGCAGTGCCTACTCCTCCGACTCGGCACTGCGGCGCGAGGTTCTAAGCTTGGGGTGGCACTGCAGCGCCGACCCTGAGCCCTGGAAATTTTCTAAGTTTTCTCAGTTCAATTCTTTTCGGACTGCTAACTTGGTTGTTATAAGTCAGAATTCGACGATTCTTGAGTCCACGACTCACAAATACGTTATGATACGTTATGCCATCGAAAACCTAGGTTTTTGAGTTAAACGATAACTTTTGACTACTAATCCGGGATTTCTACGATTTCAACGTTTAAGGCCTAATTTAGTAAATTTTGCCATAACTTCGTTACTCGAGTTTTATACGCCAAATCAAACGGAACCAATCCATTGATTCATTATCTATAACCTAACCAAGCAAGATGCACATAACTTATGATGGTTTTCAATTTGTCCATCAACAACCAAATAAATGCTTAAATGGTTTCTTGGATTAAACTTACTTAAATACTTATGATTTATAATCATACATGACTTATAATGATTTAATCCACTATTAGCCATCCTTATTACTCCGGAAGAGACATGCTCCACCAATTCATATTTCTCTACGAAAAAGAAATAGAAAAGGATCAAAGACTTAGGTTTATGTAATATTACCTTAACGTTCTTCACGTTCTTGAATAAAGTTTGTATGTTTTGCTTGGTTTGCTCTTGATTACTTGGTAAAGCTCTTTTTCTCTCTCTCAATATATTGGTCAAGTTTGGTAAAACAACCAAATAACCCACCCTAGCTTCCTTTATATAGAAAAGTCTAATAGAGGGGAAAATGGTCATTAGGCCACCTCTTTACTATTCACCTCCTTACTATTCATTTACTTAGCCACCAAGTAAAGCAACTTTACTTGGCCACCAAGTGGCCGACCCACATGGTCCATAGGTCTCCCCCATGGGTTTTACCCATCTGGTGACCCATCGGTTCGATCCGCGATTTGGTTTCTTGGTTTGGGCCTTAGAATAAATTCAAATGGGGCCTAATCGTATTCTACTCGTACAATTCTCATATTCTCTTCGTATATAGTTCATACTATATTCCTATTATACGTCGTAATAATCTTCATACTATACTCGCATAATAACTAGTATCATACTCGTATTGCTCACGTATAATAACCATAATCATTATACGTAGACATTTAATTCTCGGAACTCACTTTTCTTACCCTTAAGTTTTAAGTCCGCAGGTGAAAACTTCGTTTGCCATAACTGAAATATTATTGAATATTCCATCATGTCTTAGTATTCTATCATTACGCGTTTCTCAAAAATTCAAACTTAATCTCCGAGCAGAAACGAATGAATAGTATTTTTACAAAAATTTCTCGAAAAACTATTATTTTCGTCTTAGAAATTCAAAACAATTAATCCTAACACATAGCCAGAATCCTAACCACATCCGCACATTCTATGTCATAGAACGACCTTCAAACAACTTACTCACATAAATAATCAATTAAATTCATTTAATTCAAATAATCAAATAAAATTTAATTCACATAAAGATCCGATTTTCTCGGGTGTTACATTTTGTAACAGTCCAGAATTTTAAATTATAATTTTTAAATATTTATTAAATTGTATAAATATTTTAATGGATGTGTTTATTGTTGAATAATTGTTTGTTTAATTTGATTTGATTTGGTTTGGTTAATTATTTGTTAAATAAATAATTAATAACTGAAGGAAATTAATTAATATGAGATAATATTCTAATTTAATTTTATAATTAAGTTAGAGAGTTTATAATGATTAAATAAATTATTATAACGATATTTTAATTTAATTTGGTAATAAAAGTGTGAAAAATATCTATACTATAAAGGGGTTATTAAAATAAATTAAAAGAGTTTAATTTAGTTTTGCCAAACAAGGTTTAAAGATATTAAGTCTTTAATTTTTAAAGAGTTATGCCAAACAGAGCCTTATGGCTTTTGGAATTTTGAATTTTGAATTATTAAAAATATACATAATATATATTAAATTATGGTAACTGATAATTTAATAGGGACAATTAGTAGACGTCGATTTTAGACATTTGAAAAGCATGCGTTGGTTTTGTTTTGATTTTACGTATAGTGTATTTGGCTTATACTGATAACTAATAAAAGAAAAAAGTTTTCAGAGGTTGAGAGAGACTAGAGAGGGTTTGAGAGAAAAAGTTGAGTATTCCAAAGCAATTCTCTGAGTTTATCAAAGTTTATTACCGAGCAATTGAAGGTATGCTACATAAGCTTAATATTATATTATATATACATATATGTTTTATTATGTTTACGTCATATATTTTCTGTCTCTGTGAATCCAAATTCTGTTGAATTGTTGTATAAACTGAATTATTGCATTTGTAAGTAATTGTAATGCTAGAGTTTATGTTTAGATAAGTAATTGTATGCTAAATTACGTCTGCAAGAAGAGAAATTGGTTTTTACAGTGAATATGTGTATGAACATGGCTTGTAGGATTACCAAAATTAGTATTTGATTGTGAGCTAACATGTAAAATTGAACTTTGAATATGGTAATTGGGTAAGAAATAAAGAGAATGTAGTTCAAAGGAATCAAGTTGGTGTATAATTATAGATATCGTGTTCACTGTGTCAAACAATATCAAAAAAATGGAGTTTTTGGTTTTAAACCGTTCAAGGATTTAATTGTTCTGAAGTTGTTATTTAGTTGCTTTGAAATCAGTATATATGATGGGTAATGTTTTGAAATTAGTTATCTATGTAAGTTATATATGTTAATTTAGGTACTAGCAGCGTTAAACAGTCAAAAATTTTGCTTTGTTCTGTTTTTATTGTGGCCGGTTCTGTAATTCGGTTCCTTAGCGCCAAAAATAGAGCCCCAACGCCAACCTCGCGCCAGCCCATGGCCTGTGAGCTACGCCGCAGCGCCAACGCGAACCTCAGTTCAAACCGTGGCGCCGCAGCGCCGTATAGCAGTAAAGCCCAAAAAATTATTTTCTTATACACAGAGTCTGTAATAGTTATATGATACAATATTATGACTGTTAAAAAAAATGTGATTTTGTTAAATGTGGTATTATAGTGCTATGAATGAGTATATTCTTAGTAGTTAACAAATTTTCTTGTGTAATTGGATTATGTGGTTAAAAGTCAAGTCATACATGAAATAGACACACTTATGTGTATATAGAGTATCGGTAGTAACTAATTATGTCATGATGACATATGTATAGGATACTGTGAATCGAATTTTTACGGTTTAGCTCATACGTAAGGCAAGTTTTCTAAACCCTATCTCGATTACAATTATGCAAGTTTTCTTACTCTACCTTGTTTATATTGAGCAAGTTTACTATTTCTAGTTCGATTACAATTACACAAGTTTTATAACTCTACACTTTCGTTGAGCTAGTTTACTTTCGTTGAGCAAATTTTCTTTCATTGAGCAAGTTCTTAACTCTAATTATATTGTGCAAGTTTCCTAAACCTTATTCTTATGTTGAACAAGTTTTACCATTTAATTTACTATTTGTTATGCATGCTCAATCTTCAATTCTAAATAACCTTAGCTTAATATTGTTCAAGCAAGGTATGTTATGTTATTCAATGCTTATGCTCTTAGATTATTCCTAAAGCATGACCTTAGTATACAATGTTGATTCACTTATGATTTATTCCACAACATAATGTGATTACCTTTTTATTCAACTAATCCTTAGTTGATGTTCGTTGAATTCTAAATTACATTGAAACGTATCCAAACCAAACTTACTTTGGGGAGGACTTGTACTCTAAATACTGAGATTGTAGCGAATGAGTAGGTTTGAGTTGTGATTCTGAGGACAGAATCCTTGTAAGGAGGGAATGATGTAACAATCCAGATTTTTAATTAAATATTTAAATATTTATTGAATTATATAAATGTTTAATGGATGTGTTTATCGTTGAATAAGTATTTGTTTAATTGATTTTATGTGATTTGATTATTTATTTGTTTAATAAATAATTAATGAGTTAAGGAAATTAATTATTTTGAAATAGTAATCTAATTTAATTTAATAATTAAGTTAGAGAGTTTATAATGATTAAATAAATTATTATTTATGCAATGAATTGTTATTAGAATTAATTAAATTAAGTATGAAAACTTAATTAATTAGAAGTGTGACAAATAACTATATTTTAAGTGGTTATTAAAATAAATTAAAGTGATTTTAATTTAGTTTTACCAAACAAGGCTTAAATACATTAAGTCCTTAATTTTAAAGTATTTTGCCAAACAAAGCCATATGGCTTTTGGATTTTTAAATTTAATTTATTAATAATATAAATTAAATTTAAAAAAATATAAATAATATATATAATAATTTTATAACTGATAATTGATTAGGGGCAATTATTATAATGTTAGTTTTTTTTTAAAAAAAACGTCTGCATTAGTTTTATGTTGTGTTACGTATATTGTATTTGGTTAAGTCTGAGAAAGGGAAAATGGAAGTGTTTAAGGAAAGAAAAGAGCCTGAGAAATTTCAGAGAGAGCATTTGAGAAAGGACTGAGATTTCAAAAGCTAGTTCAGAGTAGCGATTCTCAGTGATTGGTTTTTCTAAAAGCAACAAAAAGGTATGTTTTATAATCTTAACATAGGTTTTATAGTATAACTATTTAGTCTAAATGTTTCTTGAAACTCAACCTCACTGTATATAGGTTTTTACAAAAAGTGTCTGTAAACCATGTTTTAGAATTGGTTATGATATTACATGTAATTATAATTGTAATTGTTATAACTAGCATATATATATGTATATATATGTTGTATGCTAAAATACGTTCAAAGAGAAAGAAGAATCGGTTTTACAGTGAAAAAGTGCATGAACTTGAGTTGTACAAAATCAAAGGTTAAAGATACAATTGTATGCTAGTTATGAAATTGAAAGTCGGGTATGTTAATTGGATGTGAACTACAGAGAGTTGTAGTTTAAAAGTAATCAAATTGGTGGTTAGTAGGATTTACAGTATACATTGTGTTTAACAAATGTCAAACATGGAGTTTTAATTTTAAAACATTGTTTTTACGGATTTAGTCTTTCTAAATTTGTTATTCAGTAGTTTTAAGTTAATATATGTATACTTAGTGAGGTTATGTGTAAATTACATCAGTTATATGTATGTAATTAGTTGCTAGAATTTCTTAAACAGACCGAAAATGGTCTTCGTGCTCGGTTCTGTTAGTTTTTGGCACCCCAGCGCCAAAAATAGAGCCTCAGCGCCAAAATTCTCGCCCCAGTGCCAGAAATTCACGCCCCAGCGCTGAAATTCGTGCCCCAATGTCAATCTCGCACTGCGGCTCCACTGATTAGCCTAGTTCTCGCGCCGCAGCGCGGGGACAGAAGTCTGAGTCGGACAGTTTTGGCCCCTTGTAGTGAAATGGCCATAACTTTCTCATAAGAACTCCGATTAAGGTGATTTAAGATGATCCAGAACGAGGACGGATAGACCTACAACTTTTATTCTTTAAGTTTTTCAATTTGAGGTCTGTAACAGTATTCAAAATGGTCATCTTTAGGACTGTTGTGTTTTTGGAGGCAATCGGAGGGCGTCGAGCATGCACATATGCATGTGTAGTGCTCCTGACCATAAAAGTGTTGGGGTTTCGATACAGAAAAGTACAACGGAAATTAAAATTTAAAGCAATTTCGAAACCCTAAAACAGGATCCATGCGAAAAATAATTAATTCAGTGGTAAGAAATTATACCGATTGTAAAAGCTAGAATCGATGCAGTCGAATCTCCAACGCAATTCAAACGGACTGCGTCTCTACGATATCCACACGAACGCTCCACACGAATCGTCCTACGATTTGCAGAAGAAGGAAACGTGGTACTAGCCACCAAGGATGAGGATTTTCTGAACTGTTTTCTCTAGTCTCTCTCTAAGAGCGGCTAGGGTTTTTTTTTTTTGACGTAAAACCTAAAGTGACTGATATATATCATATATATAGCAGTTAGGAGGAATTAATCAAAACTTAATGTTATTAAAATCCAAATTTATATATATTTTTATTAAGTCTTACTTAATTAATATACCTATATATAAATTATCCTATTAATTTAAATTCGTAATTTAAAATTATATCAATCATATTGACATATTTAAATCTTTACAATTTAAATTAATTTCCTTTTAATTATGTTCTTTGTGTGTGACCCTATAGGTTATTATTACGTTGGCAATAACTTTAAAATCATATTATAAAGTTATAAACAGTGAGCGGCATCTAGTAATGCATCACTGCTACCCAAGTAATAATAAGATCGATGATTCGATGCAACCTTTTCGTGACCAATGTTTCAATGTAATTTAATCCTTTTAACCTTAATATCCTAGATTAAACTCGAGTCATGGAATGTGTCATACTCTTCATAATTTAATCTAAGTTTTCTTGATCAATGAGTAGACTATATGAAACAAATCACTATTTGAGCATGGCCATGCATTTTATAGTCCTACTCAATCAAGAGGCCTATGGATATCACCTATAAAATATAGGATGGTTAAATTCCATCTAGATCACTCATATTTCTCACACGATTCACAATGAACCCAATAATCACCTTTATAGTCCACCCTATTAAAGGTGACATTTGATGATATCAAAGTACATAAATTCTCGTGTAGTAATATAGCAGTTTCAGGTCGGAGGACCATTACATCATTGTCACTATGAGAATTGCTAATGACACTTCGCATAATGCTCCATATAGAATTCTCATGGTGGGTCTGTCCAGTACATCGTTCTCTAACATGTACCTATGCATTGACTTAATATCTCATATATTTATGACCAATGAGATTTGGTCATCAGTCAATCCACATACTAGTCTCAATGCATCATTGTTGTCCCATCAACAATGATACTCGACTAGGGACATTTAAGAACAATGATACTAATTGTAATTTTATAATCTCATGTTCAAGTCACATACTTGAAACTATATAATTTGTATCACTATTCTAAGGAATTTTATTATGTTAACAATTATATTACGCAGTAAATAAAACCATAATAAAATTATTTATTTATTCAATCAACAATAATATCAAATGTTAAGCAATTATATCAAATAATTGGCCTCTAGGGCATAAACTATAACAAAAAGATGATGCCCTAAGTTACAAAATATGAATATTAGTTAATATAATGATGCTTAACATTAATAAATAATGTATTAGATAAGTTATAGAAGTATAGTAAGCATACACAAGAGAGACAAATCGGACGTGTGACGAATGAACGTCGAAACACCGTGCC
This sequence comes from Panax notoginseng, assembly GCA_016801055.1. Taxonomy (NCBI): domain Eukaryota; kingdom Viridiplantae; phylum Streptophyta; class Magnoliopsida; order Apiales; family Araliaceae; genus Panax; species Panax notoginseng. The sequence continues at coordinate 121,909,565 of CM029013.1, forward strand.
AAGTGTTAATAAACTTAAAAAGTGTTTTTCATTCAATTGAAATAAATATTATAAGATATGGAATGGATTTAATATAAAACCAATAAGTAGTCATAGCAAGACTTAAGCACTTGAATGAACTACGAATATGAAATAAAGTGAGATATAAGTTAAAAGTTAACACAATTAAGTTAAACATTGTGTATTTATGATAGGAAGGGTTATGAGACGTAGAGTAGAGTTTACATTACAATTACTATGTGTTGTTATGTGACTATTATTTGATGTGTATAATTATATAATTATGTAGGGCACATGAAGTGCAGATAGCTGTAAGCTGTTCAACTGTTATTAGTAAACAACGATCAAGGCAAGTATTTCGGTTCCTATTTTCTACGTGGACTTGATGAACTATTTTAAATTGCATGATATGTGATATGTGTTATAAGCAAGCATAATATATTATACATGTTGTATCATAAAATGTTAAAGTCAATTTATGACTACATTATTTTGGCTAAATGATGATGATTGAGTAAGGAACTCAATTTTTATATTTGCTATACGAATTAAAAGCATGTATGCCATGTTACTTTAATTATCATGAGATGTATATTGAGCATGTTATTATGTGCTATGTGATGCATGAAAACTGTTAGATTTTGCTGGGCTGTCGAGCTCACTCTTGCAAATAACCACTTTTGCAGGTCAAGGTTTAAAGGTAAGGATATGTGCTAAGTGAGTTATAGAGATCTATATTCACGAAGATTATTTATGTTTTATGAGAAATGTGTGTAAGATTTTGAATGTAACATGTTGTTGAATTGTAAATTGAGCTATCTGGTGTATATGGATATCTATTTATGTTGTAAGACTTTGTACAGTCATTTTGTTGTAACGATTCATGATATAAGATTGAATCAAAGAGATGTAATGTAAAGGTTGCGATTCAGGGCAAGAAAGAAGGAAATGTATAAACGTTTTAAATATTCTGCAATTTTAGTGTTTTTAATATCGAATAATGATGTAAAATTAGAAATTTAATGTATGGTTAACGACCGGAGTTGAGATTTAAATTGTATGGATTTTGGGGTCGTTACAGTTGGTATCAGAGCCGATAGGTTAGAAACCTTAGGTAAGAGTACCTTAGGCTATAACCTTAGAGAAGAGAGGTGAAGATAGTGAACGAATAACCTCAAATAGAGTTTGAACAATAAGAAGTAATTTAAGAAATGTATGAAGAAGGGATTAAAACATGCGCGAGAGGATTCAAAGAATAATCTCGCAGAGTTATAAGGAATATGAATGTGGGGTTACCCAACTCCAATAATAATAATAAATAGACAGTGTCTATAAAAAGAGAGTGATAAAGAAGTTAAGAATAGAGAGTTATATCTACGTATGGTGTAATTGTACTCTTTAGTAGTTGATGTATGGTATCTGGGCTAAACGATTCCTTCATAGAGCGGAGGTATATACGAACTAGCAACTCGAAACCTAGTTTGTTGGTTGTTTATGGGAAATAACTCAGCGTACCATATTGAAACTGTTAGAAACTCGATGTGTACCAAGTGTAGAACTCGAATGAAATGTTGAGCGATGTAAATAAAGTTAGAAATTCTTAAAGGAAGAATTGTTATATAAAAAAGAAGATTCAAAGAAGAATCTTGAAGAGATATAAAGATAAAAAATGGGAGTTTCCTAACTCCAATATCCAAGATAACGAATAATGTCATAAATGATGAAAAAAAGGGAAAGAAAGAGGATCGTAAAATAAAATGATCACGAGTTAAGAAAAGAATTTTAAGGGAGATGATTATAGAATAAGATCACGACGTGATCTGTTTAAGTTATAAAAGGAAGATGGTTTGTAATGGTTGAATGATTATAGCTTGATGCTATGAAGATAATGTACTATAATAGTACGAGATAAACTCATGAGGAGTTATAAATAATGTGATACGAGGAATTCGTATCGAGCAAAGAACAAGTTATAAGCAATATAGAGTTAGGAGGGATTTCAATTGAGGACTCAGGTGGTGGCTGAGTTGTACAAACCTTTGTATGGGTGGGGGTTTTGTGCTTGTACTCAATTTATCACATTGATAATCATTGGAATGTTTGTGTCGCGCTATTTGCTATATGCATGTTGAGAAGGTGATTCTTTTCTCATGTGTATAACAGATAGGTAGAGTATAGTTAGAGAATATTATAAGGTTAAGTGCGAGTTCTTAAAACTCATACTTATGGTAGGTTCGTGACTCATAATTATATGGTATGTTTTTGAACCCCTCAGCGAATGGACGCCTATGGTCTGACTAGGATAAGTTCTTAAACTCATATGATTGTGGCAAGTTTCTGAACTCATAACGTGTGATAAGTTTGACGAACTGGGTATAGATAAGTGTAAATGGAGTATTGAGGATGATAGGAATAGATAGACCTATTAAGAAATGGATCATTATAGAAAGTGGAGTTGATGGTGGAAGCATAGGTATTCTAAATCTACTAGCTATGCTAGACTTTTGAAATTTATTGACTTCGTGCTGATGTTTACACTTTTATTTTCTTAAAAAAACATTGGATCAACTAATGGAACCAATGAGTATTAACAACAATACTGTTATTCGTATGTCTATGCTAATTGCTTCGACTAGACAAAAATAATTTGTAATATATCAAAATATATTTTATATATCATTAATGCATCATGTAACCTGGTGCAAAGATGATAAAAATAATGGAGTCGTCAATGCAGTATTATCTAGTGTTGGATGTGATCTAAGGATCGTCAGCCCACTATGGTATGATGTAGTATGATAAAATCACCAAATGACGGAATCCTCAACGGACTGTAAATACAGTGCGGTATCATGACGTCATAAAAAGATTTTTGAGATTTCTTTAAGATATGAGAATACATATGTATGTATGTATATGTATATTTTGGTTGATGTCCGAATTGTTGTAGAGGTCTATGCTATTTGATTCAGCTAGAAAAATATTGAAAGATGTTCATGAAATTCAAGCGTTCATTGAAAAGTTATGCCAAACCAAATTATTTTGGTGCGGATTCAGATGTTGAAAAGCTGAGGTGAACAACCCTATTATTAGGGGTTGCACTTAGTTTTATACTTTGTGCTGAAATGTTTGTGTACAATACATTGTAAGAAGGGCTTAACACCCTAAGTACAGAGCGTAACGTATATAGTCGTTACAAAACACTACGTTGCGGCCCAACGTAGTGGTACAATAGGCAGGCCACCTAGTGTACGAGTGGAGGGTGTTTCCAGTATTTGTGATTGATAAACATTCTTCCAAAGAGGGTTTAAAGTGTGAAGAACCGGGGGTGAAGCACTATTAAACCTAGAGAAGAGTTCACGGTCTTATGACCCCTCATCATGATTTGGAATCTTTTAAATTTATGAGTTATTCATACTACTTCCCAATTATTGAACAATTGTGGAAGATTCTTGTTATTCTGCAAAATGAAAGTGAAAAGAAAAGTATTCCTTAGAAAGATGTAAGTCGTAGATTGCGACACTGAATGATGAGTATGTTGAATAAGTGAGAAAAGAGATTTTAAAGTGAGAAGGATATGAGTTATCAAAGAATAATGTAAAACTTTTAATAAAAAAGCTTAATAATTGTAGAAAGATCTTTGTGGAAAGAAGTGGTTATAGAACCCAATGAATGAATGAAGTAGTGACGTAAAATCTACTTTGATAGATTGAATGAATAAATATTAATAGATAAAATTTCGAGGACGAAATTCTTAGAAGAAAGGGTGAATGCAATATCCCGAGTGTTGATGATAACGATCCTTAGAAAAGGAAATGAATGGGTTAAAAGATATTTAATACTCAGAATATATTTGAGTTCAAGTGAAAGTTATGAAATGAAACCTAGAATTTGTTAAAGTAATAAATATAGTAGGAAATATAAAACCTATATTTAGATAAAATGATGAAAGATTACTCTGAGTTATTTGTTTAAATTGTGTCTTCGATTCTGGGGACAGAATCTTTGTAAGTAGGGAAGATTGTAACGAATGAGTATGGTTTGAGTTATGATTCTGAGGACAGAATCCTTGTAAGGAGGGAATGATTTAACAATCTAGATTTTTAATTAAATATTTAAATATTTATTGAATTATATAAATATTTAATGGATGCGTTTATCGTTGAATAAGTATTTGTTTAATTAATTTTATGTGATTTGATTATTTATTTGTTTAATAAATAATTAATGAGTTAATGAAAGTAATTATTTTGAAATAGTAATCTAATTTAATTTAATAATTAAGTTAGAGAGTTTATAATGATTAAATAAATTATTATATTATGCAATGAATTGTTATTAGAATTAATTAAATTAAGTATGAAAACTTAATTAATTAGAAGTGTGACAAATAACTATATTTGAAGTGGTTATTAAAATAAATTAAAGTGATTTTAATTTAGTTTTACCAAACAAGGCTTAAATACATTAAGTCCTTAATTTTAAAGTATTTTGCCAAACAAAACCTTATGGCTTTTGAATTTTTAAATTTAATTTATTAATAATATAAAGTAAATTAAACAAAATATAAATAATATATATAATAATTTTATAACTGATAATTGATTAGGGGCAATTATTATAATGTCAGTTTTATTTAAAAAAAACGTTTGCATTAGTTTTATGTTGTATTACGTATATTGTATTTGGTTAAGTCTGAAAAAGGAAAAAGGGAAGTGTTTAAGGAAAGAAAAGAGCCTAAGAAATTTCAGAGAGAGCATTTGAGAAAGGACTGAGATTTCAAAAGCTAGTTCAGAGTAGCGATTCTCAGTGAATGGTTTTTCTAAAAGCAACAAAAAGGTATGTTTTATAATCTTAACATAGGTTTTATAGTATAACTATTTAGTCTAAATGTTTCTTGAAACTCAACCTCACTGTATATAGGTTTTTACAAAAAGTGTATGTAAACCATGTTTTAGAATTGGTTATGATATTACATGTAATTATAATTGTAATTGTTATAACTAGCATATATATATGTATATATATGTTGTATGCTAAAATACGTTCAAAGAGAAAGAAGAATCGGTTTTACAGTGAAAAAGTGCATGAACTTGAGTTGTACAAAATCAAAGGTTAAAGATACAATTGTATGCTAGTTATGAAATTGAAAGTCGGGTATGTTAATTGGATGTGAACTACAGAGAGTTGTAGTTTAAAAGTAATCAAATTGGTGGTTAGTAGGATTTACAGTATACACTGTGTTTAACAAATGTCAAACATGGAGTTTTAATTTTAAAACATTGTTTTTACGGATTTAGTCTTTCTAAATTTGTTATTTAGTAGTTTTAAGTTAATATATGTATGCTTAGTGAGGTTATGTGTAAATTACATCAGTTATATGTATGTAATTAGTTGCTAGAATTTCTTAAACAGACCGAAAATGGCATTCGTGCTCGGTTCTGTTAGTTTTTGGCGCCCCAGCGCCAAAAATAGAGCCTCAGCGCCAAAATTCGCGCCCCAACGCCAGAAATTCACACCCCAGCGCTGAAATTCGTGCCCCAATGCCAATCTCGCGCTGCGGCTCCACTGATTAGCCTAGTTCTCACGCCGCGGCGCGGGGACAGAAGTCTAAGTCGGATAGTTTTGGCCCCTTGTAGTAAAATTGCCATAACTTTATCATAAGAACTCCGATTAAGATGATTTAAGATGATCCGGAACGAGGACGAATAGACCTACAACTTTCATTCTTTAAGTTTTTCAATTTGAGGTCTGTAACAGTATTCAAAATGATCATCTTTAGGACTGTTGTGTTTTTAGAGGCAATCGGAGGGCGTCGGGCATGCACATATGCATGTGTAGTGCTCCTGACCATAAAAGATGATGTCCTAAGTTACAAAACATGAATATTAGTTAATATAATGATGGTTAACATTAAAAAATAATGTATTAGATAAGTTATAGAAGCATAATAAACATATACAAGAGAGACAAATCGGATGTGTGACGAATGAACGTCGAAACACCGTGCCAGTGTTAATAAACTTAAAAATGTTTTTCATTCAATGAAAATGAATATTATAAGATATGAAATGGATTTAATATAAAACCAATAAGTAGTCCTAGCAAGACTTGAGCACTTGAATGAACTGCGAATATGAAATACAGTGAGATACAAGTTGAAAGTTAACACAATTAAGTTGAACATTGTGTATTTATGATAGGAAGGGTTATGAGACGTAGAGTAGAGTTTATATTACAATTACTATGTGTTGTTATGTGACTATTATTTGATGTGTATAATTATATAATTGCGTAGGGCACGTGAAGTGCAAATAGCTGTAAGCTATTAAACTGTTATTGGTAAACAACGATCAAGGCAAGTCTTTCGGTTCCTATTTTCTACATGGACTTGATGAACTGTTTTAAATTGCATGACATGTGATATGTGTTATAAGCAAGCATAATATATTATACATGTTGTATCATAAAATGTTAAAGTCAATTCATTACTGCATTATTTTGGCTAAATGACGATGATTGAGTAAGGAACTCAATTTTTATATTTGCTATGTGAATTAAAAACATGTATGCCATGTTACTTTAATTATCATGAGATGTATATTGAGCATATTATTATGTGCTATGTGATGCATGAAAACTGTTAAATTTTGCTGGGCTGTCGAGCTCACTCTTGCAAATAACCACTTTTGCAAGTCAAGATTTTAAGGTAAAGATATGTGCTAAGTGAGTTATAGAGATCTATATTCACGAAGATTATTTACGTTTTATGAGAAATGTGTGTAAGATTTTGAATGTAACATGTTGTTGAATTATAAATTGAGCTATCCGGTGTATATAGATATCTATTTATGTTGTAAGACTTTGTACAGTCATTTTGTTGTAACGATTCATGATATAAGATTGAATCAAAGAGATGTAATGTAAAAGTTGCGATTCAGGGCAAGAAAGAAGGAAATGTATAAACGTTTTAAATATTCCGCAATTTTAGTGTTTTTAATATTGAATAATAATGTATAATTAGAGATTTAATGTATGGTTAACGACCGAAGTTGAGATTTAAATTGTATAGATTTTGGGGTCGTTACAGAGATGAACAACCCTATTATAGGGGATAATTTACGCATAGCGTTGAAATGTTTGTGCACAATACATTGTACGAAGGGCTGATCCCCCTAAGTACGAGGAGTGCCTATAGTCTTATGACTGTTAAAGTTTAAGTTGAAAGATTACTTATAACTATGGACATAGTTCGTGGTCTTATGTCCCTCAGATATATATTTCATGATCTTGATTATCATTGATAGAACATATTGTTCAGTTTTATTGAGTCTATTATTTGGTAGTTGTTATAGAGTTTCACTCTTGCTTATATAAACATTACAGCTAAAGTTGAGATGGTCGATGTACCTACCACCAGTAAAGGGAAAGAAAAGATGAGCAAGTATTGAAGACTTGTAATCATGTTGACATTTTGTTGTCAGACTTTGTTTTTAGTAATGTAATGAAGTTATTTAATTTTTCGCATATGAATGATTGTATTTAAAGGTTAGATAACCTGAGAGATTTTTAATTATGTAATCCTTTAATGGGAAGGTTTATTATTAAATTTTATTATGATTGGGTAGTTAGACATGAATGTTTTTATCAAGTGAACACCAAATCTTGTGGAAATGAAGTACCCGGATTTGAGGGTGTCATAAGTTGGTATCAAAGCTTTAGGTTATGAACCTTAGGTGGAGAAAAGCCTTAGGAAGTAATCTTTGAAAAGATAGTGGTAATAAACTCTTATCGAGTTTTAAGAAAGAAGTAATAAAACACTTACGTGCTGTGACGCCCTCAAAATTAGGTATGCATCACCCATTCTGAGTCACCAAATACATGGTACAAAATTTAAATACAACTTCATTTATACAACTGTTGAGCTGTCGTATAGAATACGACCACAGTTAACTATGAGTTTTAATACAAATGTATGTAACTCTCATGGTACCTCGACCACAATCTTACAATGATACTTTACATAAAAGTATAGTCAAAAACTGTTTTAGAAATTAAAATATTTGAGAAGTGCTCAAGGAAACCTTCGTACATGGGAGGCCATGCGTCTAGGTTATGATAGATATCATATGTCCACAGAATTATCCTTGGTTGACCCAAAAGTCCCCAAATAAAAATAAGTAGATTACTATCATCTTCTTTCCAATGGTGAGTCTTCTCTTGACATATAAATATCTCCGTTGTCTCCAAGTGAAAATTATACTTCACATAAACTTCAAGATCATATAGATAGTGCTCATAGATATATTCAGCAAGTGGATGTGCACAACCATGTCTTATGAGAACACGAGGTTGTATGTCATTAGATATCTTGTATGATAGTGGCAAAACACCCTTCCAAAGTTGGGTTCACCTCACCCTATTTGATTCACCAAATATAACTACTAAATGATGTATAGAATACAACACACTTTTCTATTCTATTTAGGGAGAACCTCCACAGCTATCACACTATTTCATAGAATAGTGAGGACTACTAATGTTATCATCTGGACCGTCACTCCGTTCCCCGACTAGTCCCTGCTGCGTTCTCACTTCCTGAAGAGAACAATGAAAGCAAAAGGGTGAGCTCAACTAGCCCAGTAAAAAATATCATAACTAAAGCTAATTTACATCATCAATAGCCTTCATCATTAATAAATCAGAGATTTAGAACATATGGTAGCTGATAAAACTTTTTAACCATAGTTGCAGCGGAACGAGCAATCCATTAGAAGAGTCAAATAGACCATTAGGTTTATTATCTTCTCTATGTTAAAAGTCTACCAATAATGTTTTATCCTTGTAACATCAAGCAACCATTCCTGTCCACAATTGTATAAATAACTCATAATCATAATTGTGATTCTAAATTTCTCTTCGCACCTAGGACGAAGATAATTTTCATCACCTATATTCACCTGAAACATCACAAATCATGGTTATACCAAATCATAATTTTTGTTCATAATCATACTAATAAATTCATCTTTGCACTACGGCCAAAGACATACAACTATATTTTAGAAGAGTCAAGTAGAGCATGATATCTACTATCTTCTACAAATTAAAAGTGTATAACCAATATTTTATCGCTGAGACTCAGCTTAATAAGTAATCCACACCTTCGAATTATCCATGCACTACGGCCAATGATATTCGTTAGTATCACATCCATGAATTATCCATGCACTATGGCCAAAGATATTCATTATTATCACATCCATGAATTAATATTTCATCGCTGAGACTCAGCTCAATAATTAATCCACATCATCGAATCATCCCTGCACTACAGGCTAAGGATATTTATTAGTACCATGACCATGAATTATCCATGCACTACGGGCCAAAGATAATCGTGTTTTCATCAACGGTCCTGATCATGCCATAAAATAATTCATCTTTGCACCCTTGGCCAAAGAGAATCCATAACCATAATCATACCAAAAACTGTTCATCAATGCACTACGGGCCAATGAGGACTTTTTCACATCACTTGTAATATTACGATTATGATTATACCGAATAATCTCTGGTCATAATCATGCCAAGTCCATCTATGCACTACAGGCCACATATGACTTTCAACACAATATAAACATGAGGATGATGACAATGACATAATAATTTAATAAAACAAGTTCAAGAATTAATTTATCCAGGAATCAGTAACGTCCAAATTGTCAACATGATACTGCTTTATGGAGTAAAATTCAAAAATGTTCAGAAGAATACTTCCATGAAAAGATACTGGATGAAGCACAAATATCAAGGATATTCCACTAATTTCATGGAGTATAAAAGCCTAAACTTTAACCAACTGAGTATAATAAAGAATGGGATAACAAAAGAAATCACCAGGCATGCGATAGACCGCATAGACAGGTTATTCCAACAAAAAAATAAATAGTGGAACCAGGTCATGCGTAAATGCACCGACAGGATATTCCGACAGAATAATAAATAATGAAACCAGGTCCGGCGTAAACACACAGACAGGATATTCCGACAGAATAATAAATAATGGAACCAGGTTCGGTGTAAAGCACAGACAGTATATTCTGACAGAATAATAAATAATGGAACCAGGTCCGGCGTAAAGCACAAACAGGATGTTCTAACAGAATAATAAAAATGTAATAATAGAAGAATTTCACCAAGTATAGGGTAGCCCGCGTATACAGGTTATTCCAACAGAATAATAAAGAATGGAATAACAGAAGTTCTCTTCATGAATAAGAAAGAAAGAATACCCTTTACGAGTATAACAAATAATATCCCTTACGAGTACAACAAATAATATCCCTTACGAGTACAACAAATAATATCCCTTACCTTTGAAAGAAGAGTATTCCGACTGGTAGGGCGAGAATATATTCGAAGAAACTTGTACTACGCTCAAAGCTTTCTTAAACTTTAAAGAAATACGCTCAAGATTATAGAAGAAGAACTCTCTCTATAGTTTTTCTCTCTAGAGTTTCAGTGACTTCGTAAGAAATAATGAAGGAATGAGCTTCTATTTATAGGAGAATGGACTGCATAGTAACTAATTCATGAACGGTCCAGATTAATTTACTTTTAATCGGACGGTCCATATTTAAAACAAAAATTTTTAAATAAAATATAATATATTCTATATATAATCTAATAAAACGAATAACTTTATAAAAGTATTATGTTTTATATAAAAAGATTTTACTATACAAAATACTATGCAGGCACTATGCAACACTATGCATAATAAAATATAATATACTCTATTTATAGAATAACTTTATAAAAGTATTCTGTTTGATATAAAAAGATTTTACTATGCAAAATACTATGCATAATAGAATATAATATATTCTATTTATAGAATAACTTTATAAAAGTATTCTGTTTTATATAGAAAGATTTTACTATTAAAACTTTAAACCAACGATCCATATTGATTTTCTATTATAATTTCAACCAACGGTCTGAAAAATTAGCACATCTCCTCATGGAATAATATTATACCCAAAAATGATTTAGACCGAAAAGAAATATATTTTTCAGGTGAATAGTACCCCGTGAATATTACTTCGAGAATAGTATCCTGTGAATAGTACCCCGACACAAAAAGTGTCCTAAATACCCGAGTGAACAATACTAGAGTGAATAGTAATCGGGTGAATAGTAATCTGTGAATAGTAATTCATGAATAGTATTCTGACACGAAAAATACCCCAAATACCCGAGTGAATAATATTCGGGTGAATAGTAATTTAGGTGAATAGTAACTCGTAAATAGTACTCCGACACAAAAAGTGCTCGAAATACTCGAGTGAACAATACTAGAGTAAATAGTAACTGAAAATTTTATGACAACTTGTCTACTTTGAAAAAATTTCACATATCACTCTTAACTTTAAACTTTTATCAATTTAACTATTTGCCAAAATAGAAAAATTAAATACTTTCATTTCATAAAATTCGGAGTCTCACATGTGCTTATGTGATTACAACTTATGTACGCGTGAGTGTCGAGTAGTAATGAGTAATAATTAAAACTTAAAAATTTTACTGTCAGGATGACTAATGTAGGAGAATCCAGTCAAACTAGGGAAGAAGGACCTCAGATGCCTAGAGAGGAGGAGTCTCGTGACATTCAGGTGGTTTGGGAACAACTACTTCCACGGGAGTCAGCTTCGGTGGTCACAGTGGTTGAAGATGAAGATGATGATGTAGAAACGGATGAGGAGGATCTCGTTGAGCTGCCACAGTCAAATGAGGATGACGAGGACGAGGAGGAAGAGATTCCACTGAACTCAATTGTAGCTCGTATGTACGATGAAGTCTATGACTGCAATGTGGAACTTCAGGATACTGTCAAGGAGTTAGAAGAGATAGTAGCTGAACAACAGACCTCGATGACACAGAAGGATGATGAGATCCTAGATCGAGAGGAACGTCTGAATAATGTCAAAGAGAAGCTGATTCACACTGAAGGAGAGAATGAATAACTGACCAAGGAGATCGCAGAACTGAAGAACAAGCTGAAGGAAGAAACTACTAAGAGGGCAAGAGCTGAAGACGCGTACGAGGATGTTTATCAACGAGCCTGGATAGCAGAGAGAGACGCACAAGAAAAGAGGATGAAGATGGAGGAGATGAATAACGTATTCAACACTGTGATCAATCGAGCTCAAGATCGGGTCATGGGTTATCCTATTTAGTTCGAGACACTACCGCCGTATATATTAGATCACAGAACAATGTTCCGAATTATGGAGGAAGAACGTCATAAGGCTACGAAGTATCTTAGTAGGACATAATAGGGAATGTACCTGATATGTGATTAATAAAATGTTAAATAATATGTAAATCCTTAGTGATATGTAATCAATGGGATATGATGTTGAGTTATCCTGAAACTTTAGTAGTTCAGGAAGGTAATGTAAATAGCAGCGATGTTATTAATCTTATGTTTTCAAAAAGATTATGAATGAATAAAAGTTATTATTTTATTTTATTCAAAGTGTTATGTGTTATGTGATGAGTTCTTTTATGGAGTGCAAGTTAAGTAGAAAATACTTAAAGGAGTTGAGTAATAACCTAATGAGTATATTTTAACAGAAAATGCCTCCAAGACGTCAACCCCGACGAAGAACAACTGAGAGAACTAACAACAACGACAATGTTGAGGCTAACCCAGTTCAGCAGCTAGTGACGTTACTGACGGGTGCACTGTCGAATCAACCGCAAAATTAAGCTACAACGTTTAAGGACTTCAAGACGGTTGGACCACCAGAATTCTGTGGGTCCATGAATCTAGTTGAGGCACAGACCTGGATCATGGAGATAGAGAAAGTGTTCGATGTTGCAAGAGCAGGGAAGAATCAGAAGACTACTTTTGTAACATTCATATTGAAAGCAGAGGCAAGTTATTGGTGGCAGGCCAATAAAACTTGGGGAGGACAAGGAGTTTTGACTTGGGATAGGTTTAAGGAGATATTGTTCGAGACTTATTTCCCAGAGAGTTCGAAGAATCAGTTGGAGGTGGAATTTTTGGAACTGAAGCAGCGATCAATGACGGTATCGGAGTATGCCGTAAAATTTAATGAGTTGGCGAGATTTACGCCATATCAAGTTATCACGAATGAGCGCAAGGCTAAGAGGTTTGAATAGGGACTGAAACCCTAGTTGTACAGTAGGGTCTCCCTGTTCCAACTCAAGACATTTACAACAGTAATGGAGAAGGCAATTCTCGTTGAAGGAGAAGGCAATTCTCGCTGAAGGTGGAGGCGAGGCAGTAACGAAGTTTAATCAAGAATAGAAAAAGAAGAAGAATGAAGGGGAGGTTAAGAATGGTGGTGGTGGTAGTGGAAATGGTAACAATATCCTGAAGAGAAAATGGAACAGAAATGTGGGTGTTGGAAATCAGCAGGGTAACCAGCAGAATAAGAAGTTCGAATCATGTGCTACCTGCGGGAAGTTTTACAAGGGTATATGCTTAATGGGAAAACTTGTGTGCTTTAACTGTGGCCAGGAAGGTCACATCGCCCCAAATTGCAGTCAACCCAAGAAGAACGTTTACTTCACGTGCAGGTGAAAGGATCATTTTGCTCAGAGTGCCCTAAGAAGAAAGCTAGGGAGACAACAGGAAGTAAGGGAGGTAGCAGTGGAGGTACATGGGTCATTCCTAGACCAACGACATCAAACAAACCTACAGCTAGAACCTTCAATATGACTGTGCAAGATGATGTGCAATCAAAGGATGTTGTGTCAGGTATTATCCCAATCAATGATATAGATGCTTATGTATTATTTGATTCGGGTGCTACTTACTCGTTTATATCTGATGAATTTGCTATGAGGTTAGGATTGCCTAGTGAAGAATTGAATTTCCCTTTAAACATAGAAATTGCGAATAAGGAAGTATTTCCTATTAGGTTCATATACAAGAATTGTAGGGTGAATATTAAGGGGAATATTATGATGATAGATTTAATTCTGATAAAACTTGGAGAGTTTGATGTTATTTTGGGAATGGATTGGCTGTTCAATTATGGAGCGATAATTGATTGTCAAAAGAAATTTGTAAACCTTATGACTCCGTCAAAAGTAGTCTTCTATGGTAGCAAATCGCCTAGACATGCGAGATATCTAACGATTATGCAGGCCAAGAAATTGTTGAGTCAAGGCTGTATGGGTTATTTAGCTTACATAGTCAATACTCAGAAGAAGGGTGTGAAACTGGAAGAGATACCAGTGGTTAGGGAATTTGTAGATGTGTGTCCGGAGGATTTGCCAGGACTTTCGCCTGACAGAGAGATTGAGTTCGTGATCGACTTAGCGCCAGGAACCTCCCCGATATCGAAGGCCCCGTATAGAATGGCTTTGACAAATGATATGGTAAAAATCCTCATTGGCCTGTAGTGCATTGATCGACAGTTGTTGGTATAATTATGACCAGGGATTATTCGGTATAATCATGACCATTGGTGAAAACACGAATATCCTTGGCCCATAGTGCATGGATAATTCATGGTCGTGATACTAATGAATATCCTTAGCCATAGTGCAAGGATGATTCGATGATATATATTATTTATTAAGATGAGTCTCAGCTATAAAATATTGATAATAAGCATTTAATTCGTAGACGATAGTAGATATCATGCTCTACTTGACTCTTTTAAAATACAGTTGCATGTCTTTGGCCTGTAATGCAAAGATGAACTGTTACTGAATATCTTTGGCCCGTAGTGCAAAGATGAATTTATTAGTATGATTATGAACAAGAACTATGATTTGGTATAACCATGATCTTCGATGTTTCAGGTAAAGACAGGTGATGAAAATTATCTTCGTCCTGGGTGCGAAGAGGAATTTAGAACCACAATTATGATTATGAGTTATTCATATGATTGTGGATAGAAACTGTTGATTGATGTTACAGGGATAAAACATTGTTGGTGGACTTTTAACATGTAGAAGATAATAGACTTTATGGTCTATTTGACTCTTCTAATGGATTGCTCGTTCTGCTGCAACTATAGTTGAAAAGTTTTATCATCTACCATATGTTCTAAATCTCTGATTTATTACTGATGAAGGCTATTGATAATTTAATTATCTTTAGTCGTGATATTCTTTACTGGGTTAGTTGTGCTCACCCTTTTGCATTTGTTATTCTCTTCAGGAAATGAGAACATAGTCGGGACTAGTCGGGGAACGGAGTGATGGTCCGAGATGGCTATTTTAGTAATCCTTTTGGGGTTTATTGGGGTCAACCAAAGATAATTCTCGAGTCATATGATATCTATCATAACTTAGACGCATGGCCTCCCATGTACGAAGGTTTCCTTGAGCATTTTCCAAAGATTTTAATTTCTAAAATAATTATTGATTGTACCTTTATGTAAGGTACTATTGTAAGGTGTTGTGGTCGAGGCACCATAAGAGTTGCATATATTTGTATTAAAACTCACAGTTTAACTGTGGTCGTATTATGTACGACAGTTCAATAGTGGTATAAATGAAGTTTGTATTTGATTTTTGTACCATATATTTGGCGACTCAGAATTGGTGATGTATACATATTCTTGGGGCATCACAGACTGAGCATTACAAACCTGACAAGTCTTGAAGTTGAGGAGGGCTAGAGTAATCAGACAAGCTGTCAGTACCTAACGTAAGTCAAGGCAAGCAGAAGTGATGAAGCACTGCACGAGTGGAGTAAGAGAGGTTCAACATTGAGCACTATCTGAATCGTAGTATTGTCTCAATAAGTCAATGAGCAATATTCAACAGACTAACTACGATCAAGTTCAAGGTCATCTGCATCAGAATCGTAGAGTTCGGTCATCTAAGCATTGAAGCCTTGGCAATGTCTCAATGCAAAGACTGACATTCAAACATTGGATATTGAAAGCATCGATGCAAAAAGACAACTCCTGATGTTCTGATCGAGGAATCAGAAAGAAGAAGTAAAGGTGACTACCTGCCTGACACACTAAAGTGACATTTCTGATGGGGTAGGTGAAATAGTAGACTGCAGTGTCAAAAAATGAAAAAGGGGATGTCATGTCACATCTGCAGTCTGCACCAAATAACTCGAGATTTGAGAATCAATTCAAATAACTCCCAACGGCTATAATCCAACGAGAAGCTTATGAGAGGTTATTTAACAGTAGAAGCTCAAAAGGAGAAGAGTTAGTTGTTGACTCTACAAGTTCTACAGAGAAAAAATAGAATATGTCTCAGTGGTAGTGAGACTACGAAAGTAGAAGTGAAGCAAGTTAAGAGAAGAGTTTTAATAGAAAGAGGTTTCACTCGACTGAAAGTAGTATGCACACAAGCCAATCATATTTGATGATAAAACATATACTTTGTAACAATCTTATACATTTATTAATAAAAAGTATTAATTTATTAAAGGCTTTTAATTATCAACATGATGTTGTTTTATAATATGTGATAACTTCATAATATTAAGTAATGCTTTTAGAATAATGATGATGATCATTCTAATGAGATCTAAATTCTTAGAAAGCTTAAAACTAAAATAGTTCCTAATCATTGGATTACTAAATTGGAGATTAGTGAATCCGGATAGATTGGTACATACGTTACTTGCTCATTGGATGAGGATAATTGATCTCATGATCATTTGCGTGGAGACACTAAAACAAGTATGTAGGTGCTTATTAGAGAATAAGTTCACTGAACGTGGCTCACTAAGGAATACCTAATGGAGTTTTACTTGCATGTCAATAGGAATTCATGTAGTGATAGTAGTACAAGTGATCCTTGGACTTGAGATCATCATAGTATCTTGTGTATGATGATAAGTTATACTTTGACTTATTCCTTAAGACCCTTAGGGTATATCAAAGGATATGCTTGGGTATAATAAGTCGTACATGGAGATAATGCATGATCAATAAAGAATCTACCGCTTCTAGTAAAAGAAGAGAAATGTCCTATGTGATTCGATAAATGACAACTCAATAGTCCTTGGCCAAGGCAGAATGAAATTAGAAAGGAATTTCTAATTTGTATTATTTGGAGTTGTGAATTTAAGAGTCGAAATACATATAATTAAATAAATTAAGACTTGACAGTAATTCCATGTCTTATATTTAATTGGGACATTGTATGGTGGAAGGATTGAATTGTACGGTAACTATTTACTCAAAGGTTCTTTTATGATTAATATTGAAATCTATATTATCTGGAAAGTCGTTGATCGCTAGGGAGGCTTATCCCTATTGTAGAATAAATATTATTTATTTAAATAAAATAATAAATCTATTTATTTATTTAAATAAGATTAGAATTGTTCTAATTGATTTATTCACAACCGGTTTAATATGGAGAACCTAAAAGGTCACACCATAAAAGGAATAATAATTATTTAAGAAGTTAATGTCATAATTGTAATAATAAGTTAAGTATATTTAATTTAATCTATGGTGATAGAATAAATTAAATAGCTTAATTTTTATTATTTAATATTTTAGAAATATTAAACATTAATTAATAAGAGGAGTCTTATTATTATTATTACTATTATTATTATTTAATTCCTAAAGGAGTTTGAGAATTAATTAATAAAAGTACTCTCATATATTTCAAATTAAATTAGGAGACTAATTAATTAAAAGAGTTTAATTAATTATTCCTAATAAGATTAGGAGCCTAATTAATTAAAGAAGTTTAATTAATTAAAATAAAATCTAATTCCTTAATTGTTAAGGAGGGTTGTCTACATCTATAAATAAGAGGAGTCTTATTATGGGTGGAGAGTTGTTGTTGACTTTGTCATAACATACGCAATTCTAATTGTTGGAGAGTACACTCCTTTTCTATGAGAGATAGAAAAATTGGGGTTTTGCCAAACACCCATCTTCTTGAATCTTTATTCTTTCTTGGTGGATCACCTCTAGAGGCCAAACACTTGGGTGGCTAACGTTGATCAAAAGAATGAACCAAACCTGGTGGATTAAAGTTGAACGTGAAAAGGATTGAAGGTGAACTTGTACCTGAGGAAGCTCGAATCTTCAAGGGTATGATTCTTGTTCTTCATATCTTTTCGTTTAATTAATAATTGTGCATAAAGGATGATCCGGGTATATGGTTTGTAAAATTTTTAAACTCTGATTTTTACACTTTTCTGCTTATTTTATGCAATTTGATTGCGTTCATAAATATTACAAACCTAACAGTGGTATCAGAGCCAAACCTTTATGCGAATTATTAATTGTTCAAATTTGATATGTATATTGATATGCGTTTAGAACAATTTAATTAGGCATAATTTTATTGTATAAAATTTTAAAAATAAAAAAAAAACGTTAATCTCATTTTTCTTTTTCGCTGGATCTTATTCGTGGACAAGGGAGATTCAAAGAATCATATAATAGATGATTACATTTTGTATGTTATCTATGTTACTTCACGGAAATCCGGAAATAAAAGGGATCACGTGAATAAGTCCGAAGCATGATTACTATTCTAATATATATATATATATATATATATATATATATATATATATATATATATATATATATATATATATATATATATATAACCTAAAGCTTTTTACCTGTTATTAAACTTTAGTAATCATGCAACAATTAAAGGCTGGTGATTCACGTGCTTCAAAAGTATGATTGCAGGATTCGTGAATTGTAAATATTATATATATTATAAATATATAATATTTTTAATTATTTTGTAATTAAAATAAAAGGTTTATTTAATCTTAAAATAAAAGAGTTTATTTTAATATTAAAATAAAAGAGTTTATTTTAATTTTATTATTAAATTTTATGTTAACTAATTAGAGTTAGAATTAGATTCCATGATAACTAATTAAAGTTGAAATTAAATTCCTTGTTTCCTTAAATAAAGGAGTTTATTTAGATATGAAATAAGATTTCATATTATTCAAAATAAAAGAGTTTATTTGTGAATAGGAAAGAGAATCCTAATTTCCTTAAATAAATGAGTTTATTTAGATATGGAATAAGATTTTATATTATTCAAAATAAAGGAGTTTATTTGTGAATATAAAAAGAATCTGTGTTTCCTTTAATAAAGTTTTTTTTACTTGGAATTGAATTCCATAATTAATTAAAATAAAGGAGTTTATTTTGATTAAAGATTTTGATTAAAATAAAATGTTTTATTTTATTCAAAATAGGGTAAATTAAAATAAAAGAAGTTTATTTTGATTCAAATTTGGATTAAAATAAAGGAGTTTATTTTGATTCAAAATTAGATTTTATACTAACTAAATTTGCCCATTAAATGATATCAATATATATTGAATGTTTATTATTCACGAGATGAATGTTATTTATTGATGCATATGGTGATGTGTATGATAATAAATGAGATTGATTATGGACTATTGACCAATGTGATTGGATTTTATTTTAGTTGGATGCATGAATGCATGAGTTTTATTAAATAGGGTCTGCGTACCTCGTCTTCTCTATTTTTTTCTTAATGTAAATTCTAACTCCCACCTATGTATTTTTTCTTGACTACTGATCAAGGTTTCTATTTATTTTAAATAGTTTTGTAATAGGAATAGTTAGAATTAATTTTGAAGAATTAGAGATCAAGGAGCAAGGAGCGCTTGAAGACCCGTTTGTAATGGAGCTCGGGTTTAAATGTAATAGTTATATTTAAATATTAATTCTTACACCCCTAGGGTTTTACCTTTTGGTTCACTTGGTGGCTCTAGTGAACCAAACTATAATAAAAGTCCATAATCAATCCATGTAGAATATAATATTCTATATATGCATGCTTATACTATATATATTATATATTATGCAAACATGCTTCGCATGTTAATTAATATGACGCGTATTTTATATATATATGTGCATGCACGCTAAACAAGATAAGACAAATTAATAACAAACCCCTCAAATTTTTATAGTAAGTCCTAAGCGTTCAAAGATATTTGGAATATCGAACGTCGCCTTCTAGCATGATAAAAATAATAGAGTATCAATTAATTATTATAAGTTTGTTGTGTCACCACAAGACTTATCTTAATTCTTTGAGATGTTAATTTTATCGCATTTGATGCTTATAAAGAAAATTGAATAATATTGTTTTGTTGTGTCACCACAAGGACAATATTTTATTTTATTTTGAATATATGGAGTGCTAGGTTGGACTTAACTTGGATAATTTTGATTAGGATGTGCCACCACTTGATCAAAATAATCTAAGCGACAAAATACAAGGAGTTGTATAGTTGATGTAATTGACAATAGTTGTCTATCTATTTATTTATATATAGTTTGTTGTGTCACCACAAGGCTATATACATTTGAAATGGAATCCTTATTCTCACTAGCAAATCTTTAATTAGATCTTGCCGAACTATATAAGTGAGGGTAATATAGTCTAAAGAAATAGTGGGAGATACCAATTTAAAACAAGACCTAAATTATTTTGGTAATTAATAAAAGAATGTATGCTAAAATGTTGTTAATTACAAATTCATTTACAGAATTTTATAATGTCTAAAATTACTATCACTGCGAAGCATATTTAACCGGACCGTATTAAACGGATTGGTTAAGGAATATGAGAATAGTTCTCATGGCTGAAAAGCTATATTATGTCCTTAATACGCCTATCCCTGCAATGGTTGCAGACAATGCCTCTGAGGAAGAGATTGCTACTTTTAGAAAGTGGCAAGATGATGCACAATTGGCTCAATGCATCATGCTCGCATCCATGAGTAACGAGCTTCAGCGTCAGCATGAAACTATGGATGCTCCTACTATATTTCTGCACATCAAGTAGTTGATGGTGGGAAAAGTAGAACTGATAGATATCAGATATCTAAGGAGCTCTTCCGATCTAGAATGACCGATGACACTACAGTAAAGATAAAAGTCCTTAACATGATCAATTTGATTGAATAATTGAGACAACAAGTTTAGTCATGGATAGAGAGTTGAGCCAAGATTTGATCTTACACTCACTCCCGGACTCCTTTCACAATTGTTGTGAATTTTTCATATGAACAAGCTAGATATCAGCCTCGCTGATTTGCTCAACATGTTGAAAAATGTTGAGAGTCACTTTCCAACAACCATGTCTTACTGATAGGGGCCAAAGGATCTTCTGAAAAGAAGAATGATTCAAAGAAGGTAAATAGATAGGCAAAAACAAAGGATAATAAGAACAAAACTGATACGGATAGCAAAGGAGTTTGCTTCCACTGCAATAAGCCTGGGTACTGGAAAGAAACTGCAAAAAGCATCTTACAGAGACTAACCAAATGAAGCTTAGTGAAGTTTCTGTTACAAATACAATTTTATTCATGATTTAAAATAAATTTTTCTTTAAGTCTAGATACTACTTGGGTATTGGATACCGACTTTGTTTATCATAAATATAGATTTATGAAGGGACCAACCAGAAGTAGAAAACTAAACAAATATAAGTAATCCTATGTGTGGGAAATGAAGCAAAGGTTGCCACATTAGCCATAGAAACTTATAGTTTAGCAATGCCTACGGGCAAATCTATTAAGTCAATAAGTTGTTATTGTATTCTAGTTCTTGTTAGAAATATTATTTTTATTTTATTGTTGGACAATGAAATCTTTGGTATTATATTTAAGAACAATTGTTGTTCTATTTATAATAATAATGTTTTGTATAGAACTGGAATATTACTTAATGGATTTTGTATACTTGACTTACGTGAAAAATTATTTTGCAAATTGAACAAACTAGTATAAGAAAATAAAATGAACATTCAAAGAGTTGAATGTGTGTATTTGCTGAAATACAAGTGTGAATTATTTAAAAGGTTCAAAGAATTCAGAAGTGAAACAAATTGGCAAAGTATTAAGATTCTTTAATTAGATCAAGGAATAAATACTTGTGCAATAAGTTTTTAGATCATCTCAAATGGTTTTCTCATAATAGACGCCTCCTGATACACAATAATTGATTGATGTATCTAAAAGGAAAAATAGTACCTTGTTGGACATGGTACGGTCCATAATGATTTTTCTAACATTCCAGTATCCTTCTGGGGTTATGCTCTAGAAATGACTGCATATCTACGAAAAGGTAACCTCAAAATTCGGCCACAAAACTCCATAAAAGTTATGGGCAGGAAGGATTCCTAATTTAAGTAAGTTAAGACAAAGGGTTGTCCAACTTATGTGAAAAGGTTTCAAAGGATAAGCTTGGGACAAGATTTGACAAGTACAGATTTGTGGGACATCCTAAAGTAAGTTTAGGGTATATGTTCTATAATCCTACTTAGCAAAAGGTGTTTATTGAGAAACACGCTTTCTTCTAAAATAAAGGTGTTTATCATTGAAGGGGCTAGTGAGAGGATAATAGATCTTGAAGAGTTCAAGAACCACAAAGCACTATAAGTCAAATAAGAGGAACATGTAGATAGACCTATTGTACCACAACCAAATCATAAATCTGGAATAGTACCGAAGATACTTGGGAGGTATGGATTCATCATAGATGATGATGAGGTACACATTATAGAAAATGATGATCCAGTTACATACGATGAGGTAAGAGTTATAGACACTCAAAGAAATGGATTCAAGCAAGCTTCTCAAATATGGAACATTCATTTTGATGAGACAATCAAAAGAGTTTGATTTTATCAAAAATAAGAATGAACCTAGTATGTACAAAATGGTTAGTGGGAGTGTCGTGACATTCTTAGTATTATATGTTGATATATTACTGATAAGGAATGACATGCCAATGCTAGAATCAGTAAACAAAAAGTTGTCTAAACATTCCTCCACGAATGATTTTGGAAGAGTATCTTAATTGGGGATACAAATTAATAAAGATAGATTTAAGAGGATGCTCGACTTAACCCAAGAAACGTATATTCATTTGATGCTAAAGTCGTTTAGCATGGCAAACTCCATGGGATGTCTCATGTTAATGAGCCCTGGAGTGTATCTCTCCTAATAGTCCCCATAGACTCATAAAAGAGAGATCGCATGAGTAGCCATCTTGTATGCAATGAAATATACGAGACCTGATGTTGATCAGTCATATTTTGGAGAAGTTCACTGTAAGACAGTGAAAAATATCTTAAAGTACTTAACCGGTACTAAGGATGTGATCACATTCATGGTGGGTCTAAAATAAAACTAGAGGGCTTAACAGACTCAAGTTTTTTTTAGACTGACCAAGTCGACAACAAATCCACTTTAGGGTAAAGCTTTACCTTGAACGATGGTGCAGTGAATTGG
The DNA here is from genome assembly GCA_016801055.1 of Panax notoginseng. Lineage (NCBI taxonomy): Eukaryota > Viridiplantae > Streptophyta > Magnoliopsida > Apiales > Araliaceae > Panax > Panax notoginseng. Next base: position 121,932,870 of record CM029013.1, read on the forward strand.
AAAGGTTCCAAATAGAAAAGAGTTGATAGTTTAGTGATAAAGACAAAGTATATAGCTATAAATGAAGCTGCAAGTTGATTGTTTGGATAAAAGTTCATTACAGAACTAGGAATAGTTCTTACATCTCATCTTGGATCTAAACATGTATTGTGGCACTTTCATTTGATTATAGGAATCATTGAAAGATGGAAAATCACTATAGAGATAGTGAACTCTTAAGAAAAATATTGCATATCCATTAACTAAAGCTTATCCAACAGCAGGATAATCGTCACTTAGAGAAGAAAGGTATGCGATATCATGACGATTGGCTTTAGTGCAAGTGGGAGATTGAAAGTAGTATGCACACAAGCCAATCATGTTTGATGCTAAAGCATATACTTTGTAACATTATTATTGTTTGGATAATTATTACAAAACTAGGAATAGTTCCTATGTCTCATCTTGGATCTAAACATATGTTGTGGCACTTTCATTTGATTGTAAGAATCATTGAAAGATGGGAAATCACTATAGAGATAGTGGACTCTCAAGAATAATATTACATATCCATTTACTAAAGCTTATCGAACAGCAAGATAATCGTCACTTAGAGAAGAAGGGTATGAGATACCATGGCGATTAGCTTTAGTGAAAGTGGGAGATTGAAAGTAGTATGCACACAAGCCAATCATGTTTGATGCTAAAGCATATACTTTGTAACAATCTTATTCATTTATTAATAAAAAGTATTAATTTATTAAATGCTTTTAATTATCTACATGATGTTGTTTTATAATATGTGATAAACCCATAGTTTTAAGCAATGCTTTTAGAATAATGATGATGATCATTCTAATGAGATCTAAATTCTTAGAAAGCTTAAAACAAAAATAGTTCCCAATCATTGGATTATTAAATTGGGGATTAGTGAATTCGGATAGATTGGTACATACGTTGCTTGCTCATTGGATGAGGATGATTGATCTCTTGATCTTTTGTGTGGAGACACTAAAGCAAGTATATAGGTGCTTATTAGAGAATAAGTTTACTGAACGTGGCTCGCTAAGGAATACCTAGTGGACTTTTACTTGCTTGTCAATAAGAATTCATGCAGTGATAGTAGTGCAAGTGATCCTTGGACTTGAGATCATCATAGTATCTTGTGTATGATAAGTTATACTTTGACTTATTCCTTAAGACTCTTAGGGTATATCAAAGGGTATGCTTGAGTATAATAAGTCATACATGGAGATAATGTATGATCAATAAAGAATCTATCGCTTCTAGTAAAAGAAGAAAAATGTCCTATGTGATTCGATAAATGACAACCCAGTAGTTCTTGGTCAAGGCAGAATGAAATTAGAAAGGAGTTTCTAATTTGTATTATTTGAAATTGTGCATTTAAGAGTCGAAATACATATAATTAAATAAATTAAGACTTGACTGTAATTTCATGCCTTATATTTAATTGGAACATTGTATGGTGGAAGGATTGAATTGTACGGTAACTATTTACTCAAAGGTTCTTTTATGATTAATGTTGAAATCTATATTATCTAGAAAGTCGTTGATTGCTAGGGAGGCTTATCCCTATTGTAGAATAAATATTATTTATTTAAATAAATTAATAATTCTATTTATTTATTTAAATAAGATTAGAATTGTTCTAATTAATTTATTCACAACCGGTTTAATATGGAGAACCTAAAGGGTCACACCATAAAAGGAAGAATAATTATTTAATAAGTTAATGACATAATCGTAATAATAAGTTAAGTATATTTAATTTAATCTATGGTGGTAGAATAAATTAAATAACTTAATATTTATTATTTAATATTTTAGAAAAATTAAACATAAATTAATAAGAGGAGTCTTATTATTATTATTACTATTATTATTATTTAATTCCTAAAAGAGTTTAGAAATTAATTAATAAAAGTACTCTCATATATTCCTAATTAAATTAGGAGACTAATTAATTAAAAGAGTTTAATTAATTATTCCTAATAAGATTAGGAGCCTAATTAATTAAAGGAGTTTAATTAATTAAAATAAAGCCCAATTTCTTAATTGTTAAGGAGGGTTGCCTACATCTATAAATAAGATGAGTCTTATTATGGGGTGGAGAGTTGTTGTTGACTTTGTCACAACATACGCAATTCTAATTATTGGAGAGTACGCTCCTTTTCTATGAGAGATAGAAAAATTAGGATTTTGCCAAACACCCATCTTCTTGAATCTTTATTCTTTCTTGGTGGATCACCTCTAGAGGCTAAACATGTGACGCCCCCAAATTAGGTATACATCACTCATCTTGAGTCGCCAAATACATGGTACAAAATTCAAATACAACTTAATAATGCAGCTGTCGTGTAAAATACGACAAAACATAAGCTGTGAGTTTTAATACAACATTGTCTTCTAAACAGTATTCAAACTCAAAATAAATCCTCAATACATTTATTTTCACACTATTTTATAGAATAGTGAGGACTACTAATGCTATCATCTGAACCGTCACTCTGTTTCCAGACTAGTCCCTGCTACGTTCTCATTTCCTGAAGAGAACAATGAAAGCAAAAGGGTGAGCTCAACTAGCCCAGTAAGAAATATTATGACTAAGATAATGCAGAATAAATTATCATTAGCCTTAAACAGTGTTAAACTGATACAATATAACAAACATCAAGTTTAACTGCAGCGGAACAAGCAATCCATTAAAAGAGTCAAGTAGAGAATAAAATCTACTATCTTTTATGATTTAAAAGGTTTTTCATCACTTTTATCGCTGGGACTCAGTTTAATAAATAATCCACATCATCCCTGCACTACGTCCAAGGATATTCATTAGTATCACAACCACAAATTATCCATGCACTACGGGCCAAGGACATTCGTGTATTCATCAAAGGTCATGATCATGCGAACAACTGTCCATCAATGCACTACGGGCCAATGAGGACTTTTACCACATCATTTGTAACATTACGATCATGATTACACCGATTAATCCCTAGTCATAATCATACCAAGTCCATCTATGCACTACAAGCCACAGATGACTTTCAACAAAATATAAACATGAGGATGATGACAATGATATAAGAATTCAATAAAACAAGTTCAAGAATTAATTTATCCAGGAACTAATAACGTCCAAATTGTCAACATGATACTGCTTTGTAGAGTAAAATTCAAGAATGCTCAGAAGAATATTTTCACGAAAAGATACTGGATGAAGCGCAAACATCAAGGATATTCCACTAATTTCATGGAGTATAGAAGTCAAAACTTTAACCAACTGAGTTTAATAACGAATGGAATAACAAAAGAAATCACCATGCATGCGATAGACCACACAGACAGGTTATTCCAACAGAATAATAAATAACGGAACCATGTCCGGCGTAAAATGCACAGACAGGATATTCTAACAGAATAATAAAGAATGGAACCAGGTCTGGCATAAAACGCACAGACAGGATATTCTTACAGAATAATAAATAATGGAACCAGGTCCGGCGTAAAACGCACAGACAGGATATTTCGACAGAATAATAAATAATAGAACCAGGTCCGGCGTAAACACACAGACAGGATATTCCGATAGAATAATAAATAACATAATAATAGAAGAATTTCACCATGTATGCGGTACTTCGCATAAACAGGTTATTCCAACATAATAATAAAGAATGGAATAACAGAAAAATTTCACTAAGTATAGGTTAGTCCGTGTATAGAGGTTATTCCAACAGAATAATAAAGAATGAAATAACAGAAGTCTCTTCATGAATACAAAAGAAATAATATCCCTTACGGGTACAACAAATAATATCCCTTACCGTAAAAGAAACTTGATATCGGAGTAGTGAAGTAGCAGAATACTTTTCTTCTCTCTCTCTATAATTTCTCTCTCTAGAGTTTCAGTGAATTCGTAAAAAATAATGAAGGAATGAGCTTCTATTTATAGGAAAATGGATTGAATAGTAACTAATTCATGAATGATCCAGATTGATTTACTTTTAAACGGACGGTCCATATTGGTTTACTATTAAAACTTAAAGCAACGGTCCATACTGATTTACTATTAAAACTTTAAACTAGCGATCTATATTGATTCACTATTATAACTTTTCACCAGCGGTCCATATTGATTTACTATTATATCTTCAACCAACGGTCTGAAAAATTAGCACATCTCCTCATAGAATAATATTATACCCAAAATAATTTGGATCGAAAAGAAATATATTTTACGGGTGATCAATAGTATTCTGTGAATAGTAACTCGTGAATAGTAACTCGTGAATAGTAACTCATGAATAGTAACTCGTGAATAGTACTCCGACACGAAAAGTGTCCCGAATACCCAATTGAACAATACTGAGTGACTTCTCACATAAGCATCAATAATCAATACCGTGTACTACTATGTAACCACGCGTAGTAATGTACTTTTAACACCGGGTGTTTCAACAGTTAATGGTAAAACTTTCGCCGCTATTTTTATAAAGTATTTTGTCATTTTCTCAATCCGACAATAATTCTGTTGCGGGATCCACCAATGATTGTACCGTCGTACGAATATTCTCTGACAAAAAGAATATTCCCCGACCAATCGAATATTATACAACAACTTGCATACTTTACAAAATTTATAAATACTACCCACAACTATAACATTATATCAAACCCACACCATAATATTAAAAAATTATTTCGAAAAAATTAAATCTTTATTCATAAAATCTGGGGTCTCACAATCTCCCCTCCTTATGAAATTTTGCCCTCGAAATTTACGTACGTACCTGGTATGCCGAAGAGATAAGGATACCTTGACTTCATTTTAGATTCTAACTCTTGAGGTATAACTTTTGAGTGTTGAATACGATCCTTCTTATCCAAGATTTTAACACGTATCTCCTCATACGTTAAATCTTCTGCTATCTCGTTTAGTTCTAATTTAATAATGTGGTTCGGGTCGTCCACATATTTACGTAACATCGATACGTTAAAAAAACGTTCTGAACACGCAACATACTTGGCGGTAAAACGAGTCTATAGGCCACAGTTCCTACTTCATCGAGGATTTCAAATGGGCCAATTAAATCGAGAGTTGAGATTTCCTCTCTTCGTCGATTCTTGCTTCTAGAATAACGCCCTCTTGAACCTTCTTCTTCACATTCATCAGCTCCGGGTGTATAGCTTGAGCGACTTTAACTTTATCGATTAAAGTCGATTCTACTCGTATATTCGTTATCTTCACGTGGGTCCCTAGAGTCTTTAACTCTATCTTCATTACTTGTAAGTTATACGAAATGAGTCTTTGTGTTAACAACATCGCACTCGTAAACGCATACGATCTTCTACTCAACGCGTCAGCTACCACGTCCATTTTTTCCACGATGATATTGAATGGTACAATCGTAATCTTCAACAGCTCGAGCCAACGTCTTTGGCACATTACACATTTGTTTTAGGTGAAGAACATATTTGAGGGTTTTAGAAATGGGTTTTGTACTGGGGTCAATACAAAATTCGATTTCACGCTCTAGGGGTAGGCTAAGAAGTCTTCAACAATACGTCAGGAAATTTATTAACAATAGAAATATCATTCAAAGCTGTGACCCTCATCAAAGACTTGGATAGTATGTCACATTGATACCTATCAACTTGCCATCGTCATTCACGACGTCGCCTACAGAAAGTTGAACTTCAATGCATTCCACACAAGGAAGTCAACAACAAAAGGATCGGGGCTCTTTACTTATGGCTTGATATGACAATGATTGACTTTAGTGGTTTGGTTACTTTGAATTCGCATAACAGGTTGGTTAGAAGTATGAAAGCTAACAACCTTACAAAAAGCATGATGAGTAGTTAACCAATCGATTTCTAAAATCACATCAAAGGCAAGTATTTTCAAAGAGATACGATCGACAGGTAACGTGAAACTGTTGATTTGAACAAGATTTATAAATAATAGAGGTAACGAAGGTTTCTCCTAATTGAGTTTAAACAGATATATCAAAGTCTAACTTCTCCGAAGTTAACTTCAAACATTGAACACAACTAGGTGAAATAAAAGAGTGAGTAGAACCGGTATCTAACACGGTATAGACTTCACAAGAGTTTATGACTAATATACCCGTGATAATTTTATTCAGGTTCCTCGTCACGAAAAAAAACACTCTCTCTTAAACTATCGGCTTTGACTTTTCTGGGACGGCCTTTGGTGCCTCCATCCTAGCTGAACTTGTCTTTGGTGAATGACAAAATTGAGCTAAGTGACTTTCTCTTCCACAATTATAACATGCTTAGGACGGCATCGCGCAATTTGGACTGATGTGTCCCTCCCCTCCTCATTTGAAACATATGATAGGTGGTCGTTCTCCTTCCTTAACAACGGGTGCTGGTGTTGACGTCTTTCCATCATTGTTGAATCTCCTCTTTTTGAAATGTCCATTCTTATTATTTTGACCACGATTACCACCGAAGTGGTTACCATTTCTGGCATGTTGATTCCCTCCATGTTTATTGTCACCGCTTTGATGATTGTTATCACCGGTATTATCATTTGTCGGCTGCTCTCTTTTGGTTGGGCTGACTAGTTATTGCGCTCCAATAACTGAGCCCTATTAACAACATCAAAATACAAACACAGTTTATGAGAAATAAGATATTGACGTATCTCCGGCTTCGAACCTCTTAAAAACATCCACGTCATTCTCTCTTCATTATCAACCAAGTGGGACGCAAATCGGGACAACTCGACAAACTTGGCTTCGTACTGTGACACGGTCATTGAATAGCTCTTGGAACTTCTCCCAAGACATCTTGAGTATGTCAGGCTGGGTACGTTTTACAGATTCCCACCAGTAATCTGCCTCTTCACACAACATAAAGGTGGCAAAGGGAATCTTTTGCTCCTCTGAGCATCCCAAGACATCAAATATCTTGGTGATCTGCTTTAACCACGTCTCCGCCTTAAGTGGAGAAACTTTCATTACATCCACTGTTTATAAATCTTGCTTGATCCAAGTTGGCACCATCACATTACCTGTTGATCTTATCTCTTTAAAGATACTTGCATTTGATGTGATTTTAGGGATTGATTGGTTAACTACTCATCATGCTAAAATTGATTATTTTCGTAAGGTTGTTAGTTTTCATATTCCTAACCAACCTGTTATGCGAATTCAAGCAACCAAACCACTAAAGTCAATCACTGTCATATCAAGCCAAAAAGCTATTCGTTTATTGAAAAGTGAATGTCAAGCTTTCTTAGCCCATGTCACGGACCTGAACAAAAATACATCAGATTTTAATAATATTTCTGTTGTTAGTGAATTTCCTAATGTATTTCCTAAAGAACTTCCCGGTCTACCCCCAAAACGTGAAGTTGAATTCTTTATTGACCCTGAACCTAGTACAAAACCCATTTCTAAAACCCCATATCGAAGTCTCCTATTGAACTTCAGGAGTTAAAGGTTCAACTACAGGAGTTGTAGGACATCGGTTTCATTCGTCCTAGTACATCTCCTTGGGGTGCTCCTGTTTTGTTCGTAAAGAAGAAAGACGGGAGTATGCGACTTTGTATTGACTACCGAGAATTGAACCATGTCACCATCAAGAATAAGTATCCGTTATCTCACATTGATGACCTGTTCGACCAGTTGCAAGGAGCACAATTCTTTTCAAAGATCGATCTTTATTCTGGATATCATCAGCCGAAGATTAAAACTGAGGATATTCTAAAGACTGCATTCAGAACTCGGTATGGGCATTATGAATTCTTAATCATGTCTTTTGGATTGACTAATGCTCTTGCTTCTTTCATAGATATAATGAACCGTGTGTTCAAGGAATATTTGGATTAGTTCGTTGTTGTCTTTATTGATGACATCCTCATCTATTCCAAAAGCCGTGAAGATCATGAGCACCATTTGAAGCTAGTACTCCAAGTTGAAGAAATGCGAGTTCTGGCTTGAGGAAGTAGCATTCCTTGGGCACGTGGTGTCAAAACATGGAGTATCTGTTGACCCGATAAAGATTGAAGCCATACAAAGTTGGGAGCAACCGAAGTCGGTGACTGAAGTACGTAGCTTTCTGGGCTTAGCTGGTTATTATCGGAGATTCGTGGAAGAATTTTCTCGATTCGCTACTCCGTTAACTCAGCTGACTCGAAAAGATACAAAATTCGTATGGAGCGAGGAATGCGAGAAAGGTTTCCAAGAGCTTAAGAGGAAACTCATTTCGGCACCTGTTCTGACAATACCATCTGGTTCGGATGGATTTGTTATCTACAGTGATGCTTCAGGCAAAGGGTTAGGGTGTGTTCTCATGCAACATGGGAAAGTCAAAGCCTATGCCTCGTGACAACTCAAAGAATATGAGAGGAATTATCCTACTCATGATCTGGAGTTGGCAGCAGTTGTTTTTGCGTTGAAGATCTGGTGACACTACCTGTATGGGGAGAAAATGGAGATCTATACGGATCATAAGAGCCTTAAATATTTCTTCACCCAAAAGGAACTCAACATGCGACAACGACGTTGGCTTGAGCTGTTGAAAGATTACGATCATACCATCCAATACCATCCTGGAAAAGCGAACGTAGTAGTTGACGCATTGAGTAGAAGATCATATGCGGGTACGAGTACGATATTGTTAACACAAAGGCCTATTTTGTATAACTTGCAAAGGATGGAGATAGAGTTAAAGACTCTAGGGACCCACGTGATGATATCAAATATACGAGTAGAACCGACTTTAATCGATAAAGTTAAATCGACTCAAACTATGACCTGGAGTTGATGCATATGAAGAAGAAAGTGCAAGAAGGTGTTGTTCTAGAAGCAAAAATCGATGAAGAAGGAATACTTCGAGTTAACTCCAGACTTTGTTTTCCTAACGATTCTGACTTAAAGCATAGAATCATGATGGAGGCACACAACACACCATTTGCAATCCATCCTAGGAGTTCTAAAATGTATCATGATCTTCGACATACATTTTGGTGGAGCAATATGAAGAGAGAGATCGCGGAGTTTATCTCGAGGTATTTAACTTGTCAACGTGTAAAGGCGAAGCATCAAGTGCCAAAGGGTCCATTGTAACCACTTGAGATTCTAAAATAGAAATGGAAACACATTACTATAAATTTCGTTACGGGTCTTCCCAAGGTTTCTCAAGACATAGATGCGATTTGGGTTATTATTGATAAATTAACCAAGTCTGCTCATTTCTTGCCTATACGGGAGACTTATTCCCTTGAACGTCTTGCTTGTATATACGTGAATGAGATTGTGAGATTGCATGGCATGCCAATATCCATAGTTTTGGATCGTGACCCAAGATTTACTTCACAATTTTTGAGTTTGATTGTAGAAAGCTATGGGCACGGATTTATGATTCGGTTCGGCATACCATCCTCAAACGGACGGGTAATCAGAAAGGACTATTCAAACTCTCGAAGACCTATTAAGACTCTGTGTCCTAGATTTCAAAGGGAGTTGGGATAAGTACTTACCATTGGTGGAATTCTCCTACAACAATAGTTATCAAGCAAGTATAGGTATGGCTCCATTTGAAGCGTTGTTATCAAGCAACGTTGTTGGGACCAGAGTTGGTACGAATGACTACATAAAATATCCAAATGATCCGACAACATATAGAAACGACACATGATCGACAAAAGAGTTATGCGGGTGTTCATCGAAAGGACGTGAAATTTAATATTGGGGATCATGTATTATTACGTATTGCTCCATGGAAGGGACTTACAAGATTTGGAAAGAGAGGAAAGCTCAATCCACGATTTGTTGGTCCATTTGAGATTCTTGACCGAATAGAAAATGTGGCATATAGATTGGCATTACCTCCAAGCATGTCTCGTGTTCATAATATTTTTTACATATCTATGCTTCGTAAATATGTGAAAGACCCGAACCACATAATTGAGTTAGAACTAGACGAGATAGCTGAAGATTTAACGTATAAGGAGGTACCTATTAAGATCCTTGATATAAAAGAGCATGTCCTAACGCACTAAGGTTATACCACAAGTTAATGTTTTGTGGAGGAACCATGCTATTGAAGAAATGACCTGGGAGTTGGAATCAGAAATGAAAGCGAGGTATCCTCATCTTTTTGAAACACCAGGTACGTACATCAATTTCGAGGACAAAATTTCATAAGGATGGGAGGTTATAAAAACCCAATTTTTTTATAAATAAAATCGAATTTCCTCTAATTATTATTTTGAATAATAAGGTGTTAATTTGATATAATGATTTGGTTATGGGTGAAATGTGCAAATTTTATAAAATAAGCAAGTGGTTATAAAATATTCATTGTTGTCGGGAAATATTCGTTTGGTCGTGGAATATTCTTGCTGTCGGGGAATATTCGTACGATGGCAATTGTGGGCTCCATAACGAAAAACGGTCGGATGAAGAAAATGACAAGTTTGAGTTTTTAGAAATAACAGCGTAGTTGTTACCGTTAACAATGTTGGAATACTCGGTGGTTAAAGTACAGTAATACGCGTGGTTGCACAGTAGCACACGGTATTGAACAGTATTGTTAAATTATTGATCCTTACGTAAGAAGGCACTACTAAATAATTGTTACAGTAATTACTGTTCAATATTTTATTTTATTGGTTCAATAATTTTTACGTTGATATTTTATATTATTGTTGTTTCAATAATTATCACTATACAGTATTTTCCATTATCAGATCAATAAGTCATATTATTTGAATAATATTATTAGATAACATTATTGGCAATGTCTAAGGAAGTTCTGTCTAAGGAGAGGTTTGGTCACCTAATTGCGTGCCAGTAAGGAGAAATCCTTATCGGAAAGCTCCCTCTTTCTTAGGAACGACTTGGTTGTTATAATTTTGATTCTGTAATATTATTTGTGAATAATTAATTGTTAATTTATATGATAAGGAAATATTTATTCTATGTGGATGGATAGGGAAATATTTATTTTGTGTGTATATAAATGAAGGAATTAATGTTGAGCTATTTTATCAGTATTTTATCGGAATTAAGGTATTAAAAATCATCCGTATGTGGATTTCGGATATTTTCTGATTGAAATTTGAAAAAACTTTCTTCTACAAAGTTGTAGAGAATTAAATTTCCTATGAAATAGACATAAGACTCGAATTTTTCTGATAAAAGGGCTATTTATTATGAATTATTGAAGTTGCTGATTATTGTTTAAATTTCAAATATTTTGGAAATTTTCTAGAATGGGTGGGCCCCACTTTTGGTTGGTGAGAAATATGCTGAAATTTTATTTCAAAAGTGGTGAGCGTGAATAGTAGCAGGTAAATCCATCAGGTAGCAGGTTAGTCTGTTTTGGCGTTCTAAACATTTCCTATAAATAGGGTGCTTAGTTAGAATTGAAAATCACACCAGAATGATAAACTTTCTCTCTCTATATTATCGAGCGTATTTTGTGAGTATTTAGATACTTTGAGAGTTGTTATTCAGTGCAAGTTTCCTTCAGCACTATATCTGATATTTCAGTCAGAGATACTGTTCTTTTGAGGTAAGGGATGCTATTTTTTTCGTAAATGATGTTATTCTTTCAATATCATTATACAAAAATATTGGTATGAATTTTATTGTGAAATTTCTATCTTTTCGTATCGAGGTTACTATTCACGTATACGGTACTATTCACGAATACGGCACTATTCACAGAAAAATAATTTTTTCTTTCCTTGTCGAAGTTGTCTATTGTGGTTACTATCTTTGATTGTATCCATGTTTTGATCTTTATTTTAGAATTCTGCTCCACAATTGATTATTATAGAGTGTTTTTGAACTTGGATAAACTGTAGTACGAATCCCTAATATTTGTCCTTTTGTCTCACCGGATTCGTTTTCTTTAAGATATTTTTTATCATCCTCAATTCTAAATGATGATATTACTGAATATCTTTGGCTTGTAGTGCAAAGATGAATGATTAACTGATGAATATCTTTGGCCCGTAGTGTAATGATGAACAGGTGTTGAGATGAACATGACCAACTGGTGATACAAATAAATATCTTTGGCATATAGTGGAAAGATGAATATTTGATTCAAGATGTATATTGATTGATGTTACTGGGATAAAATATTGATGATTGACTTTTAAATCTTAGAAGATAGTAGAATTCATTCTCTACTTGACTGTTCTAATGGATTGATGTTTCCACTGCAGTTGTTGATCTAAAACTTATTGTCTATTATATTCTACAAAATTTTTCCCTGTTGAAGACTAATGATAAATTGGTGTATATTATCTTAGTCATAATATTCTTTACTGGGCTAGTTGAGCTCACCCTTTTTCCTTTTTGTTCCATTTTTCTTCTCAGGAGGTGAGAATATAGCAGGAACTAGCTGGGGTATGGAGTGGTAGTTCCAGAAAGTTATTTTAGCAGTTCTCACTATTTTTGTAAAATAGTGTATCAATAATTGTAATGAGGACTTATTTGAGTGTGGATATTGTCTAGAAGATAATATTTGTATTTAAACTCACAGTTTATGTGTTGTCGTATTTTGCACGATAATTATAATAATGAAGTTGTATTTGTTTCTGTACCATGTATTTGGCGACTTAGAATGGGTGATGCATACCTTTTTTGGGGGCGTCACAGAAGCTGTCAACACTGCATGCTACACTCAGAACAGATCGCTCATACACTCTACGATAAAGAAGACTCCTTACGAACTGTGGAAAGGAAGAAAGTCAAGTGTCAGCTACTTCCATGTATTCGATTGTGCATGCTACATTCTCAACAATGGGAAACTGTATCTGACAATGTTTCAACCCAAGTCAGATGAAGGAATCTTTCTTGGATATGCCACAGACAGTAAGGCCTATAGAGTGTTCAATAAGAAGACGCTGAGTGTTGAAGTCTCGATTCACATCATCTTCGATGAAACAGACTTGGACAAAACGGTGTCTCAAGACACTGCGAATGACAGTTCATACACTATGAACGACGTTATCGAGCTAAACACCACGATCGTAGTTCTAGAAAATGAAATCGTCGAGCAAGGAGAGGAGATCGTAGAGAGAACTACGCAAGACAACGAACCTCCACATTAAGGAGCAGAAATTGATCTTGAAGAACTTAGACAACAAGGCATCAGGCCAGATGTTCCAATAGGAAACAGATAGGCAAAAGATCACACTCAAGACTTAATCATTGGAGATCCAAATGCAAGAGTCAAGACAAGAGTTGCCACCCAGAATGAATGTTTCTATCTAAGTTTTTTGTCACAAATGGAACCCAAGAAGATAGAAGATGCTATGGAAGACTCCAGTTGGATAGAAGCCATGCAAGAAGAACTAAATCAGTTTGAAAGAAGCAAAGTATGGAGATTAGTTACAAGACCAAAAAGCCATCTTGTTATTGGCACCAAGTGGGTCTTCAGAAACAAGATGGATGAAGATGGAGTAATAACAAGGAATAAGGTAAGACTAGTGGCCAAAGGTTACTCTCAAGAAGAAGGCATTGACTACGACGAGACCTTTGCACCTGTTGCCAGATTAAAAGCCATCAGAATATTCCTTGCCTTTTGCAGCCCACATGAAATTCATAGTCTTTCAAATGGATGTCAAAAGTGCATTCCTAAATGGTGAACTTTAAGAAGAAGTATATGTGTAGCAACATCTAGGTTTCATCAATCCAACTCTCTCTAATTATGTCTATAGATTAGACAAAGTCTTATATGGTCTTAAACAAGCACCTAGAGCATGGTATGAAACACTAACTAACTTTCTTATTGAAAATGGTTTCACTAGAGGTAGAGTAGATACCACATTATTTCTTAGAAAACATAAAGACAAAGCCTCATTAGTTCAAATATATGTTGATGACATTATCTTTGGCTCTACTGATGAAAAACTGTGTAAGAGATTTGCCAAGCTTATGCAGAGCAAGTTCAAAATGAGCATGATGGGTGAGCTGATCTTCTTTCTTGGATTGCAAGTAAAGCAAACTGATGAAAGAATCTTCATAAACTAAGCCAATTACATTAAAAACTTACTTAAAAAGAATGGCATGGAATCAACCTCTCCCATGAAAACACCAATTGCTCTAGCAACCAAGCTTGACAATGATGAAAAAGGTAAAAGTATTGATATAACTCAATACAGAGGTATGATAGGCCTCTTCTATATCTAACTACCAGTAAACCAGACATAATATTTGCAACATGCATATGTGCTAGATTTCAAGCTAATCCTAAGGAATCGCACTTAATTGTTGTAAAAAGGATTTTCAGGTATCTCAAGGGTACACCTCACTTGGGACTTTGGTATCCCAAGGAGTCCTCCTTTGAACTAACAGGATATACAGATGTTGATTTTGCATGTCGCAAAATAGATAGAAAAAGTACCAGTGGCACTTGTTAGTTGCTAGGAAACAGACTTGTGTCCTGGTTTAGCAAGAAGTAAAACTCAGTATCTACCTCAATAGCAGAAGTTGAATATATTACTGCTGACAGCTGTTGTGCTCAAATCTTAGGGATGAAAAATCAGCTAACAGATTATGGGTTTGATTTCAAATATATACTTGTTCATTGTGATAACACAAGTGTCATAGCAATAACAACAATCCTGTCATGCATTCTAGGACTATTCATATAGAAATAAGATATCATTTTATTAAGGATCATATTCAAAATGGAACCATATCTTTACAATACATCCCTACTAAAAATCAACTTGTTGATATCTTTTCAAAGCCTCTAGATGAATCCAGATTTAATAAATTAATAAGTGAGTTAGGCATGCTAAATCTACAACCATAAAATCTATGTTCTAGTTTATGGTAGCCATGCAGATGTAAAGGCTATATCCAAAATCGGAGAGATAACTAAAGAAAGTCCACGATCGTAGAGCTGCCTTGACATAAAGGACCACGATTGTAGAGCTTCCTCGACATGACAAAGAAGCATCCTGCGATGACAACATCTCCAACAAATCAAGGTAATTCCTCTGTCAAACGCCTCAGGGACAAACCTAATCCTTAGTTCATTCTAAGAGATTGACCCTTCCTGAGCTACCTTGACTCGGAAGGAATGCCAAGTCAAAGTTCATCACAAGAACCAGGGCAGAAAGCCTTTGTAGAGTAGTCTCAGTAGTGGACTCAACGATCGCAGTGCAAACTCAATGATCGTAAAGAGACAACCACAACAACCGTAGTGCTACCTCGACGATCGTAGTCCTCCCAAAGGATGCATTAGCTCAGGAGAAGCTAAGGGTAAATCAGTATTTTCCACAATAGTCAAAATCGTGGAGCCAAGCAAAAATTGACACATGCCCCACTAAGCAGATCGAGAGGAGGGAAGTTACAAGTACAGTTTGAAAATATCTTTTTGAAATTAGAAGTTCAAAAAGCTTATTTGTCTCTCTCTCTCTATAAACAGAAGCGCTCAACCAATCTAAGTGCAAAGAAATCAATGGCGGCTTCAAATGTTATCACTTGTTACAGACTCTGCTTCGACAAGTTCAAGACAACTGACCCTCAATTCCACAAGATTATGTCTCTATTGAAGAAAGATGGTTTAGAAAAAGCTCTAGACACCAACACAAGGATATACCCCAAGCTGGTAAAAGAGTTCTATAGAAATGGAGCTATTGAGAACGATGTTATCACCACAAGGATCAAGGGCGTGGAAATTAAACTCAAAGCTGAAGACATAAACTTAGCCCTAGGTTTTAAATCGAAAGGACTTCCATCTATGGAGGTCATCGACTTTCATGACGGTCTGAAGAAGATGCATCACAAAAGGTTTCAGACCATTAAGGGGTACAAGAAGAAGGAGTTTCCCCAAAGGTATGAGTTTTTGGTTGACATTGTTTGGAAATGCATATGCTGCAGGAGCTCTGGTCATGACTCTATGAATGAAGTGCAATTTAAGCTCATGAAAGCAATCTGCTTTGGGGTTCAACTCAACTATGGAGCCTTACTCATCGACTAGATTGGGAAGTGGATTCTCAGTTCAAAGAAGTCAAAGAGCTCTAGAAAGATGCTCTACGGGCGGTTTATAAGCATCATCCTACAGTCAGCACTGGGTGATAAAATTGGGGATAATGAAGGAGAATCCATCAATCCCAATAGAAGGATGACCCAACAGCTGTTTAAAAATTGGAAAAGGAATCCAACAAAAAATGCCAAGATGATGTCTGAATCCAGTGGAAGAACTGGTGAAGCAAGGGAGTCTGGGATACCAGGAAATATGTTAGTTGTAAAGGAAACTGAAGAAGAAGAAGAAATTAACAAGGAGGAACCCATTACTTTGATTAGAAAAAGTAAGGGTAAGAGAAAAATGAAGGCTTAAATGGCAGAGGAGCCTCAAGGTTCAACTACTAATGCACCTCAAGAGAGTTCAGGCACTGAAACTCTGAAGAAATTAAAGAGGAAAGAACATCAGTCTGAGGAAGAAGAAGACAAAGCTACCATCTCTCAGCTGCTTAAGAAAGGAAAGCGCAACAATAAATCAAAGAAATCCTCTTTCTCTTCGATCGTAGAGTCATTACCGATCATAGAGTCCAGACTTGACACCACTCCTGAATGAGATGCTGTAACAGCTTCTCAGCCTGATCAACCTTTCAGAGTTGAAGCTGAAGAAAGTGCTGAGGCTGTGGCTCAGCCTAAAAAGCCAAAGAGAAAACTGGTCAAGAAGTACATCCTTGTCAATGAAGGAGTGTTAAAGGAGGAAGACAGAAGGATAGATACTGAGAAAGGGCTACCTGAAGCTAGTAAGGAGAATACAACTCAAGTTGAGGGGGAGCTTCCTGAAGCTCTTACAATAGAGAATGCTTCAGCTGAGGGGGAGCTGTTTAAAATTCAAATGGATGATCGAGTTGAGGGGGAGCCTCACGAAGTCCCTATGTCAGAAAAGGTTGTAGCTGAGGAGGAATTGCCAAGAGATCATCATGAATCTTCCTCAGTCCCTCAAGAGATTCTAGCTTCAGAAACTGTAGAAGTAGAAAGGATTGAAGCTATGGAGGATGAGAGAGTAGAAGAGCAAAGAAATCAAGTGGAGATAATTGATGTAGGGGAAACTTCAAATGAAGATAGAGAAGAAGAAGAGGATGATGAAGTTGAGATCATTGTAGTGGGCTGTGATGGACATAAGAGAGCCAACTACAATCATCTGTTCTCCTATCTACCTATGATGCCATTTCATAGAGCCCAAATCCTCAACTCCCGGGATCACACGTTCTGAACCTTCAAAGCCTATCCAGCAATCTCGGTGCTAGCTCATGGATTCCCAGGTAATCTCACTTTTACCAGAAAGCTGATCACCAACAGCCTCTCTTTTGAAAATGGGCATGAGGTACAAACTATTCCCATCTCTTTCAGGGTTAGCCACTGTCCACCATCATTTTTCAACCAATTCTATGAGTTACTAAGATGGTTGGAAGTGATACTTCATCCACTCAATCAATTTCCAGTTACAGAATCCCAACATTCTGTAACTAATGAACCAAATGTGCCTAACTTTGTGTTGATCCAGTCTCTTATCATCTCTCACTCTACGATTACTGATCCAAATTCTATCGTAGAGTCACCTACTTAATTCGTAGAGTCACCTCCTTCTGAAGCTCAACCTCACACACATGTCCTTCCATCAGATATCCCTTCCTCATCAATGAATGAGTATTTCAATCTTGATCTTGCTTTGTATAATATGCAAGATCAATACACAAGAGCCTCTCCTCCAAATAATCAGCAACTCCTTGAGCTCAAGAAGGTGACCAAGGAAGGAGTTGTCTAAAGCAACCAAGAAGGTGACCAAGGACATACAAGAAGATCTTAAAGTTTAATCAAACCTTGTTCACCTAAGGCTGACTCATTTGATCGATGCTGCCAACACTCTCCCAAGCAACCTAAGTTCTAAGCTATCAAAGAAGCTTAGGGAGATCATAAAGGAGATGATTCAAAGTATCAATGAAAGAGATCAAATCCACTTTCAAGCAGCGAAGAAACACAGGGAAGTTGTTATTGTCTTGCAGAATATTCAGGAATCCCAGGACAAACTTATAATGGAAAGTCTCACGAGTCTATGAACTTCAATGAAAGAATTCCAAGGATTCTCCATGGGCCAAATGCAACAGACAAAAAATGTCTTGGCCATTCTTCAAATGAGGGAAGCTCAAACTGATTCTCTGATTCAAAAAAAATCGTGAAGACATTGTTCAATCCAAGAATCAGCTCAACGAGATTGTACCTGGCATTACTCGACTATCTGAAGACATTCGAACCCTTGATGATGACATAAAGGGGGAGAATAAAGGGGAAGGAGAGAAAGGCAAAGGCAGATGCTAAGGAAAATTCTTCGCTCAATCTTCAAGGAGCCCTCCTATAAGACAACCTCACCATCAGACTCCACGACCTGAACAGCAGCGAATTATCATGGCACAACCACTGAGGAGTCAAGAGCCATCTCCCAGCTCACAAGATGTAACCACCACAGGCCTACGCATGCCAATTGGAGATCTTGCATTCATGAACAGACACGATCATTTGAAATGGCTAAGTCAAAGCGAACTGGAAGATATAGCATGGAGGGACGAAGCTAGCAGGAGAAGGAGAGCTAAAGAATATGCCAATCCTCCAAAGAACAAAAGGTAAAAGAAATAGAGATAAGTTGAAACTTAATTCTTGTTGATTTAACTAAGTTGAACTGTAATATTTGTCTTTACAAACATCAATAAATTCATGCTTATTCTCTAAAAATTTTAGTTGCTCACTGAAACACTAAGTCATATTTACTTTCTAGCAACTGCATCTAGAAATTGATAATCATGGGAAAAATCTCCTTGGTTATGTCAACATCAAATAGGGGGAGATTGTTGGGAGATTGCATATTTAATTTTGATGTTGAAAGTAAATATTCATGATTATATGTAAAGTCCTTCAAGGAATATATGTACAAGGACTTAGTAATAGATAAAAATTGTTAGGTTGATCTGAGTTTTTAACGTTTATCATTATGTAAATGAATGTATAGATGAAAAGAACAAAGCTATTAGGTTGATCTATATCTTGAGATGTAATAGATAGACATCAACAGAATCGTAGTCTATCAAGCTGATCAAGAGATTGCAGAAGCCAAGGCAGGATCATAGAGTATCAAGAATCATAGTGTGTCTGCCTTGAAGGGCCTCTCCTGGAATCGTAGAGTTGTCCAAACGCTTACTGAGCCAACACAGAGATCGTAGTGTGCTCTTGAAAGCGTAGAGTCTGCAAGACAAGCAAGTGAAGATCGTAGTGTGCTAGTACTTAAGAGAAATTGTAGTGTTCTCGTTTGCTAGTATGGGATCAAGCACCAAGGTGGCAAGACACCACGATTAGAATCGTAGAGCATCATCTGTCTATGTCAGAAGCATCAAGCCTCGCCCATTTATTTAAAGAATAAATTGTAACAAATATGGAATGGGTTATAAACATTGAAGTCCTTAGGAGTCCCAATGACACAACAGTCATCCTTAGTATATAACAAAGAAATGTATTGAAGAAGCTAAGGAAAGTACTTTGGGTCAGCAAAAAACACCTTTTCAGGTGTTAAGTGAGACAGCAGTCTGCTATGTCAGTGGGTCAAACTACAAATTAGAAGTTGTGCAAAAAGTCCCCATCAAAGCTCAAAAATGTCAAATATATTTAATGCTTCAATGAATGTCTTCAACGGATACATTTCAAAGGCCTCATATATGCAAAAGATAAACAGATGAAATATTCAAGCAAACACTGAACAAAAATGATGAAGAACACTCAACGCTCAACTCTACGATCTGAAAAAGAAAGCTTGCTCAGCTACTCAGTTCTTTCGAACACAAGCCTAACGGCAACTGAGTAGCACCATTCAATAACTCAACTATTATCAAGTGAAGTAAGAAGTTCCAAGTCAGAATGACTTAAAGAGTTCTAAGTGAACTGAGAAGTACCAAGTCTGCTGGACTTGAAGAGTTCAAAAGTAAACTAAGAAGTTTCAAGACTGCTGGTCTTGAAAGAATCTATGAGATTTAGAAAGTGTAAAGATATTCTTATTGGATTTCATACTCGAGGAGTAGAAGAGTGGACTAGGAGCTTTAAGTGCTCTGAACCACTTAAAAACACTGTGTCTCTTATATTCTTACCATAACTGCTATAACTACCATAACTGCTTTACTCCTATTAACTGGTTATATCTTAAAGGGAAAACAAACATATCTTAATTCCGTTGTGTTTAAATCATTATCAAAACTAACAAGTATTTTTGAGAAAGAAAATAAAAATATCTATTCAACCCCCCTTCTAGATAACTATTGTGCCTCTGGGAACTAACACAATCCATAACCAAAAGAAAATCAACAGTCTGCAGACTTGTGATGGAATGTCAAGAAAGGCATAAAAAATAAAGAGTCTGTCATCCACTATTCTAAAAGATGAAAGGCCTATACATGCAGAGAAAGAAAATCTCGTTCAATATGTACTTGGCTAATCAGTTGGATCTGTTCTTGAGACTTAAGATTATTAAAGAACTAAAGCTGCCAAAACCTTCCTATGCTATCAACTCCAAGACAATGTCTGATTAATCTAAGGTCAAATAGAGCAACAAGCTGTCAGCAATGAACATAAAGATCTGCATATCAATGCCTAACATCATTATAGTAAGACAAATGACTGTCAAGAAATTGACAGTGTAAAGGTACGATTCCTCATTAACATCTTACATGAATATTATGTTGCATCACCTTATGTACTACAACAATACTCTATTAAGAGACCATACTCTTCCTGAAAAGGGGGAGAGAGAGTACATTAAGGTTGGATACTTAATTGTCAACAAACTCTCTCTCTACTCAAAGTTCAGGTTGAAGATAGCTTCTTGAAAGAAGTCTGGAGTATGTCGTAAGTTAATCTTAATCCTATAAAGCTTAAGTTATAAGACCCCAACTTTTATGAATAAAGATGAATTTTCTATAAATATCATTTTTGAATATTAAGGAGTGAATTTGATATAATGTTATAGTTGTGGGTATTATTTATAAATTTTACAAAGTACACAAGTTGTTATATTATATTTGACTGGTCGGGAAATATTCGTTTTAACCGAGAATATTCGTACGACGGCACAATCATTGGTGAACCCCCACAACGAAATTATTGTCGGAATAAGAAAACGATAAAAATATATTTTTATAAAAATAACGGCGAAAGTTTTACCGTTAACTGTTGAAATACTCGGTGTTAAAAGTACAGTAATACGCGTGGTTGCATAGTAGCACACATTATTGATTATTGATGCTTACTTAAGAAGTCACTCAATTTTGTTTAATTATTGCTACAGTAATTGTTGCATAGTATCTCACATTATTTGATTCAATTATTGTCAATATTTTATTTATTATTAAATCAATAATTGAGATGACAAGTTATTCATATTATTATTTGCATAATTAACAATGTCTAGAAAGTTCTGTCGAGGAGAGGTTTGGTCACTTAATTGCGCGCTAATAGGGAGAAATCCTTATCGAAAAGCCTCTTTCCAAGGAACGATCTGGTTGTTAATATTGCGAGTTATAATAATATGAATAAAGGTTGTTGAAAATATTGAGGGGATTTTTATAAAGTATTTATTATAAATTTTGCTTATTTTATGAACTCCCATTTACCCATTTTTTAAGATAATCGGTAGAAAATTATTTAATATAATAAAAGTGGGGCCACATGTGGGGCCTACATGTGAATTATGGAATCTAAAATGGGGGGGGGGGGGGGGGGAGGAATATATATATATATATATATATATATATATATATTATAAGTTTTATTTTTTTATGAAAAATAGAATATATTATATTTTATTATGCATAGTGTTTGCATAGTAAAATCAATTTTTTTTAAACATCAGCCAGCGCCTGTGAAGAAGAAAAAAAAAACTGTGCAGTCCGTGATTCTAAAATTCAAATAGTATCATTTCCATTCTCCTATAAATAAGATGCTTAATTAGAATTGAAAATCACACCAGAATCAAAGAATTCTTCTTCTATAATATTGAGCGTATTTCTTTAGAGTTTTAAGAAGCTTTGAGCGTAGAAAAAAGTGAAAGTTTTCTTCAAGAATAAACTTTCAAGAATATCCCCACTATGCCAGTTGGAATACTATTCTTTTCAAGGTAAAGGATATTATTTTTATTCAGTTTTTGTATAAAATAATATTTTCTTTCATACTCTGTAGTATGTTAGTAATATTATTTCGTTTCAGATTTCGAATTCTATACTCATTTTATTAAAGTTTTGGCTTCTATACTCCATGAAATTAATAGAATATCCTTGCTATTTGCGCTTCATCCAGTATGTTTTCATGGAAATATTATTCTGAGAATTCTTGATAAGTTTTAACTTTTTTATACCGAATTACTATTCACGGGATACTATTCCTGAATTACTATTCACGGGTTACTATTCACTCAGTTACTATTCACCCCGGGATACTATTCATGACAAAAATTAATTTATTTTCTGTTCAAATTATTTTTGATATAAATCCACAAAGCAATATCATGTTGATAATTTGGACATTATTGAATTCTGGATAAATTAAATTATAAATCTCTAAAAATTTATCCTTTGCTTTCATTTAATTGAATTCTTATATCATTGTCATCATCCTCATGCTTATATTATGATGAAAGTCATCTGTGGCCCGTAGTGCATAGATGGACTTGGTATGATTATGACCAGGGATTATTCGGTATAATCATGACCGTAATGTTACAAATGATGTGGTAAAAGTCATCATTGGCCGTAGTGCATTGATGGACATTTGTTGGCATGATCATGACCATTGATGAAAACACGAATATCCTTGGCCCGTAGTGCATGGATAATTTATGGTCATGATACTAATGAATATCCTTGGCCGTAGTGCAGGGGTGATTCGATGATGTGGATTATTTATTAAGCTGAGTCTCAGCGATAAAACTGTTGATAAACTTTTTAAATCGTAGAAGATAGTAGATTTCATGTTCTACTTGACTCTTCTAATGGATTGCTTGTTCCGCTGTAGTTAAACATGATGTCTATTGTATTTTATCAGTTTAACACTGTTGAAGGCTAACGATAATTTATTTTGCATTATCTTAGTCATAATATTTCTTACTGGGCTAGTTGAGCTCACCCTTTGCTTTCATTGTTCTCTTCAGGAAATGAGAATATAGCTGGGACTAGTCGGGGGACGGAGTGACGGTCCAGATGTTTGCATTAGTAGTCCTCACTATTCTGTGAAATAGTGTGATAATAAATGTATTGAGGACTTATTTTGAGTTTGAATACTGTCTAGAAGATAATATTTGTATTAAAACTCACAGCTCATGTTGTATATTTAAGTTTGTATTTGTATTTTGTACCATGTATTTGGCGACTCAGAATGGGTGATGTATACCTATTTTGGGGGCGTCACATAAGTGGAGTAACTCTTGCTAAAGGATTGGCATGTATGAAAATATATATATCCAAAGTCGCATACTCCCATCTTTCTTCTTCACAAATAGAACAGGAGCACCCCAAGGAGAAGTACTAGGACGAATAAAGACAATGTCTAACAATTCCTGCAGTTGGGTCTTTAACTCCTGAAGTTCAATAGGTGTCATTCGATATGGGGCTTTGGAAATGAGTTTTGTACCGGGTTCAAGGTCGATACAAAATTTAATTTCACACTCTGGGGGTAGGCCATGAAGTTCTTCAGGGAATACGTCAGGAAATTCATTAACAATAGAAATATCATTCAAAATTGAAGTATTTTTGTTTAGATCCGCGACATGAGCTAAGAATGCTTGACATCCGTTTTTCAATAAACGAATAGCTTTATGGCTTGAGATGGCAGTGATTGATTTTAATGGTTTGGTTGTTTGAATTCGCATAATAGGTTGATTAGGAATATGAAAACTAACAACCTTACGAAAATAATCAATTTTTACATGATGAGTAGTTAACCAATCAATCCCTAGAATTACATCAAATGTAAGTATTTTCAATGAAATAAGATCGACAGGTAATGTGAGGGTACCGATTTGAACCAAACAAGACTTATAAATAGTGGATGTAATGAAGGTTTCTCCCAATGGAATTTCCACAGATAAGTCAAAGTTTAATTTCTCTGGAGTCAAAGTTAATCGTTGAGTGCAAATAGGAGAAATAAAAGAATGGGTAGAACCGGTATCAAATAAGGTATAGACTTTGCCAGAGTTTATGATAAGCTTACTAGTGATGACCTCATTCGGGTTCTTTGCTTTCTGGGAGGTCACAACAAACGCTCTCCCTTGCACTACCGATTTTGACTTTTCTGGGAGGTCCTTTGGTGCCTCCATCCTAGCTGAACTTGTCTTCGGTGAACGATAAAATCGGGCTAGGTGACCTTCTCTTCCACAATTATAACATGCTTTGGACGGCATTGCGCAGTTTGGACTGATGTGTCCCTCCCCTTCGCATTTGAAGTATATGATCGGTGGTCGTTCTCCTTCCTTAACCACGGGTGCTGGTGCTGACGTCTTTCCATCATTGTTGAATCTCCTCTTCTTGAAATGTCCATTCTTATTGTTTTGGCCATGATTACCACCGAAGTGGTTACCATTTCTGGCCTGTTGATTCCCTCCACGATTGTTGTCACCGCTTCGATGACAACTTTCACTGGTATTATCATTTTGCCTGTTGCTCTCTTTTGGTTGCGTTGACTCGTTATCGCGCTCCACTAACTGAGCCCTATTTACAACATCTGAATACAAACATAGTTTATGAGAAATAAGATGTTGACGTATCTCCGGCTTCAAACCTCTTATAAACATTCGTGTCATTCTCTCTTCATTATCCACCAAGTGGGACGCAAACCGGGACAGCTCGACAAACTTAGCTTTGTACTGCGACACGGTCATATTATTCTGCTCCAACTTGATGAACTCTACCTCCTTCATGTGACGAATACTTTCGGGGAATGACTTGTCATTGAACAGTTCTTAGAACTTCTCCCAAGACATCTTCAGTGCAGCAGGTTGAGTACGCTTTACCGATTCCCACCAGTAATCTGCCTCTCCTCGCAACATAAAGGTGGCAAAGGGAACCTTTTGCTCCTCGGCGCATCCCAAGACATCAAATATCTTAGTGATCTGCTTTATCCACGTTTCCGCCTTAAGTGGTTTTGGTTCTCCAATAAACTCTGGTGGTCCCAGCTCCTTGAACTGTTTAGCGGTGACCGTCCGAGAGTTTTCAGTGTTTTCACCAATATTTTGGACAGGAGCCACTCTCGCCTGCTGTTGCATGAATTGTATAAAGCCTCTGAACATTCCATCATTCATCATTTGGTTAGTGTTGTTGTTTGCATGAGGATTATCGCCTTCTTGATGAACATTATCCTGATTATTGATATGTGGTGAATCAACGGTCGCTTGTGCTCCATTGTTATTCTCAACATTCTCGGATGTCATTTTCAAATACTGCCACAAAACAAGGGTTAAATAACATATCACATATTATCTCTATACACTGACCGACCAATTAAATACCAAATAAATTTAGGTAGGTCATACTGGCGAACGAATTCCCCGTCTCTCCCCTCCTAGTTCTAGTCTCACATCTTAGCCAGGGATCATATCCCTAAGCTCTGATACCAACTGTGACGCCCCCAAAATAGGTATACATCACCTATTCTGAGTCGCCAAATACATGATACAGAATACAAATACAATCGTTAATACACGACAAGAGAGCTGTGAGGTTTAATACAAATATTGTCTTCTACACAATATCCACTCTCAGAATAAGTCCTCGTTACATTTATTGTCACACTGTTTAACAGAATAGTGAGGACTACTAATACTATCATTTGGTCCATTAATCCGTTCTCCGAATCGTCCCAGCTATATTCTTATTTCCTGAAGAGAACAATGAAAGAAAGGGTGAGCTCAACTAGCCCAGTAAGAAATATTATGACTAAGATAATGCAGAATAAACTATCATTAGCCTTAAACAGTGTTAAACTGATACAATATAACAAACATCAAGTTTAACTGCAGCGGAACAAGCAACCCATTAGAAGAGTCAAGTAGAGAATAAAATCTACTATCTTCTATGATTTAAAAGGTTTTTCATGACTTTTATCGCTGGGACTCAGCTTAAAAAATAATCCACATCATCGAATCACCCCTGCACTATGGCCAAGGATATTCTTTAGTACCACGACCACAATTATCCATGCACTACGGGCCAAGAATATTTGTGTATTCATTAATGGTCATGATCATGCCAACCACTGTCCATCAATGCACTACGGGCCAATGAGGACTTTTACCACATCATTTGTAACATTACGGTCATGATTATACCCAATAATCCCTGGTCATAATCATACCAAGTCCATCTATGCACTACAGGCCATAGATGACTTTCAACAGAATATAAACATAAGGATGATGACAATGATATAAGAATTCAATAAAACAAGTTCAAGAATTAATTTATCCAGGAACCAATAACGTCCAAATTGTCAACATGATACTGCTTTGTGGAGTAAAATTCAAGAATGTTCGGAAGAATATTTTCATTAAAAGATACTGGATGAAGCTCAAATATCAAGGATATTCCACTAATTTCATGGAGTATAAAAGTCAAAACTTTAACCAACTGAATATAATAAAGAATAGAATAACAAAAGAAATCACCATGCATGCGATAGACCGCACAGACAGGTTATTCCAACAGGAAAATAAATAATGGAACCAGGTCATGCGTAAATGCACCGACAAGATATTCTGATAGAATAATAAATAATGGAACCAGGTCCGGCGTAAACGCACAGACAGGATATTCTGACAGAATAAGGAATAATAGAACCAGGTCCGGCGTAAAACGCACAGACATGATATTCCAACAGAATAATAGTAAAGAAGGAACCTGGTCCAGCGTAAAACGCACAGACATGATATTCCAATAGAATAATAATAAAGACAAAATAATAGAAGAATATCACCAAGTATAGGGTAGTCCGCGTATACTGGTTATTCCAGCAGAATAATAAAGAATGGAATAACAGAATTTCTCTTCATGAATACAAAAGAAAATAATACTCCTTACGAGTACAACAAATAATATCCCTTACCGTAAAAGAAACTTGATATCGGAGTAGTGAAGTAGCAGAATCCTTTTCTTCTTTCTCTCTATAGTTTCTCTCTCTAGAGTTTCAGTGAATTCGTAAAAAAATAATGAACGAATGAGCTTCTATTTACAGAAAAATGGACTGCATAGTAACTAACTCATGAACGATCTAAATTGATTTACTTTAATCTGACGGTCCATATTTAAAGCAAAATCTTTTAAATAAAATATAATATATTCTATTTATAATCTAATAAAACGAATAACTTTATAAAAGATTTTACTATGCAAATACTATGCAGATACTATGCAAACACTATGCATAATAAAATATAATATATTCTAATTATTGTCTAATAAAATAGATAACTTTATAAAAGTATTCTGTTTTATATAAAAAGATTTTACTATTAGCCTAATAAAACGAATAACTTTATAAAAGTATTTTGTTTTATATAAAAAGTTTTTCTGTTTTATTACATTAATAATACCAATAAAGCAAAACTGAGTGACTTATCACGTAAGCATCAATAATCAATACCGTGTGCTACTATGCAACCATGCGTATTACTGTACTTTTACTACTGAGTAGTTCAACAGTATTAATGGTAAAATTTTCGTCGTTATTCTCATAAAGTATTTTTGTCGTTTTCTCAATTCGACAATAATTCCGTTGTAGGGTCCAACAATGATTGTGTCGTCGTACGAATATTCCCTGTTAAAACGAATATTCCCTGACCAATCGAATATTATATAGCAACTTGCGTACTGTACAAAATTTATAAATATTACCCACAACTATAACGTTATATCAATTTCACTCCATAATATTCAAAAATGATATTTATAGAAAATTCATCTTTATTTATAAAAGTTGGGGTCTTACAAAAATCGTAGTCGAGCTAGATCAGACAAGGACAACAAGAGTCAAGACAGAAATCGTGGTCTGATGTATAATCTGCTCTAGGAGTCGTAGTGTCTGCCAAACCAAAGCTAGATCATAGTCTATAGAACAACGTCTTCAACAAAGCCTATCAGTGCTCATAACGTCGAGGAAGAATCGTAGTGTCAACACGATTCTTAACACACGAGCACTCCCAAAGCATCCAAAGAATGAAGCCTCTAGATAGAACTATAGAAATGCAATCTACCTGAAGGAAGTCAGAGAGCATTCACCTAATGGCTAGCAAGTAAATAGAAGATCAAAGCACAAATTCAATCAGCATCCTGGTTAAGTAGTGAAGTTATTTAAGGGAAGTCTTCCATAAGTAATAGTAAGAAAACTTCAGATGATGTGAATAACTAAAGGAAGTCAGCAATGCAGTAGCTGTCAAGATAAACAAAAGATGACTATCTCGGGTATAACTATAATCGTAGTGGTTGCTAGGTTAGAACCATAAACTGACGAGGTCTATAATAGAGACACTGGCTAACCTATACAGAATAGGCATAAAAGATTAAACATGGGTCAGACCATGGATGATATGTGAACAACAGATCACAAGGAGAAAGAGACTGAGCATGACAAACCTGATAAGTCTTGAAGTTGAGGAGGGCCAGAGTAATCAGACAAGCTGTCAGTACCTAACGTAAGTCAAGGCAAGCAGATGTGATGAAGCACTGCACGAGTGGAGTAAGAGAGGTTCAACATTGCAAATCTAAAGAACACTCTCAGAATCTTAGTGTTGTCTCAATAAGTCAACGAGAAATATTCAACAGACTAACTACGATCAAGTTCAAGGTCATCTGCATCAGAATCGTAGAGTTCAGTCATCTAATCATTAAAGCCTTGGCAACGTCTCAATGCAAAGACTAACATTCAAACGTTGGATATTGAAAGCATCGATGCAGAAAGATAACTCCTGATGTTCTGATTGAGGAATCTGAAAGAAGAAGTAAAGGTGACTACCTGCCTGACACACTAAAGTGACATTTCTAATGGGGTATGTGAAATAGTAGACTGTAGTGTCAAAAAAATGAAAATGGGTTTGTCATGTCACATCTGCAGTCTACACCAAATAACTTGAGATCTGAAAATCAATTCAAATAACTCCCAACAGCTATAATCCAACGGGAAGCTTATGAGAGGTTATTTAACATAAGAAGCTCAAAAGGAGAAGAGTTGGTTGTTGATAAGTTGTTGACTCTACGAGTTCTACAGAGAAAAAATAGAATATGTCTCAGTGGCAGTGAGACTATGAAAGTAGAAGTAAAGCAAGTTAAGAGAAGAGTTTTAATAGAAAGAGGCTTCACTCAACAACAATGAGAATGCCATTAAGAATATTAGCCAAGTTGAAAGCCGAGAAGCCCAAGATAAAAGCATTCAAAAGATTGGCATATCAGAAAGAAGATTTAAAGAGCCAGTTTACGAATAACCATGAACCACCAAGAGCTAAAGAAGAACAGATACAAAACCAAATCTGTACACAAGCCAACCAAGGTTCAGAAGATGGTAAGAGCCAGACAAAGCCTACCAAAGATGCAAAGACTTAGCAAACCTCATCTGGTGCAGAAGTGTAAGCTGAGATCAGAAAAGGACCAACCACAAGATCAGATGCACTAAGGAAGAAGTGACAAACTGCTAAGTACTCAAAGAGATCGAACTTCATGAACAACATAGTAGTATGTTCAATGGTGATCCAGTCTCGATGCAGAATCCAAAGAGGATCACAACAAGCTGCCAAGAATCAAGGATGAACAAGCTTAAAGTCATCTTGGCAGCTCAACATCAACAACAATAACAAACAAGAAGCAAGGGCCAGAAGGGTCCTTGTCTAAGGGACTAAACTGAGTTCTAAGGCTACAGGCCTTGAAGAGTTCTTAGTGAACTGAAGTTCCAAGTCTGCTGGACTTGAAGAGTTCTTAATGAACTAAAGTTCTAAGGCTACTGGCCTTAAAGGAATCTTAGTGATTCAGTGATGTAAAGACTTCCCTAGTGGAGTCCCTGCTCGTTGAAGCAGAAGAGTGGATTAGGAGCTTGAGTCTCTGAACCACTTAAAATCCCTTGTGTCTTTTACATTCTGCCATTTACACTATAACTGTTATAACTGTTATAACTGCTATCAACATGATAACTACTTACAACTAAACTAACTCTAGACAAATGGTCAACATAACATCTATGAAGGGGAACCTTAACTTGTTTTGTTGTGTTTAAAACAATTCCTAAATTTGTCATTTGCTATTTACTTAGCAATGCAAACTAAAATGTAAAAGATTTTTAAAATTAAAAAGGATCTATTCAACCCCTCCCCCCTTCTAGATCTATTGTGAGCCCTATGGGAACTAACATGTTTCTTTTGCCACCTACATAATAAAGGGAAAGGCCAACTTCAGGTGGGAGGCAAACCAGGCTGGGCTAGAGTAGAGAATATAACGTGGACACAGTTCAAAGAGAACTTCTTCGAGAATTATTTTCCCATGAGTATGCAGGGTAGGATGGAGATGAGGCTTTTAGAATTGAAATAAGGGGACATGACGGTTCCCTAATATGCTGCTAAGTTCAATGAATTGACAAAATTTGCTCCACATCAGGTGGATATGGAAGTGAGAAAGGCAAGGAGATTCGAGTAGGGCTTGAAGCCCTAGTTCTATAGCTGGATATTAGTGTTTCAAAGTAATTCCTTTGGAACCATTCTGGAGAAGGAAATAATTTTCGAGGGGGGTAATGAGGCTTTAATCCAATATCACAAAGAGAAGAAGAACAAGAATAAAGTAGATGGGGGAGTGAAACCCGAGGGAGCCAGCGGGAGTTGCAACGGGCAAAAGCGGAAGGCTTTTAACTTTGGGAATACCGGGGTAAAGCAAGGAGATCCTGAGAAGAGGATGGAGGCATGCAAGAATTATGGAAAGACTCACTTAGGAGTCTGTCTCAAGGGTAAAGCAGTGTGCTATAATTGTGGACAGGAGGGGCACATTTTGCCTAATTGTCCAAGTCCGAAGAAGAATCATGGATGCTTTGTATGTGGATCAACTGATCACATGGCGAAGAAATGCCCAAAGAAGGGGAAGGATGGTAGCAAGGGCACTAATAGTGGTAAGTTAGCTATTAGTAGTCCCGCTCAGACGAGTAGGCCGATGGCCCGCACCTTTAATATGACGGTCCAGGATGCAGTTGCATCAGGGGATGTAGTTGCAGGTATTATCCCAATCAACGATATAAATGCTTATGTATTGTTTGATTCGGGTGCTCTTTGTTCTTTTATAGCATGTGATTTTGCTAGACGGTTAGGATTACTTCCCAAAAGATTGCCTATACCTTTGAATATTAAGGTAGCAAATAAAGAAATAATTCATGTTGAACATATTCATAGGCGTTGTTCTGTAAAAATACGAGGTTATAAATTACCGGTAGATTTAAAACCGATAAAGTTGGGAGAATTTGATGTAATTCTCTGGATGGATTAGTTGTTTAACCATGGTGCAATTATAGATTGTCAAAAGAAATGTATAAACCTTCGAACGTTGAAGCAACCTAAGGTAGTGTTTTACAGTAGCAAGTCATCGGGACGTTCGTGTTGTCTTATCATGACACAAACTAGGAAATTGTTGAGGAAGGGTTGTGTAGGTTATTTGTGTCATGTTGTTGATACCCAGAGAGTGAGAGCAATTATGGAACAAATTCCTATAGTCAAAGAATTCGTGGATGTATTTCCAAGTGAATTACCAGGTCTTCCACCAGATAGGGGGATTGAATTCGTAATAGATATTGTGTTAGGAGCGGCATCAGTTTTAAGGGCATCGTATCGTATGACGCTAGTAGAAATGAAGGAATTAATGGTTCAATTACAAGAACTGTTGGATAGAAAATACATTCAACCGAGTGTTTCGCCGTAAGGAGCGTCGATACTATTTGTGAAGAAGAAGGATGGATCATTGAGACTTTGTATCAACTACCAAGAGTTGAACAAGTTAACTATAAAGAATAAATACCCATTGCCCAGGATGGATGATCTCTTTGATCAATTGAAAGGGGCAAAGTATTTTTCTAAGATAGATTTATGAACAAGGTATCATTAGTTAAAGGTTATAAAGGAGGATTTACCTAAGACGACATTCAGGACTCGTTACGGCCATTACGAGTTTTTGGTAATGTCATTTGGATTGACGAATTCACCAGCTGCATTCATGGATATGATGAACAGAGTGTTCAAACAATATTTGGACAAGTTCGTCATAGTATTTATCGATTATATTCTAGTCTATTCTAAGACGCCATAAGATCACGCTAAACACTTAAGGTTAGTGTTGGAGACACTAAAGAAGGAGAAGTTATATGCGAAATTTACTAGGTGTGAATTTCGGCTAGAAAGGGTGCAATTTTTAGGACATGTTATCGATCGAGATGAAATTTCAGTAGACCCAGTAAAGGTGGAAGCATTGATTAATTGGGAACAACTAAAAACACCAATAGAGGTACAGAGTTTTCTAGGGTTAGCGGGATACTATCAAAGATTTATCCAAGATTTTGCTTAGATAGCTACTCCGTTGACTAATTTAACAAGAAAGACAGTGAAGTACGTATGGACGGAAAAGTGTGAAGATAGTTTTTAAGAACTGAAGAAAAGGTTGAGTGAAGCACCTGTATTATCTTTACCCAATGATACAGGAAATTTTATTGTTTATAGCGATGCTTCGCATAGAGGACTAGGTTGCATGCTCATGCAGCATGGCAAGGTCATTGCGTACGCATCACGGCAGTTAAAGGATTATGAGAAAGTTTATCCTACTCATGATCTGGAACTGACAGCGGTGGTATTTGTCTTAAAGATTTGGAGGCATTACCTATATGGTTGTAAATGTGAGATATACACGGACCATAAAAGTCTAAAATATATCTTCACACAAAAAGACTTAAATATGAGACAGAGGAGATAGCTGGAGTTGATAAAGAATTATGACTGTGATATCCTGTATCACCCAGGAAAAGCAAATGTAGTGGCCGACGCCTTAAGTAGAAAGGGTCGAGAAAAGTTATCTATGTTAACAACTCAAACAGAGTTAATAACAGAGATGACTAGAATGAAGCTAGAGGTGAAGTTACCAAGTAAGTCGGGTAAGAAATTATTTACAACAAAGATTCGACCTACCATTGTAGAGAGAGTCAAGGAGGTACAACTCAGAAATGATGAGTGTGATCAGATGAAGAAACAGCTAGCAGATGAAAAAGAGATAAAGTATAGTATTGATAATGAGGGATTATTAAGATTTGAAGGAAGAATTGGGTTCTGAGTGAAACAGAATTAAAAGAGGAAGTATTACAGGAGGCTCATAGTTCAAGGTACTCGATTCATTCTGGTAGTACTAAGATGTATCAAGACCTTCGATAGAGTTTTTGTTGGCAAAACATGAAGAGGCAGATAGCAGAATATGTAAGTAGGTGCTTAACTTGTCAAAAAGTTAAGGTCGAACATCAACGACCAAGCGGCTTGTTACAGTCATTGTAAATTCTGGAATGGAAGTGGGAGCACATCACGATAGATTTTATGGTGGGACTTCCAATTACACAAAAAGGTTACGACGCTATTTGGGTAACAGTGAACCGGTTGATGAAGTCGGCTCACTTTTTACCAATAAAAGTCAAGTTTAACTTAGATCAGTTAGCTAAACTTTATGTTAAGGAAATTATTTCCAGACATGGGTTACCAGTTTTGATAGTGTCAGATCGTGATCCACAATTCACATCAAACTTTTGGAGAAGTCTGCAAGAACATATGGGAACGCAGTTGAAGTTAAGTATAGCTTATCATTCACAGACAGATGGGCAGAGCGAAAGAACAATTCAAATATTAGAAGATATGTTACTATCTTGCGTTATGGATTTCAAAGGTAGTTGGGATGATCGTCTACCGCTAGTAGAGTTTACGTATAACAACAGTTATCATTCAAGCATAGGCATGCCGCCTTACGAAGCTTTATATGGAAGGAAGTACAGAACACCATTGTGTTGGGATGAAGTAGGAGAACGCCGAATGCTAGGACCTGAATTGGTACTGCAAATAGCAGATATAGTTAAGTTGATACGCATGCGACTGGTAGCAGCTCAAGATAGACAGAGAAAGTATGCAGATCCTCATCGAATGAGAAGAGAGTTTGAAGTAGGCTCGTATGTATTTCTAAAAGTATTTCCCTGGAAAGGAAAGATACGTTTTGGGAAGAAGGGAAAGTTAATTTCAAGGTTTATAGGACCTTTCGAGATATTAAAAAAGGTAGGAGAGGTAGCTTACATGATAACATTACCTCCATACTTAGAACGTATACACAATGTATTTCATGTATCTATGTTATGTCCTTATAAGCCAAATTATAAGCACGTAATAGAGGATGAGCCTATTCATTTTGAGAAAGACTTGACATATGAAGAAATGCCTATTTAAATCGTTGACAGGAAAGAACAAGTTTTGAGGAATAAAGGTATACCTTCGGTGAAGGTAGTATGGAGAATTCACGATATCGAAGAAGCAACGTGGGAACTTGAAGAAAAGATGAAGAAGAATTACCCTCAGTTGTTTGACTAACTTATGGGGAGATTCTGGGGACAAAATCCTTATAAGGGGGGAAGAATGTAACAACCGAGAAAATTGGAGTATAATGTAAAATAATTTTATTTGAATAAATAATGAATAAAATTATAATATATGTTATTTATAATGAGTAAGAAATATAAAGGATGTTCTATAACCTAAAAGTGGAATGCTATCGTAGTATTCTGACTACGTGATAGAATTAAGGTGTTTGAATTTCCAAGACGAAAATAAAAACTTTTCGAGAAATTCTCCAAAAAATACTATTCATCCATTTCTGCTTGGGAATTTATTTTGAACTTCCGGGATATATGTAACAATAGAATAATAAAGAAGAATGGATTATATAATAATAATTCAGTTATGACAAATGCAGTTTTTCACCTGCGTACTAAGTTCGAGAATGTTAAGGAAAGTAAATATTTGAATAAATATTGATCGTATGCTAAGAAAGTTATTATACGAGGTAATGAATACGAGTATGATATGAAGTATTGTACAAATATATACGGAAGATAATATAATGTATATGAGGAATGTTATACAACTAGTATACGAGAAGAATACGAAGATTATACGTTAAAAACCTAAAGCATTAGTAATGGACTAGTAGGATTTGCTTATGTATTTGGCAAGCCCACTGGAAGTTATGTTAAGGCCCAAAGATAAGTAAGGCAAGCCTAACGTTAGGCCCAAAGTTAAGTAAACCTAAGCCCAAACCAAGAACCGAACCCATGGATCGAACAGATGGGTCACTGGGTGAGAAAAACCCATGGAGCAACCCATATGGGTCCCCCATGGGGGTACATGGCCGGCCAACTTGGTGGCCAAGTAAGGAACAAAACTTAGCTTGCAAGACATGAATAGTAAGGAGGCGGTAGACCTGGCAAACGGGCGGGCCGGGTCGGGTCGGCCCGCGGGCTTCTTCCTTCCTTTATTTTTTTTTTTTACAAAATCTTGCTACACCAGTTCAATGATGCATTTGTAAATCGAAGTCTGGTAGACTTGAATACTTGAGATTTATAAACAAATGTATATGGCTAGATTCACAAGAATTAATACTTCAGTAGTCGGTGGGAAATAGTTCAGTGAAGAAGTTGGTATCTTCAACAGTTCAATTAACTTGCCCCATGTATATATATATATATATATATATATATATATATATATATATATATATATATATATAGAGAGAGAGAGAGAGAGAGATACATACAACCAATTTAACACTGATCAACAAAAAGAAATAGTAATAATAATAAATATTAAAAATAATAAAATAATTAATATTCCCTCCGTCCCATGATAAAAGTCCTGGTGAACTTTTAACGCATATTAAGAAGAGGAATGAAATGACAAAATTGCCCATAATAATATGCCATTAATTATTTTCAATGTATGTGAGAGAGTGACTTTCTAGCTATTCAATTCTAAATATTATCTCTCTATACTTATTAAACATGGAGAGAGAATTCGAATAAGAAAAATTTGAGATATTTAATGCTACGGCCATAGTAGGAAAAAATATCTAAAATTTTGGTTATTAAAGGAAAGTGGACATTTAACATGGGACTACCCAAAATAGTAATAAGGACTTTTATCATGGGACGGAGGAAGTAATAAACAATAATACAAATAGACACAATTAATTAATTAATTTGCAAGAGAATCATGTCTATATATTCTATACAAAGTTGCAGACTTAATTTTGAGATTAAGAAATTAGAAACATGATTAGATGATACTGCATGTTATCTAGAATATTAGTTCTTTTTTAAAAATAAAAAAAATAAATATATATACTTTTAAGAGTCAATTATGCTTACCTCCATTAACTACATATCTCAATCAATTAATTTTTTTTGAAAAAATGGTAATGCTCATAAATATTATAAATTAGGCACGATTTAGGTTTTACTTTTTAAGAATAGTAAAATTTGAACAAAAGTAAAAAAATAATATATTGAAGATTGCATTAAAAACAAACAGTTGTTACAGCTCAGTTGGTTTGAACTCTTATTTATTTACTTATAAGTCTTGTGTTCAAGCCTCATAACCCACAAGTAGCAACATTTTGTTTTTTTAAAAAATAAGTTGCGGACCACGGGCCGGGCCAAAAATAGGTCGGGCCAAAATGGCCTGCATTTTCTTGGGTTGAAATATTGCGACCCATGGCCCGTGGGCATGGGCCTAAATTTCCAGGTCTAGAAGGTGGGATGGCTTTTTGACCCTTTTGCTCTCACTTTGGAATTCTATAAATAGGAAGCTTTGTTGGTCATTTTCTTGCTTGTTCAAATCACCAAATGTAATGAACCTTTAACCATTAATCTTCATCTCTTCATTTGTAGTTTTGATAGAGAAGTGAATATTGGTAGAGCATGTATCATAAGGAGTAACAAGGATGGCTATTAGTGGACTTAATCATTAATAAATCATGTTACAACTGGAATCATAATCATAGAATTATGAACTAATGAAGAACGCATGAAAAACTATCATATGTTATTGATGGACAAGTTTAAAACTATCGTGTATAGGATTAGTTGATATATGCTTGGTTAGGATGATAGATGTATGAATGATGGAATGAATCCATTTTGAAAGGGGTTAAAAATCTCAAGTAACAAAGTTATGGCAAAATTTATGAGATTAGACGATAATTGTCGAAATCGTGAAATTCTTAGAGTGAAAGTCAAAAGTCGTCGTTTAACTCGAAAACCTTAGTTTTCAATGGCATATAGTAGAACTTTATATTTAAGAGTTATGGACTCAAGAATGGTCAAAATCTGACTTAAAACAAAAAAAACGAGCAATGAACGTTCATGAATGTTTAACGAACGTGTAATAAGTAATTTAAACTATGAATTCAGTGTTAACGGATTCAAAAAAGTAAGTTGTCCTAATGAAATCGTAGTATATGAGATATGTGAGAAAATGGCTTATGAACGAGCGAATTCCGACTTATAACGATTAAGTTACGAGCCCGGAAAAGAGTTGTAATGAAAAACTAAAAAAAAATAATCAAAGTTTCAGGGACGGCACCGTAGCGCCCCCCAAGCCTAAGAAAGTGGCACCGCAGCGCCATAACGGGAGCTCAATCACTAGAGAGGTGCGCCGCAGCACAGGTTTTGACTAAGGACACGGCGCAGCAGCGCCGGTCCTAGACCAAAGGCAGAGAAGAATGATAATGAATATAAAGAAAGGGGAAGTTGATTGAAGGTGAATTATGACCTTAATTAAACTTAAAGTAACATCATAAAGGATGCTTAAAACCTTAAGTTTAACTATTAAAAGTTAACGAAAGGTTACGAGAATGTAAACACAATATAATACGATAAATCGTAACGAACGTTAACTAAACTAATGATTGTTAGTTAATCAAATGAATGAATAGACCGAGAAGAAGGGGAAGGTAGATTAATGACAATACTTGATGATTGTTTATGACTTAATGTGGTATGTTATATAATTATGTATTGTAGAATCTATAAAGACTCAAAAGAGAAGTGAATTAACTGTAGAAGACGCTGAAGGCATGTGTTTTAAACCCTTGTCTATGTTCCTTTTTGGACAAGCTTTACGATTCATGTATCTTACGCATGGATTGATGTACAAAGAAGTCGAAGCTAATTCCTTCGGCTAGACTTAATATGTTTTGTGGATTCCTTATAATCTATCAAGATATTATCAATGTTGCTATTTTATGCCAACTGTTTTGGTATGGATTTTAAAGAAAAACTGAGTATGAATAAACAAATATTTTGTCGTCAATCGACAGACACGTGAGGTTGCCAAAACTTAAACGTAGATATGTTTAATGAAGTATTGATGTACAACATAGAGTACTATAGGCTAATAATCTAAACGTGGTCATAAGAAATGTCGGACTTACAGATTTGGTGTCGGGTTGTCCTTTTAAATAACGAATGTAACGCTCAAGGTTCCTGGACCAAAATTAAGGTTTAACATATGTTGTTCATTGTTAAACATTTTAAAGAAAAGAGAAGTGCTATTTTGAATTATCTATAGTACTTCATAACTATTGATTCAGTTATAGAAGATATATATTCATATGATTCAAACATATTGCTCAAATAAAATTGTCATACTTGTTAAGCTAGTTAAGCTCACCCTTGCTTGAACCATATGAATGCAGCTAAGAATGAACAGCCTGAAGGATCCAATAAGGATAAAGGAAAGGCTAAGGTGGACAAATAGTTGTCTTTGTAATAGCATAGTATGAATTTTGTATTTATTTAATACTATGACAAAGAACATATGTAATGGTTACAAAGAACTTGGGAAGGGAAATATTATTTTGTAATATATAGAAGACATATTCACTCTTTTGAGGTATTTCAATTGAATGTATGTGTGAACTGTAGCACCGTGTAGCACCATATGTTGGGTTGAAAGATACCCAGATTTTGGGGAGTCACATAGCCTCTAGTCCCTGGCACATTGCTTCTAAGCTTATCATTATGCAGCCCTGGCATGAGGGAGTTGATTTTATCAAAATGGATTGTCACAGAGTGCCCATCTGGGTTAAATTTAGTAATATCCCTCTCTCTTACTGGACAAATGAGGGCTTAAGCTATCTAGCTAGTGCAATAGGGAGACCCTTATTTGCTGATGAAATGACTTCTAAGTTAGAACCCATGACCTTTGCTTGAATGTGTATTGAAGTATCTGCTACCTCATTATTCCCTTCGTCGATAAATGTTGCGGTCTTTAATGGTTGTTCTCTGGTTAACAAAGGGGTGGCAGTTAAATTTGACTACCAGAGTAGGCCCCTCTCTTGTCCAGATTGTAAATCTTTTTGTCACTCTCATGTTAAATGTGCTAAAGTCAACTTCCAATGGGTTCCTAAGGTCTCTTCGGCTAGTCTAGTTCCTTGCTCTGAGAATGACCTGGTGGTTTCTGCTCATCTATATGGGAGAATGTAAATAGATATACATAATATACCTATTCATATTTTTACTAACAACAACTAAAATCTATTTTTTCTCTCTCTTCTCTTTTATTTCATTTCCATATTTGTTAGCAAAACAAACCAAGAGAGAGAGAGAAGAGAGGGGCAATAGCTATATAGGGAGAGGAGAAAGAGTTTTTCTTCAAAGTTTCCTAGCTCTATAGCCATCTTGGAAAGAAGAAGAAGGATATCACATAAAAGGTATAACTTTAAACTAGCTTATGTAATTTATTTTTGATTATTTAGAATCAAAACTTGAATTTATGTTCTTCAACTTCAAAACTCTAGATCTACATGATTTAGATTGTGTTATGTATAGATTTATCCCTTTTGAGTGTCCAAAGTTGGATCAAAAGCATAGAAATGAAAACTAGCTTCTTAAGGGTTAGAAAACCCTAACTTTCTATTACTTTAAAGGGTTATAACTTGAGATCTACACATCTTTTTTGTGATCCGTCAAAGAGGGGTGCTAGATATGTAAGTTAACTAGTAAACCCAAGTGGTAGCACTCCAAAATAATGATATTACAAGTCATGGTGATTGTTTTGGGAAAAATGGTCCAGATTTTTCAAAAGGGGAAAAAGGGAATAAAATCTCGCTGACCAGCTACTTCCAGGGGTTGTTTCGTCCGATTATTTCACTTCAAAAATTCTGGGAAATTTGGAGTGTTACTATGATAAGTTATCCGAGTCCTGTAAAAAGATGAGAATTTTTAGCCAAGTAGAATGAGAGTTATGGCTTCTACGGTAAAGGACTACTTTTAAAAGTAAACCCGAATAACTCTTTATGGGTAACTCCAAAAATTATGAAATTTTTACTGGAAGTATATATATATTTCAGGAATATACCCTATAAATTTTAGAATGTTTTGACAAAGTTTCGATTTATGATAAATGTAGCAAGATTTGACTATTTTGGACTATTTAAAAATAGTTAATGAATTTTAAAAATTCCAGGAAATATATATATTCATAAGGGATTCATATTCTGTTAAATCCCAAAAAAGAAAATTTTTAGAACTGGTTTGGTATTTTTCATGGAAATGATTTAGTTATAAATAAATGAATTAAATTAATTATGAAATGTCGAAATTTGGGAAAATATGATTTTATAGATTGAAAATCCTATATAAGATATATGCAGATTTTTTAAGGGGGTTTTGGTAATTTGTGATGAGATATTATGTTTATGGAATTTTAGGTTCATTAAATAAATGAATTAGTAAATATTAAACAATTAAAATAAATTGTTTATAAGTTTAATAAATGATTAAAATATTATTAAAAGATTAATAATATTAGATTAAGATATTATTAATTGATTGATAACATTTAGATTAAAGTGTTATTAAATCATTGATTTAAAGTATTATTTAATGATTAATAATATTAGTAAATGATTTGAATATTATTAAATAATTAATAATATTAAATGAAAGTTTAAAAGAGGAGTTACAATATTGATTGGAGATTCAATAGGCCATATTGAATGTATAGTATGATGAATTAGAAATTTAATATGATTGGAAAGGAAAACAGCTTGTTAGATTGGAGGATTAGTGAATCCAGGTTGCTAGATTGGGGGATTAGTGAATCCAGGCTTGCTGGATTGGCAGTCAGTTGAATCCAGCTTGCTGGATTGAAAAATAGTTTATTGAATTGAAATTCAGTTTGAATCTAGTTTACTGGATTAGTTATGTCAGTTTTGATGTGTTGGGGAATAACAAGTTGTTTGAATAATCTAGGTTGTTCGATTAGGTATTCGGCTTACTGGATTATATAGAAGAACTTATAAAATGAAAGGTTAAGTGTTAAATCATAACGATAAAGTAATTCAAAATTTATCAAAGGACGATAATAATACTGATGTTTTAAGGTTATCTAATATTTGATTTTGTGGTTAAGTGTTATAAAGTAACTGTATCATGAGACATACTATTATATGTTGATTGAAATATAAATCTTAACAATGATAGGTCTTTACAATAAAGAGATTAAGTTAGATTTCGTAGCAGTAATCAACAGTATAGCCAACTTCCCTAACTCAAACTCGAGTTATTATTTCAAAACATGTTAGTGGATAATTATTGTTGATTATTCCACATTTATGATTATTGATTCGAACTTAGGGTGTGTTTGATTAGCTCTTAAAGCCTCTTAATTGGAGTGCCTCTGATTCGGTCAGAGGCAAAACATGTTTGGTAAAAAAAAAATTGCCTCTTAATCGGTTAGACACAAAATTAAAGCTTAACCATTTAGAGGCACATCTGAATGTGTTTATATTTTTTTGGACAAAAATACCCTCTTCAATATTATTAATTTCCTTTCCATTTTAACCCTCTTTCTCTCTATTTATTAAGATCCATTGCTCATTTTAGCAGGATCAGTGACTGATACTGATAGTTATGAGGATTGTGTTGATGGAGATTTAGGGCTTTGTGAAGATCCCCCTGATGAACTCCTTTGCTACATATGTCAATATAGAAAAACACAAGCATATATACATAAAATACAATTAGATTCCATCTGAGAAAATTCATGCATGATATATGTGTTTATATGTATACATATACATATATATAGAATTGGGGAAAAAGAACTATTACGACGGGGGTGGTGACAGATTAGTCATTTAATTACCATGGCGATCATGGTTACTTTATTTTACTGAAAATCCGGTCAAAGGTGGAGATGAGGATAGAGAAAATGGATTTCTAAAGCACGTCGCTGTGCAAAGTTTTACCTTTTCGGCAACACTCAAATCTTGTCGAGGGAGAGAAGTAGTGTGATATTAATAAAGAAATTGGAATGCATTTCGAGGTGTTTATGAATAACATTTGTGTTTGGGAATTTTGTAGTTTATATATTTTTTTTCTTTTGTTCAGAGGGTTAAAATGGTAAAATATTGTTATCCAGACATTTTGAAAAAAAAATTATCAAACAACATTTTTTCATTCAGATACAATTCTATTAAGATGTTCTATATTATTCAGACGTCTAAATTGTTCAGGTCTTATCACTCAGTTTAATCAAACATCACCTTAGTATATGTTGCATATGTCCATCAAGTATAAAAGGCTGATCACCTTCATTACCATAAGGTTCAGTTAAAATTGTTCATGGTTATTGTTGACCACCCAACATTATTGGTTCAGTCATTCAATTATTGAAATTCTAATTCATGCTCTTTCACAATTATTATATTGTTGAAAATTTGAAAGCTTATTCTATCTTTCAATCATAATATATCTTTATTGTATTTAAACTTACTGAGCAAAGTAGTTGCTCACCTTTGCTATAACATGATAACAAATTTTAGATTAAGACGAAGGCTCGAAGAACGACAGAGGCAAAGGCAAATTCTAGGAGTAGATCATTATGCAGTTAGACCTATTAAGTTATCTGATGCAAATGACATTGTAAACCTTTTAAGTTATTGAAGGTATGTATTAAGTTAAGGTTGTAGACATTGGGTAATTTTGTAGAATCCTTTGAAATAAACAAAGTATGTTTATATATTTCGCATTAGTTATATTATATGTATGAAGATGTTATACTGTAACGTAACAGGTTCGATGTTCAAGGTACCTGGATTTGGGGGCGCTACAATAGAATGACTATATGGCAGGATTTGGTCTCTCTTTCCACTACTATTACTTGGTGTATTCTTGGAGATTTTAATGCTTTAAAAGGGATTAATGAGGCTGAAGGTGGTGATACTTCCTGGGATTATGGCATGACTGATTTTAATGACTTTCTGACTTATATTGGGATTGAGGATATCAGGGTTATTGGTCCTAGGTTCACTTGGAGGAACTGTCAGGAGTCTAATCCTATCTATAGGAAATTGGACAGGGCTTTTGGAAACTTTTCTTGGTTCAGCTCTGTCTGACTCTCTAGCTGTGGTTGATCCCAGGGGCCTTTCTGACCATTGCCCTATCATCTTGAATACTGGTTTCCATATTCCCAAAGTCAAGAAGCCTTTCCAATTTTTCAATTATATGCTTGAGCGGGAGGGATTTACTGATACAATTCGTGCAATCTGGTCAGTTCTAGTTAGGGTCAACCCTTCATTCTTGCAAAAAAACTGAGGAAATAAAAAAAGGCTCTTATCAATCTTAATTCCTCAGTGGGGAATTTGTCAAAAAATGTCTGCTCTCTTTAGGATCAGTTATCAATTATCCAATCTTCTCTCCACTCTGATCCTTTTAACCCCTCCCTAGTTAATCAGGAATCTACATGTATGCACTCTCTGTGGAAAGCTCTGGATATGGAAGAATCTCTGCTGCAGCAAAAATCTAGGACCATTTGGCTTTCTCAAGGGGACAAAAACTCTTAAGTATTTTGCCAATACTATCAAGAGCAATTGGAATCATAAGAAAATTTTGGCCATAAATAACAGCCATGGTGATTTGGTGGAGGGCCAACATAATATCCAGTAGGCAGCTGTGGAATATTTTCAGAATCTTTTGGCCAGTCCTTCCAATGATTATCTTGGATACGATGAGCTTGTTAATTATGTCACAAAATAGATCTCCCCCTTACAAGCCTCTACCCTTGACTCTCATGTCTCTGATGAGGAGATCTTATCAGTGCTTAAATCTATGATGAAGAATAAGAGTCCCGATCCTGATGGTTTTAACGTTAACTTCTTTCTCCATTGTTGGGACCTTATTGGTGATGATTTCTCGTCGGCTGTCCACTACTTCTTTAATACTGGTCACCTTCATGGGGGGATTAATGCCACAACCATTGCCTTGATTCCAAAATTTGAGAACCCTTCCTCAATATCAAATTTCAGGCCTATCTCTTGCTGCAACACTGTCTACAAATGCATCTAAAAGCTTCTTGCCAAATAGATTAAAGCAAGTTTTCCCCTCTCTTATTGACCATTCCCAGTCTGCATTCATCTATGGTGTGACTGTGACGCCCCCAAAATAGGTATACATCACCC
Source organism: Panax notoginseng (assembly GCA_016801055.1). NCBI lineage: Eukaryota > Viridiplantae > Streptophyta > Magnoliopsida > Apiales > Araliaceae > Panax > Panax notoginseng. The sequence goes on from CM029013.1 coordinate 121,977,466, forward strand.
ATCTTGAGTCGCCAAATACATGGTACAAAATTTAAATACAAACTTCTTTTATATACAGTACGACAAAACGTAGTTGAGAGTTTCAACATGAATAATGTCTCGTAGAGAGTATCCAAACTCAAATAAAGTCCTCATTACAATTATTATCACACTATTTCACATAATAGTGAGGACTACTATAGCCACCTACCTGGACTGTCACACCATTTCCCGACTCGTCTCAGCTATATTCTCATTTCCTGAAGAGAACAATGAAAGTAAAAGGGTGAGCTCAACTAGCCCAGTAAGAAATATTATGACTAAGATAATGTATGATAAATTATCATTAGCCTTCAACAGTGTTAAACTGATAAAATACAATAAACATCAAGTTTAACTGCAATGGAACAAGCAATCCATTAGAAGAGTCAAGTAGAGCATGATATCTACTATCTTCTATGATTTAAAAAGTTTATCATCAGTTTTCTCGCTAGGACTCAGCTAAATAAATAATCCACATCACTGAATTATCTATGCACTACGGCCCAAGGATATTCATTATTATCATTAATGGTCATGATCATTCCAACAACTGTCCATCAATGCACTACGGGCCAATGAGGACTTTTACCACATCATTTGTAACATTACGATCATGATTATACCGAATAATCTCTAGTCATAATCATACCAAGTCCATCTATGCCCTACGGGCCACCGATGATTTTCATCATAATATAAGCATGAGGATGATGAAAATGATATAAGAATTCAATTAAATGAGAGCAAGGATAAATTTTAAAGATTTATAATTCAATTTATCCAGAATTTAATAATGTCCAAATTACCAACATGATACTGCTTTGTGGAATAAAATTCAAGAATAATATTGTATCAAAAATAATTAGGACATAAAAGAAATCAAATTTTTTATCATGAATATTACTCAGTGAATAGTACTTCGTGAATATTACCTCATGAATAGTACTATGACATGAAAAGATTAAACTTTAACAAGAATGTTCAGAAAAATATCATTGTGAAACGATACTAGATGAAGTTTAAATTTCAAGGATATTCTACTAATTTCAATGAGTATAGAAGCAATACTTAACAATATGAATGTAGAATTCAGAATCTGAAACGACATTACAGAGTATGGAAGAAAATATTATTTCATACGAATATTGAACAAAAATAATATCCCTTACAAATACGAAAGAAATAATGCCCATTACCTTAGTAAAAGATTGGATACTGAAATAGTATAGTAACAGAATACTCTTCTTTTTTCTCTCTGATTCTCTCTCTATAGAATTCTCTTGTGAGTCGTAGTGAATTGGTGAGAATGAAAGAAGAAATAAGCTTCTATTTATAGAAGATTTCTAACTTAGCCCTTGCAATGTGAAGAGGCAAGTGGCTTGACGACTAGTGATGTGAAAAGAAAAGTGATTTGACGCCTGTAATATGAAACGACACGTGGTTCGACGCCTGTAATATGAAACGACAAGTGGTTCGACGCCTGTAATATGAAATTACAAGTGGATCGACGTCTGGTAAAGACAATTACTATTGGCGAAAGCGACTCTTAGATGATGACATATGGGCCCCCATAGAATAAAGCAAACTTACCACAAATGTCTCATAACAGACTTCTTATTTATATCAAAGATTTAATAAATATTACCATAAATCATTTTATCTTTAATCAACACATTTTTAATCTTTCAACAATTATTCATCATTAATATTATTACTCACAATATTTAATAACCAGATCATTCTCATGAAAGATGGGGCTTTTCGATAAGGATTTCTCCCTATTGGCGCGCAATTAGGTGACCAAATCTCTCCTCGACAGAACTTTCTAGACATCGTCAATATTGCAAATAATAATATGAATAACTTTGTCGTCTCAATTATTGATTTAATAATATAAAATATTATGAAGATAATACTGTGATAATAATTGAATCAATAATATGAGATACTATGCAACAATTACTGTAGCAATAATTGAGTATAACTGAGTGACTTCTTAGGTAAGCATCAAGAATCAATACCATGTGCTACTATGCAACCACGCGTATTACTGTACTTTTATCACCTAGTATTTCAATAGCTAATGGTAAAACTTTTGCCGTTATTTTTATAAAATGATATTTCTGTCGTTTTCTAACTCCGATAATAATTCTCTTGTGGGGTCCACCAATAATTGTGCCATCGTACTAATATTCTCTGATAAAAAGAATATTCCCCGTCCAAACGAATATTTTATAACAACTTGCTTACTTTGCAAAATTTATAAATATTACCCACAACTATAACATTATATCAAATCCATACCATAATATTCAAAATGATATTTAGAGAAAAATTAATCTGTATTCATAAAAGTTGGGGTCTTACAACCTCCTCTTCTTATGAAATTTCATCCTTGAAATTAGGGTACATACTTGGTATGTCGAAGAGGTGAGGATACCTTGATTTCTTTTCAGATTCTAACTCCCAGGTCATTTCCTCAACATCGTGGTTTCTCCACAAAACTTTGACTTGAGGTATAACCTTGGAGCGTAAAATATGTTCCTTCTTATCCATGATTTTAACAGGTACCTCTTCATACGTTAAATCTTCCGCTATTTCGTCTAGTTCTAAATTAATAATGTGGTTCGAGTCTTCCACATATTTACGTAACATGGATATATGAAAAACGTTATGAACACGAGACATACTTGGCGATAAGGCGAGTCTATAAGCCGTAGTTCCTACTCGATCTAGGATTTCGAATGGGCCAATAAATTGAGGATTAAGCTTTCCACTCTTTTCAAATCTCATAACTCCTTTCCATGGAGTAACCCGTAACAACACATGATCTCCAACATTGAACTCCACATCTTTTCGATGAAGATCAGCATAAATCTTTTGTCTATCTTGTGAGGTTTTTATACGTTGTCGGATCATTTGAATCTTTTTCGTAGTCATACGTACCAATTCCAGTCCTAACAATGTTGCTTCACCCACCTCATCCCAGCATACCGGAGAATGAAACTTGCGTCCATACAATGCCTCGAATGGAGCCATGCCGATACTTACTTGATAACTGTTATTGTAGGAGAATTCCACTAATGGCAAGAACTTGTCCCAACTTCCTTTGAAGTCAAGGACACATAGTCTTAATAGATCCTTCAGAGTTTGAATAGTCCTCTCCGACTACCCATCCGTCTGAGGATGATATGCTGAATTGAATCGTAAATCTGTGCCCATAGCTTTCTGCAAACTGACCCAAAATCGTGAAGTGAATCTTGGGTCTCGATCAGAAACTATGGATACTAGCATACCATGCAGTCTTACAATCTCATTTATGTACATACGAGCAAGATGTTCAAGTGAATAAGTTTTCGTATAGGTAAGAAATGAGCAGACTTGGTCAATATATCAACAATGACACAAATTGCATCTATGCCTTGAGAAACCTTGGGAAGACTGGTAACGAAATCCATGGTAATGTGCTCCCACTTTCATTCTGGAATTTCAAGTGGTTGCAATGGACCTTTTGGCACTTGATGCTCTACCTTGACTCGTTAACAAGTTAGACACCTCGAGATAAACTTCGCGATCTCTCTTTTCATATTGCTCCACCAAAATATATGTCGAAGATCACAATACATTTTGGTACTCCCAAGATGGATTGCAAAAGGTGTGTTGTGCACCTCCATCATGATCTTATACTTCAAATCAGAGTCGTTAGGAACACAAAGTCTGGAGTTGACTCTAAGTATTCCTTCTTCATCGATTCTTGCTTCTGGAATAGCACCTTCTTGCACTTTCTTCTTCATACGCATCAGCTTTAGGTCTGTAGTTTGAGCAAATTTAACTTTATCGATTAAAGTCGGTTCTACTCGTATATTTGCCATCATCACGTGGGTCCCTAGAGTCTTTATCTCTATCTCCATCCTTTGCAAGTCATAAAAAATGGGCCTTTGCGTTGACAATATTGCACTCGTACCCGCATATGATCTTCTACTTAATGTGTCAGCTACTACGTTCACTTTTCCAGGATGGTATTGAATAGTATGATCATAATCTTTCAACAGTTCAAGCCAATGCCATTGTCGCATGTTGAGTTCCTTTTGAGTGAAGAAATATTTGAGGCTTTTATGATCTGTATAGATCTCCACCTTCTCTCCATACAGGTAATGCCTCCAGATTTTAAGCGCAAAAATGACTGCTGCCAACTCTAGATCTTGAGTAGGATAATTCCTCTCATATTCTTTGAGTTATCGCGAGCCATAGGCTTTGACTTTCCCATGTTGCATGAGAACACATCCTAAATCTCTGCCTGAAGAATCACTGTGGATGACATATCCCTCCGAACTAGATGGTATTATCAGAACATGTCCTGAAATGAGTCTCCTCTTGAGTTCTTGAAAACTCTTCTCACATTCCTCGCTCTAACCGAATTTTGTATCTTTTCGAGTCAGCTGAGTTAATGGAGTAGCGATTTTAGAAAATCCTTCCACGAATCTCCGATAATAACCAGCTAAGCCCAAAAAGCTACGTACTTCGGTAACTTACTTAGGTTGCTCCCAGCCTTGAATTGCTTCAATCTTTGCTGGGTCAACAGATATTCCATGATTTGATATCACGTGCCCAAAGAATGCTACTTCCTCAAGCCAGAACTCATATTTCTTTAACTTGTCATATAGCTTATTTTCACGAAGCTTTTGGAGTATTAGCCTCAAGTGTTGCTTATGATCTTCATGATTTTTGGAGTATATGAGGATGTCATTAATAAAGACAACAACAAAATGATCCAAATATTCCTTGAATACTCGGTTCATCATATCCATGAAAGCCGCAGGAGCATTAGTCAATCCAAAAGACATGACTAGGAATTCGTAATGCCCGTACTGAGTTCTGAAAGCAGTCTTTAGAATGTCATCAGTTTTAACTTTTAACTGATGATATCCAGAATGAAAATCGATCTTTGAAAAGAATTTAGCACCTTGCAACTGGTCAAACAGGTCATCAATTCGAGGTAACGGGTACCTATTTTTGATGGTGACATGATTTAACTCCCGATAGTCAATACAAAGTCGCATACTTCCATCTTTCTTCTTTACAAATAGAACAGGAGCACCTCAAGGAGACGTACTAGGACGAATGAAACCGATGTCTAACAATTCCTGTAGTTTGGTTTTTAACTCATGAAGTTCAATAGGAGCCATTCGATATGGGGCTTTGGAAATGGGTTTTGTACCCGATTCAAGGTCGATAAAAAATTTAATTTCACGCTCCGGGGGTAGGCCAGGAAGTTCTTCAGGGAGTACGTCAGGAAATTTTTTAACAATAGAAATGTCATTCAAATCTGAACTATTTTTATTTAAATTCGTGACATGGACTAAGAAAACTTGACATCCATTTTTCAATAAACGAATGGCTTTATGGCTTGATATGACAATGATTGACATTAGTGGTTTGGTTGCTTGAATTCACATAATAGGTTGGTTAGGAATATGAAAGCTAACAACCATACGAAAACAATCGATTTTAGCATGATGAGTAGTTAACTAATAAATCCCTAAAATCACATCAAATGCAAGTATTTTCAAAGAGATAAGATCGACAGGTAACGTGCAGTTACCGATTTGAATCAAACAAGACTTATAAACAGTGGATGTAATGAAGGTTTCTCCCAACGGAGTTTCAACAGATAAATCAAAGTCTAATTTCTCCGGAGTTAAATTTAAACGTTGAGCGCAAGTAGGAGAAATGAAAGAATAGGTAGAACCGGTATCAAATAAGGTATAGACTTCGCTAGAGTTTATGATTAGATTATCCGTGATCACCTCGTTCAGATTCCTCACTTTTTGGGAGGTTACGAAAAACGCTCTCCCTTGAACTACTAGTTTTGTCTTGTCTGGGACGGCCTTTGATGCCTCCATCCCAGCTAGACTTGACTTTGGTGCACGACAAAATCGGGCTAGGTGATCTTCTCTTCCACAATTGTAATATGCTTTGGACTGCTGCGTACAGTTTGGACTGATGTGTCCCTCCCCCCTGCTTTTGTAACATACGACCGGCGGTCGTTCTCCTTCCTTAACAACAGGTGCTGGTGCTGACGTCTTTCCATCATTATTGAATTTCCTCTTCTTGAAATTTCCATTTCTATTATCTTGGCCATGATTAGCATCGAAGTGGTTACCATTTCTGGCATGTTGATTCCCTCCACGTTTGTTGTCACCGCTTTGATGACTACTACCACTAGTATTATCGATTTGCTGACTGCTATCTCTTAGTTGTGTTGACTCATTATCACGTTCTGATAACTTAGCCCTATTTACAATATCTGAATACAAACACAGTTTGTGAGAAATTAGGTATTGATGTATCTCAGGTTTCCAACCTCTTAGAAACATCCATATCATTCTCTCTTCATTATCAACCAAGTGGGACGCAAACCGGGATAACTCGGCAAACTTAGCTTCGTACTGTGACATGGTCATATTTTTTTGCTCCAGTTTGATAAACTCTACCTCCTTCATGGTCATTGAACAGTTCTTGGAACTTCTCCCAAGACAGCGCGGCAGGTTGAGTATGTTTTACAGACTTTCACCAGTAATTTACCTCTCCTCGCAACATGAAGGTGGCATAGGGAACCTTTTGCTCCTCAGAGCATCCCAAGACATCAAATATATTGGTGATCTTCTTTATCCATGCCTTTGCTTTAAGTGGTTTTGGCTCTCCCAAAAACTCTGGTGGTCCCAGCTCCTTGAATTATTTAGCGGTGACCATTCGAGAGTTATCAGTGTTTCCACCTGCATTTTGAATAGAAGTTTCTCTTGCCTGATGTTGCACGAATTGCAGAAAGCTCCTAAACATTCCATCGTTCGCCATTTGGTCAGTGTTGTTGTTCACCTGAGGATTATTGCCTTCCTGATGAACATTATCCCGGGTATTGATTAGTGGTGACTCAACAGTCTTATGTGCTCCATTTCGTAACTCGACATTTTCGGTTGCCATTTTTAAACACTGCCACAAAACAAGGGTTAATTGACATGCCACATATTATCCCTATATTATGACCGACTAATTAAATAACAAATAAACTTAGGTAGGTCATACTAGCGAAGGATTTTTCTGTCTCTCCCCCCTAGTTCTAGTCTCACATCTTAGCCAAGGATCATATCCCTAAGCTCTGATACCAACTGTGACGCCCCCAAAATAGGTATACATCACCCATCTTGAGTCACCAAATACATGATACAGAATTTAAATACAAACTTCTTTATACAGTACGACAAAATGTAGCCGATAGTTTCAACACCGATAATGTCTTGTAGAGAGTATCCAAACTCAAATAAAGTCATCATTAAAATTATTAGCACACTATTTCACATAATAGTGAGGACTACTATAGCCACCTATCTGGACCGTCACTCCATTTCCCGACTCATCTCAGCTATATTCTCATTTTCTGAAAAGAACAATGAAAGTAAAAGAGTGAGCTCAACTAGCCCAGTAAGAAATAGTATGACTAAGATAATGCAGAATAAATTATCATTAGCCTTCAACAGTGTTAAACTGATAAAATACAATAAACATCAAGTTTAACTACAGCGGAACAAGCAATCTATTAGAAGAGTCAAGTAGAGCATGATATCTACTATCTTCTATGATTTAAAAAGTTTTTCATCAATTTTATCGTTGGGACTCAGCTAAATAAATAATCCACATCACTGAATTATCAATACACTACGGGCCAAGGATATTCATTATTATCACCAATGGTCATGATCATTCTAACAACTGTCCATCAATGCACTACGGGTCAATGAGGACTTTTACCACATCATTTGTAACATTACGGTCATGATTATACCGAATAATCCCTGGTCATAATCATACCAAGTCCATCTATGCCATACGGGCCACAGATGACTTTCATCATAATATAAGCATGAGGATGATGACAATGATATAAGAATTCAATTAAATGAGAGCAAGGATAAATTTTAAAAATTTATAATTAAATTTATCCAGAATTTAATAATGTCCAAATTGCCAACATGATACTGCTTTGTGGAGTAAAATTCAAGAATAATATTGCATCAAAAATAATTTGGACAGAAAAGAAATCAATTTTTTGTTATGAATATTACCCCGTGAATAGTACTTCGTGAATAGTATTCCGGCATGAAAAGATTAAACTTTAACAAGAATGTTCTGAAAAATATCCTTGTAAAACGATACTAGATGAAGTTCAAATTTTAAGGATATTCTACTAATTTTAAGGAGTATAAAAGCAATACTTAACAACATGAGTGTAGAATTCAGAATCTGAAACGAAATAATATTACTTACATACTACAGAGTATGGAAAAAAAATATTATTTCATACGAATATTGAACAAAAATAATATCCCTTACGAATACGAAAGAAATAATACCCCTTACCTTAGTAAAAGATTGGATACTGAAATAGTATAGTAACAGGATACTCTTCTTCTTTCTCTCTGATTCTCTCTCTATAGAATTCTCTTGTGAGTCGTAGTGAATTGGTGAGAATGAAAGAAGAAATAAGCTTCTATTTATAGAAGATTTCTAACTTAGCCCTTGCAATGTGAAGAGGCAAGTGGCTTGACGACTAGTGATGTGAAAAGAAAAGTGATTTGACGCCTGTAATATGAAACGACACGTGGTTCGACGCCTGTAATATGAAACGACAAGTGGTTCGACGCCTGTAATATGAAATTACAAGTGGTTCGATACCTGTAATATAAAACGACAAGTGGTTCGACGTCTAATAAAGACAATTACTATTGGCGAAAGTGACTCTTAGATGATGACATATGGGCCCCCATAGAATAAATCAAACTTACCACAAACGTCTCATAACAAACTTCTTATTTATATCAAAGATTAAATAAATATTACCACAAATTATTTTATCTTTAATCAACACATTTTTAATCTTCCAACAATTATTCATCATTAATATTATAACTCACAATATTTAACAACCAGATCATTCCCAGGAAAGAGGGGGCTTTCCGATAAGGATTTCTCCCTATTGACGCGCAATTAGGTGACCAAACCTCTCCTCGACAGAACTTTCTAGACATCGTCAATATTGAAAATAATAATATGAATAACTTTGTCGTCTCAATTGTTGATTTAATAATATAAAATATTATGCAGATGATACTGTGATAATAATTGAATCAATAATATGAGATACTATGCAGCAATTACTGTAGCAATAATTGAGTATAACTGAGTGACTTCTTACGTAAGTATCAATAATCAATACCGTATGCTACTATGCAACCACGCGTATTACTGTACTTTTACCACATGGTATTTCAACAGTTAACGGTAAAACTTTCGCCGTTATTTTTATAAAAAGATATTTTTGTCGTTTTCTAACTCCGACAGTAATTCTGTTGTGGGTCCACCAATGATTGTGTCATCGTACGAATATTCTCCAACAAAAAGAATATTCTCCGACCAAACGAATATTTTATAACAACTTGCTTACTTTACAAAATTTATAAATACTACCCACAACTATAACATTATATCAAATCCACACCATAATATTTAAAATGATATTTAGAGGAAAATTAATCTTTATTCATAAAAGTTGAGGTCTTACAGTGACAACCCGAGAATTTAGATAATTATTGAAATCCTAAAATGATGGATTAAAAGTTATAAGATGAACCTAGACAGAAAATAAGTGTATGGATTTGACGTTTTTGTAAAGGAATTTTAAGGATTTCAAAATTTTTGGAGAAGAACTTGAATGATTTGGTAGACTATAAGTGATAGTCTGATAATGAGGTATATGTTTAGTGTATAAGTTCAAAAAAATATGTGTATGTGGTGAATATATTAATATATTTACTTCAGTTAAATAAATTATGAAGATAATTTATAGAAAGTAAAAAAAATAATTGGATATATGATATTATGTTATATGGATAATAGTATAATATTTAATATTATACCAAATGATGAAAAGTAAAAATATGAGATGAGATCCAATATGTAAATATGTATATTGGTATCAACTAGTTAGTAAATTAAATTTATATTTGAATAAATTCAATTATATATTTAATATATAAATAAATTATTTGAAAATAATTTATGGAGAGGAGGAGGAAATTAAATTTAAATATACAATATAAATTGTATAATTTAAATAAGTCAATTAAATTAGACATGAGAATTAAATAACCTAAATGGTTATCATTATTTAGTGTTCCTAATATTTTATTTATATACTAGTGACCTAATCTAAAAGAATTATGGAACATGTCATAATTTATTAAATTATTTTGTATGAATATGTGAGTAAATGAATATGAATATAATGTGATAATTTATATTTGTTTATTATATAAACAAATAAAAGAAACTAGTGTGATCCTATTTATATATTAGGAATGAATAATTGAATAACTTAAGGGTTATGGGATGAGAGAGTTATGGTATTTAGAATATATACTAATTCTAAGAGATTTATTTTATACATCTCAATTAATTAATTTTATAACCTAATTATAGCAAGACTAATTGGGTTAAGAAATTAAGTGTACATGAGCAAGAATTTAAATTATAATTGAGGAAATGAAAACCCTAATTAAATGATTAGGGTTGGATAAGAATTTAAAAGTATTGGACTATGTCAATTTCATGGCCCAAGAAATTAATTTAGAAGCCCAAAAGAATTTATCTAAAGCCCAAGCTTAGCCCAATTTAAAGGGAGGGCACTTTAGACTTTTGGTATAATAGATATTACATAAAACAAAAATCAAACTTGGTAAGAAATTGGCCACTTGGACGGATTTACATGGAAAGGAAGGAAGAGATTTGTTGGAGATTGTAAGCACATGGTTAATTCATTTGGCAATATTTGTTCCAACAACTCTAGCCATGTGTCACCATTTTATTTTGCCATCATTCTCAACCAAGTTTTCAAGTAAAGAGAGAGGAGCAAGTAAGCTTAGATATTTGGAGAATGTATTATAGATATCCATATGATATATCTATACATTATTTACTAACATTAAATGTCTTTCTCTTCCATCTTTTATTTCATCTCATTTTACTTAACTAAGAAGAACTAGAGAGAGAGAGAGAAAGAAGGGAGGAATGGCATTTAGAGAGAGAAAAAGAAAGAGAGGGATGCCATTAATGGAAGTAAGAAGAGAGAAGAGGAGAGAGAAAGTTCACCATGGAAGAAGAAGAAGAAGAAGGAGAAGAGTTGGAGCAAAAAGGTATAAATACATTTTGTTATGTATTTTTGATTATTCTTAATCAAATCTTAAATCTATATTTCTAAACTCAAAAATCATGTATATACATGTTAATGAGTGTTTCATGTTTAGATATATCCATAATGGGTGTTGTTTTGTTTGAAAATCAATAATAAAGAAAAGTGATTTTTCTAGTTTATAAGTCATAAAATTTGTATGTACTTTGGATTTCCACCATTTTTAATCTACACCTTCTTTATGTGATCCGTCAAAAAGGGGTGTTAGATAGGTAAATTATCTACTAAACCCAAGTACTAGCACTCAAAAATATTGAGTACACAGTCCGTAGTGACTGATTTAGTAAAAATAGTTTTGTGTCTTTTAAGAAAAAATAGACTATTTTGGACAGTCAAGGGTAGGGGAAGTTGTCATTTTTTTGACATTCAAAAAATTCTAGAAAAATTTGGGAGGATAATATGATAAGTTTTCTAACATCTCCAAGTGGAATCACTAAAAAAGGACTTGTAGATTTCCGTATGGTCGATTTTTAACAAAGCACGAAAAAGTGAAAAAGGAGAAAAAGCTACTGCCCAAAATTTTGTAAGGGCTATTTCAGCCACTTACTTTATGAGAAAAATTCCGAACTTTTGGGATATGAAAATATATAACATAAAGTACCTCATGTCCAAAAATGAGCTCATTCCGACTTAAAACGACCAAGTTATGGTCATTTTAAATTTTGTGATTTTCTAACAAAAATGGCTATAACTGGAGTTCTATAACTCCGATGGCCACGAAATTTAGACTGGAGTGTCACGTTAACACGTATAAGATTGTGTCAAAAGATGGGAATTTCTAGAGTTGAGAATTATAGGGCTAATTTCTTAAGCTACGAACTAAAAATGATTTTTGAAAAAATACTAAAGGAAGTTGGAAAATTATGAAAAAAAAAATTTGTGTATGAAATATATGTATATGTGTTTGGAAAAGGGATAGAAAAATAATAGGCTAATTTGGTATTTTTCGTGAAAAGGATATGGAATTCAGCTTGCAAGCTAGATTTAATAATTAATGAATCCAGTTTGCTGGATTGAAAAATCTGATGAATCCAGCTTGCTGGATTGAAAAGAAGTTTACTGAATTGAAAATATGTTGAATCCAGCTTGCTGGATTGCAATCTAGTTGATGTATTTAGAATTTAGTTTGCTGGATTGACCATCTAGATGCTGGATTTGAAATCCAGGTTGCTGGTTTGGTATTTGACTTATTAGAGTTTAAAGAAGAACTTATAATATATAGATTAGAGTGTTAAATCATAATGTATATGATATAGTGATTAAAGAATTATCAAAGGATGATGATAATACTGACGTGTTAAGATGTTATCTAATATTTGATTAAGTGTTAGATAATCTATGGATAAAGTAATAGTATATTGAGCTAACAGGTATGTTATGTTGACTGAAAGATCAATCTTATAATTGATAGGCCTTTCATGAGAGATTAAATTAGATTGCTTAGTGGTAATCAGTGGTACAGACAAGTTTCCTAACTCAAACTTGAGTTGTATGTTCAAAGTATGTTAGTGAATAATTATTGTTGATTATTCACATCTATACTGATTATTGATTCGCACTTAGTGCATGTTGCATATGTTCATCAGGTATAAAAGGCTGATCACCTTCATTACCATCTGGTCCAGTTGAATTATTCAAATTCATTATTGACAATAATTCTTATCGTCCCGATCGTTCAATGATGAAATTTGATTCATGCTAGTTCTCAATTAGTATATTATTGAACGTAGCCAGCTTTTTGTTCAATTATTTCAATCATGATATATCCTCAATTAAATTTAAACTTGTTAGGAAAATCTGTTGCTCACCCTTGCTATATCATGATAAAAAATTTCAGATTAAGATGAAAGCTCGAGTAAAGACAGAAGCAAAGGCAAAGTGCAAGATTAAATTATGGTGCAGTTAGATCTATTAAATTTTCTGACGAAAATATCTTTGTAAACCTTTTTAGATATTGAAGGTATGTATTAAGTTAAGGTTTTAGACCTTGGGAATAGATGTGTAAAAGTTTAATGTATAAACAATTTATGTTTATATTTTTCGCAAATAGTAATAGTATTAGTATACCAGATCTGTGGTGATTAGTACCCAGATTTGGGGATGCAACAATTGGTATCAAAGCCGTAGGTTATAAACCTTAGGTAGGGGTAACCGCAGGGATGATGATAAGTAATAAACTCGAATAGAGTTTAAGTGATAAGAGATGAATTTAGGAAATTCATCATTAAAGTAAAGAGGAAGATAAATAAGATTCAAAGAAGAATCTTGAAGAGAAATAAGGATAAGAATTCGGAGTTACCTGACTCTAGTAATAAAGATAAAAAATGAAAATAAATAGACTATGTCTATAAGATGAAAAGTGTAAATAAAATTATAATATAATATGATTAAAGAGAAGAATAAGAAGATCGTAGTATAAAACGATCGTGAGTATAAGGAGAAATAATTACCAAATAAGATCACGACGTGATCAGATTAAATTATTGAATATCATATGATATGTTAAGTGATTGGTATGATATAGCTTGACGCTATAAAGAGAAGGTACTATGAAATGGTACGATGTAAACTCGTAAAAAAGTGGTAAATGTTAAGATATGGATTAAAGAAAATTCGTATTAAGAAAAGAGAAAGTTAGAATTGTGTAGGATTTCAATTGAGGACTCAGGTCAGCAGCTGAGTTGTATGATTCCTTGTATGGGCGGGAAATTTGTACTTGGTTTTAGAATCACTTAGCTTCCTGGTCGATATATTGGTTAGGTTGACCAAATCTTTGTATGGGCGGGAAATTGTCCGCTTAGCTTCTTATATTGATTAGTGGCCGAGTTTGGTTTGACAACCACCTAGTTTCTTACATTGATAATCATTGGAACCTGATGTCGCGCTATTTGCTATATGCATGTTGATAAGGTGATTCTTTTCTCATGTGTATAATGAATATGTAGAGAATATAAGGTTAGTTGCGAGTTCTTAAAACTCATACTTATGGTAAGTTCATGACTCATAATCATATGGTATGTTTTGAACCCCTCAGCGAATGGACGCCTATGGTCTGACTAGGATAAGTTCTAAAACTCATATGATTGTGGCAAGTTACTGAACTCATAATGTGTGATAAGTTTGATGAATTGGGTATGAGAAAGTGGTGAATGGAGCATTGAGGATTATAGGAATAGATAGATTTATTAAGCAATGGATCATTAGAGAAAGTGAAGTTGATGATGGAAGCATAGGTATTCCAAATCTTCTAGCTATACTAGACTTCGAAGTTTTTGACATCAAGCTAAATTCGCACTGATGTGCCTTTAAAAATGAATTTTATTATCCTCAACACATGGTGATAAGTGTGTAGGTGTGGACTTCGGGCCACTAACACATCATTACCTATTGTGGCATGATGACACCAAAGATGATTTTTAAAGGTTTTTGAACGGTTTAAAGAAGAGTCTATGCTAATTAATTCGGCTATACGAAAATGATTTGAATGATCAAAATGTATTTTTATATCATTAATGCATCATGCAACCTGGTGCAGATATGATAAAAATGATGGAGTTATCAATGCATAAATACTTAGTGTCGGATGTGATCTAAAGATCGTCAACCCACTATAGTATGATGTAGTATGACAAAGTCACAGAATGACAGAATCGTCAAACAGACTATAAATACAGTGCGGTATTATGACGTCATAAAATAATTTTTAAGAATTTTAAAGGTAAATTATTGTCAATTGAATTTGGCCAGACACATGTTTCGATTGAAATTTTTTAATTATTGGTATACGTCTAAACTATTTGATTCAGCTAGACAAATGTTTATGGAATTCAAAGTATTCTTTAAAAGCTTATGCTGAACCAAATTGTCTTGGTACGGAATCTTATGATGAGTCTGAGGTGAACAACCCTGAAAAAGGGGATATGCTGATTGGATAAAATAATCCAATCCAGTAGCGTAAATATTCGCTAGACATGATTGATACGTTATGCATGACGTAAGAGTATGATAAGCTAATCACCTAAACTACTAACAGCGGTAGTTTACCTTCTTCGTGATTATAAACATTCCAAGTAATTTATTGTTTTGCGGTGTGAATACCGTTAAAACTATATGTTCATAGTCTATATGACCCCTCATCATGATATAAAAAGTTTTCTTGAATAAAACTTTTTAGATTATTGATACTGCTTCACAGTTATTGAACAATTATGGAGACTCCCGAATGATTGGAAGATGTAAACTCCTAGTGGGTAGTTATGGTAGAGTGTGGTAGAATAAATCCTCATGGAAGGAGATAGCATGTACGCGTTAATCGACACTACTAGAAAACAGTAAATAGACAACGCGGAAAAAATGTTGTGGTTTCAGTTAGGAAAACATCGTGGTTAAGGGTGTCATCTATTTGACACCCTTACACAACGTTTTAAAAACGTTGTAGTTAAGCACAATACACAATGTTTTTTAGGAAAAAAACGTTGTAGATTTGTTTTTCAAAAATTAACAGATGCTTAAAAACGTTGTAGTAGGTATGATTCCACAACATTTTCTGAATAAAAACGTTGTAGTTTAGTATATCAGACAACGTTTTTAACCAATTTATACAACATTTTTAAAATGTTGTAGAAAAAAAAAAGAAAAAAAATTATTGTGGTTCACCTATATTACCAATGCACCTGCAATGCCATGATATATAACTAAAAGGTCTAAATTCTCATTTAAATTTAAAACCAAAATGTATCAACCATTCAAAATACATCCCAATAATACTATTTGTTTACAGTTTCAAATGTCTCAAGCATTGATTATGAAATAACATGAATTAAAAAATACAAGTGAAACTAAATTAGTGATATGGCAACACTGAACCTCCTCTTCAATTAGTGATATGGCAACACTGAACCTCCTCTTCATACCTCCACTGTACTTTCCAGCCTGCTTGTCAGCAACTCCTCCATTGAAAAGATTAACACTCCTAAGAGATTCTTCCACTGCCTGCAATAACATAACAAAGAATTAAAATAGTTTTTTTTTTTGCTTTGTAGCCTAGTTTAGTAAACAAAGGCAATCTGGGGTTGTATCAACATGGCAAGATTTTAGGCAGTCAAGCACAAGACAATCTAAGAACTTGTATAGACCACAGCAGAAATTTTCTTTAATAGATTATATACCCAAAAAAACTAAACCCATACCAAGGATATGCACAATCTGATAACATGTTATAGTCACTTTCCTAAACATATTTCTCCATAAATTCCATGTGCAGGCATTTCTGTACCACTACCTGCTCAAGTAAGCAGCTAGCTCAAAATCCCAAAAGAAGCCCACCCTGCACATAAACATTACTACTCACGTCACCACTAAGACAATGCACCGGCACACATTGAGAAATAGAGGAATAGAGAGTTTATTAAGCCATGAAACTATAGATATGGAACGAAAATTTTGCTCAATCAGTTGAAACACACTACATCAAATCAAAGGTAAAATTAAATGCAATTCATCAAGTTTGTTTTAAATCAGGTGCGGCAATCAGGAGCGTATAGATGCATTGGTATTAACAGTAAGGATTGATGCATTCGAAATGACTCCACCTCATGTTGAAGCACTTGAGATGAGTAATGTTTCCTAACTAATATTGTTGCTTTCAATCAGATTCAATGTATTCCTTGGGCCAATTAGCCTTTCATGGTAACAGATAATCAACGGCTGCAAAATACTGGTACACGAGGAAGGGGACGCAGATAGATAATTGCAAATTAATGGTTATCAAACCAAAATATCATCACTGAGAACAAAAAATTAAAAATTAAGAAAGCAAAGGGCTAAGCCACACACCCAGAACACAAAACATGTATATATTAGTAGTTCACATCTATAATACATAGGTGTGACAGCTATTCTAAGGATCAACAAGATCAGAACAATCGGATCATATCAATACGGAAAAGGGTAAATAATAGTTTAAATGCAAAAAATACATTCACCTCAGAAAATTTTCAAATTTGTGAACACTCAAATTTTGATAAAACTGCTCCACCAAAAGTTGTCAGACCACTAAATGGCATATCAACATGAACAGCTATTGTGTTCTCAGGTATACTCCTCTCATCAGGTCTAGACTCAGTACAAGATTACGACAAGTGAAATATCAGATTGCATGATATATCAAATAATCTAACAATAAGAAATAGCTAAAAGAAAAAACACTCTGATTGACGACAAATAATCTAACAATAAGAAATAGCTAAAAGAAAAAATACTCTGACTGCATGAATTCTTTTTCTCATTTCCATAAGTTGGCTCTGGTCCAATGTGAGCTCCTGCACCCAAAAAATTAAAATGTTAAGAGTAGATATTGTAAGATTGTAGCACTATTGTAAATTAGTATTATATTCAAAATATAATACTAATATATAATGATTCATGAAAACTTCATGCCCAACACAAACTCAAAATATTTCTATTTTCCTGTCTACTCACCAATAAGGGAAATGGAAAATCATTGAAACGGTAAGCCACTTTTCAATGTACAATCTTTTCAAGCCATCAGTTATTGAAGTAACTGCATTTAGAGATATCTGGGGCCTCTGGCCGAAAATAAAGATTAGAACGAAAGAACATATCAGGAAAGGGAATCAGTCTTTATTTTTGATAAAAATGTTGTTGCCATTATTATGTTTGAAACTGCTGTTTGTGCTCCAGCATTGTAATTCACATCAGATCGAGAAAATGATCCTGCAATACTGTGAGAGATAAAATTACATCCTGCCATTATTCTGTCTTTATGGTTTCTTATTGTAAAATATCAAATATGTTCATAATGCTCCTCATCTCTATAGCAGATAACATGCTCAGCTTATAAAGAAAAATCATACACACACACATATTAAAGTCATCACTAGAAAGCTAAATATCAGTCTTTTTATCTTATCCTTTCATAAGAATGGTATCTATTACAATCCACCTAAAGATCTGTGTCAAAAACTAACTTTCAAGCAGTAAATAACTGCACCATACCATTATCAAATAAACAAGATTTAGAGTATAAGATAACAATATTTGAAATTTTAAAACCCTGTAAGCAAACAATTTATTTTCTTGACATAACATGGATTGAGAATGAGTTACCTGTTTACCATTGTGTGGGCATTTGTTGATTAATCATGAGAGTCCCAGTAAGTGCTACACAACACAGTCGTTCATTGACATCTTAAAAGATGCTTTTGTGTTAGGCCTTAGCTAGTGGAGGAAACTTAAAAATTAGCTGAATCTCATATAACAATGTATAATACAATATTCAATTATTTACAGAGCTATTGTTGCAATCAAGTTAAAGGACAAAGAAATTAACATAATAATAATGTATGACACTCGTACAATGAAAGGATAAGATAAAGTAGATCTAAAAGCCAAACTTACAAATAGTGAAGGGTTGATATTCTGCTGAGATCAAGTACAGCTCGTAAACTATAATTTCTAATACTTATACATACTAATTTATAATCGGATTACAAGATGCAATTAATTTATAATCGGATTAGGATTGCCTCACAGGTACTACATACAACATTCTCATCAGTTTGTAAGTTCCCCATGTTTTGACCTTCAATCACCGTTTCAATTCCAGGACTACACAGATAACAATAAACAAAGTACTCATCCTCCTACCAGTAAAAGGTAAACAAATAGCAAAAATAATGAAAACTTCACCTTGAATATTGAGATCCACTATACAAACAGAGCCTGAATCGGTGAATCCTCCTGAGTGCACGCGTACGGTAGGACCAACTATAAAGGATGTCCTTGAATCCATAATTGCAGCACATCCACCCTCACACAGACCTGAGAATTACAATAAGGATAAAAAATCAACTAAGCATCTCCTTATCCACATCACTATTAGGTGGATAAACGCAGGAAACCCCAATCCACAACACCAAGCATTAGTGACCTTTAATTCGAAGGCTGTAGCAAAGAGAAGAAATAACCTTCAGTGGACGATGAAGAGATCAAAGAAGAATTAGGGGTCGCCGAAGTGTTAACTACCTCCGATGACTCCGGGACGGTGGAAGCCGGAGATAGAAGAGGCTGATGCGGTGACAACGGTAGTGGCTGAAGCAAATCGAATAATCTCGAGTGCCCTGCAGCATGTCCATGAACTCGTCTTCTTCGTCCCTCTTCAATCGAACCCCAGAAGCCGGAAGGCCGGATTTCCTCACCTTCAGGTGAGGCGGCGAAGAAGATCTGAATCTGCTGAATGGAGATTTAGGGATTTAGAAGAAAGAATAGCGAACAGAATACAGTGGTAGCCGATTTTGGTCCGTGCCTTTTTCTTTGCTCCGTGTTTCATTCTCGCGTATTTTTTTTTTTGCTCCGTGTTTTTGTAAATAGACAACGTTTTAAAAAAAGTATTATCTAGTTAAAACCAAAAAAATACCTTTTTTAAATAGATAACGTTTTTGCATATATATCTACAACGTTTTTTTTAAAAACGTTGTAGAAAAAAATACCACAACGTTTTTATAAAAAAACGTTGTAGTTTAAGTGTTGTCTATTTAGTATTTTGTAGTAGTGCGAATATGAAATCTGATTTGATTAAATAAAGGATATTATGACAACCTAGTTTTAGTGAATGTTTAGACAATGCAAATTTTTAGTGAGTTGTTATTAAGAAAGGTGATGATAAATGAGAAATCCTCAAAGGAGAAAATTATAAAGGTTAACTTAAAAATCTAGTTTTGATCAAGAGAATAAGCAGAGATTAGTATGCTTTAATTTTGGGGACGAAATTCTTAGAAGAAGGTGTAAGGTTTTGTGAAAATCAAAGTAACAATCAAATTGTAAAAATAGCGGAAGCATAATAAAATCAGATTTTAAAATTTTTCATAAACCAATTACCCGGATCATCCTTTAAGCATATTATTAATTAAAATGAAGAACAAGAAGTTATAGAATCATACGCTTGTAGATGCGAGCTTCCACAGGTACAAGTTCACCTCTTACTTCTCCGCGATCTCCTTGAATCTTCTGGTAGATTCCTTCCTTTGATCAATGTTAGCCACCCAAGTGTATGGCCTCTAGAGGTGATCCACTAAGGAAGAAGAATTTTCAAGAAGAATGGTGTATTGGCTCAAACCCTAGTTTTTCCTATCTCTATAAAAAAAAAGGAGGCGTACTCTCCAACAAGTAGAATTACGTATAAATCTGATATCTGATATAAGACTCATCTTATAAAGATATCAGATAACCCTATTTAATTAAAATAAGGTATTATTTATTTAATTAAATACTTTTAATTAAATGGGCTCCCTAATCTTATTAGGGATAATTAATTAAACTCTTTTAACTAATTTTTCCTCCTAATCCTAGTGGGAATAAATGAGAGTACTTATACTAAATTAATTCCTAAACTCTGTTACAAATTAAAATAATAATAATTGTAATAATATTAATAAGACTCCTTTTATTAATTTATATTTAATATTTTTAAAATATTAAATAATAAATATTAAGCTATTTAATTTATTCTATCACCATAGATTAAATTAAATATACTTAACATAGTATTACGATTATGTCATTAACTTCTTAAATAATTATTCTTCCTTTTTTGGTGTGACCCTTTAGGTTCTCCATATTAAACCGGTTGTAAATAAATCAATTAGAACAATTCTAATCTTATTTAAATAAATAAATTAAATGATTAATTTATTTAAATAAATAATATTTATTCTACAATAGGGATAAGCCTCCCTAGCGATAAACGACTTTTCAGATAATATAGATTTCAACATTAATCGTAAAAGAACCTTTGACTCAATAGTTACTGTACAATTCAATCCTTCCACCATACAATGTCCCAATTACATATAAGACATGGAATTACTGTCAAGTCTTATTTTATTTAATTATATGTATTTCGATTCCTAAATGCACAACTCCTAATGAATGTAAATTAGAAACTACTTTCTAATTTCATTCCACCTTGGCCAAAGATTCCTGGGTTGTCATTTATCGAATTACATAGGACATTTCTCTTCTTTTACTAGAAGTGCTAGATTCTTTATTGATCATTCACTATCTTCATATATAAGTTATTACACCCAAGCATACCCTTTGATATACTCTAAGAGTCATTAGGAATAAGTTAAAGTGTAATTCATTATATATAAGATACTATGATGATCTCAAGTCTAAGGATCATTTGTACTACTATCACTACAGGAATTCCTATTGACAGGCAAGTAAAACTTCATTAGGTATTTCTTAGCGAGTCACGTTAAGTGAACTTATTCTCTAATAAGTACCTACATACGTGTTTTAGTGTCTCCACACAAATGATCATGAGATCAATCATCCTCATCTAATGACCAAGCAACGTACGTACCAATCTATCCAGATTCACTAATCCCCTTTTTAGTAATCCATTGATTGGGAACATTTTAGCTTTAAGCTATCTAATAATTTAGATCTCATTAGCATAATCTCATCATGATTCTAAAAGCATTGCTTAAAACTATGGGTTTATCACATATTATTAAAACAACACCATGTAGATAATAAATGTCTTTAATAAATAATTCTTTTATTAATAAATAAATGAGATTGATTACAAAGTATATGCCTTATTATCATTCATGATTGACTTGTATGCATACTACTTTCAGAAGGGATGAATGTGACAACTCGAGAATTTAGATCATTATTAAAATCTTAAAATGATGGATTAAAGGTTATAAGATAAACCTAGACAGAAAATAAGTATATGGATTTGATGTTTCTATAAAGGAATTTTAAGGATTTCAAATTTTTTGGAGAAAAACTTGAATGATTTGATAGACTATAAGTGTTAGTCTGATAATGAGGTATATGTTTAGTGTATAAGTTCATAAGAATATGTGTATGTGGTGAATATATTAATATATTTACTTCAGTTAAATAAATTGTGAAGACAATTTATAGAAAGTAAAGAAAATAATTGGATATATGGTATTATGTTATATGGATAATGGTATAATATTTAATATTATACCAAATGATTTAAAGTAAAAATATGAGATAGATCCAATATATAAATATGTATATTAGTATCAACTAGTTAGTAAATTAAATTTATATTTGAATAAATGATTGAATATATTCAATTATATATTTAATATATAAATAAATTGTTTGAAAACAATTTATGGAGAGGAGGAGAAAATTAAATTTAAATATACAATATAAATTGTATAATTTAAACAAGTCAATTAAATTAGACATGAGAATTAAATAACCTAAATGGTTATCGTTATTTAGTGGCCCTAATATTTTATTTATATACTAATGACCTAATCTAAGAGAATTGTAGAACATGTCACAATTTATTAAATTATTTTGTATGAATATATGAGTAAGTGAATATGAATATTATGTGATGATTTATATTTGTTTATTATATAAACAAATAAAAGAAACTAGTGTGATCCTAATTATATATTAGGAATGAAGAATTGAATAACTTAAGGATTATGGAATGAGAGAATTATGGTATTTAGAATATATACTAATTCTAAGAGATTTATTTTATACATCTCAATTAATTAATTTTATAACCTAATTATAGAAAGTCTAATTGGGTTAAGAAATTAAGTGTACATGATTAAGGATTTAAATTATAATTGAAGAAATGAAAACTCTAATTAAATGATTATGGTTGGATAAGAATTTAAAAGTATTGGACTATGTCAATTTCATGGCTCAAGAAATTAATTTAGAAGCCCAAAATAATTTATTTAAAGCCCAAGCTTAGCCCAATTTAAAGGGAGGGCACTTTAGACTTTTGGTATACTAGATATTACATAAAACAAAAACCAAGCTTGGTAAGAAATTGGCCACTTGGCTAGATTTACAAGGAAAGGAGGGAAGAGATTTGGTGGAGATTGTAAGCACATGGTTAATTCATTTGGCAATATTTGTTCGAACAGCTCTAGCCATGTGTCACCATTTTATTTTGCCATCATTCTTAACCAAGTTTTCAAGTAAAGAGAGAGGAGCAAGTAAGCTTAGATATTTCGAGAATGTATTATAGATATCCATATGATATATCTATACATTATTTACTAACATTAAATGTCTTTCTCTTCCATCTTTTATTTCATCTTATTTTACTTGACTAAGAAGAACTAGAGAGAGAGAGAAGGGAGGAATGGCATTTAGAGAGAGAAAAAGAAAGAGAGGAATGCCATTAATGGAAGTAAGAAGAAAGAATAGGAGAGAGAAAGTTCACCATATAAGAAGAAGAAGAAGAAGAAGGAGGAGAAGAGTTGGAGCAAAAAGGTATAAATATATTTTGTTATGTATTTTTGATTATTCTTAATCAAATCTTAAATCTATATTTCTAAACTCAAAAATCATGTATATACATGTTAATGAGTGTTTCATGTTTAGATATATCCATAATGGGTGTTGTTTTGTTTGAAAATCAATAATAAAGAAAAGTGATTTTTCTAGTTTATAAGTCATAAAATTTGTATGTACTTTGGATTTTCACCATTTTTAATCTACACCTTCTTTTTGTGATCCGTCCAAAAGGGGTGTTAGATAGGTAAGTTATCTACTAAACCTAAGTGGTAGTACTCAAAAATATTGAGCACACAGTTTGTAGTGACTGATTTAGCAAAAATAGTTTCGTATCTTTAAGAAAAAATAGACTGTTTTGGACAGTCAAGGGTAGGGAAAGTTTCGTTATTTTTTTTACATTCAAAAAATTCTGGAAAAAATTGGAAGGATAATATGATAAGTTTTCTAACATCTTCAAGTGGAATCACTGAAAAAGGAGTTGTAGATTTCCGTATGGACTATTTTTAACAAAGCACAAAAAAGTGAAAAAGGAGAAAAACCTACTGCCCAAAATTTTGTAAGGGCTGTTTCGGCTACTTAATTTGTGAGAAAAATGAGCTCATTCAGACTTAAAACGACCAAGTTATAGTCATTTCAATTTTTTGTGATTTTTCGACAAAAATGGCTATAACCGAAGTTCTATAACTTCGATGGCCCCGAAATTTAAACTGGAGTGTCACGTTAACACGTATAAGATTGTGTCAAAAGATGGAAATTTTTAGAGTTAAGCATTATAGGGCTAATTTCTTAAGCTACAAACTAAAAATGATTTTTGAAAAATACTAAAGGAAGTTGGAAAATTATGCAAAAAATACTTTTTGTGTATAAAATATATGTATATGTGTTTGGACAAAGGATAGAAAAATAATAAGCTGATTTGGTATTTTCGTGAAAAGGATATGGAATCCAACTTGCAAGCTGGATTTAATAATTAATGAATCCAGTTTGCTGGATTGAAAAATCAGATGAATCCAGCTTGCTGGATTAAAAAGAAGTTTACTGAATTTAAAATATGTTGGATTGCAATCTAGTTGCTGGATTTGGGATCCAGTTTGCTGGATTGCAGTTTGATTTGCTGGATTGACTATCTAGATGTTGGATTTGGAATCTAGGTTGCTGGTTTGGTATTTGACTTATTAGAGTTTAAAGAAGAACTTATAATATATAGATTAGAGTATTAAATCATAATGTATATGATATAGTGATTAAAGAATTATCAAAGGATGATGATAATACTGATGTGTTAAGATGTTATCTAATATTTGATTAAGTGTTAGATAATCTATGGATAAAGTAATAGTATATTAAGCTAACAGGTATGTTATGTTGACTGAAAGATCAATCTTATAATTGATAGGTCTTTCATGAGAGATTAAATCATATTTCTTAACGGTAATCAACGATACAGGCAAGTTTCCTAACTCAAACTTGAGTTGTATGTTCAAAGCATGTTAATGAATAATTATTGTTGATTATTCACATCTATACTAATTATTGATTCACACTTAGTGCATGTTGCATATGTTCATCAGGTATGAAAGGCTGATCACCTTCATTACCATCTGGTTCAGTTGAATTATTTATATTCATTATTGACAATAATTCTTGTCGTCCTGATCGTTCAATTATGAAATTTGATTCATGCTAGTTCTCAATTACTACATTGTTGAACATAGCCAGCTTTTTGTTCAATTCTTTCAATCATGATAAATCCTCAATTAAATTTAAACTTAATGGGTAAATTTATTGCTCACCTTTGCTATATCATTATAAAAATTTCCAAATTAAGATGAAAGCTCGAGTAAAGACAGAAGCAAAGGCAAAGTGCAAGATTAAATTATGGTGCAACTAGATCTATTAAATTTTTCTGACGAAAATAGCATTGTAAACCTTTTTAGATATTAAAGGTATGTATTAAGTTAAGGTTGTAGACCTTGGAAATGATGTGTAAAAGTTTAATGTATAAATAATTTATGTTTATATCTTCCGCAACTAGTAATAGTATTAGTATACCAGATCTGTGGTGATTAGTACCCGGATTTGGGGATGCTACATATGGTAGGAGTATTAGTGATAATATTCTTTTGGCCCAAGAATTATTCAGAAGCTATCATAGGAAATTTCGCCCAGCTCGATGTGATCTCAAAACTGACATTAGGAAAACCTTTGATACGGTTAATTGGGAGTTCATCTTTGACCTGCTGAAGCTACTCCAATTGCCTCCATGTTTCATTAAATGGACTAAAGCTTGTATTTCCACTACCACCTTTTCAATCAAAATTAATAGGGCTCTTGCTGGTTATTTCAAGGGGGGCAGAGTTTTAATACAAAGGGATTCACTTTCACCGTACTTGTTCGTGCTGGCTATGTAAGTTCTCTCTATGATCCTGTACAAGGACTGCCTTTTGCCAGACTTTAAAATTTCATTTGAGAACTAAGCCTTGCAATCTCACTCACATATGTTTCGCAAATGATCTTTTAATTTTTTGTCATGGAAATCTGACTTCTGTTTCTATTATTCACTCTAGTATTCTGTCTTTTTCCATGATTTCTGGCCTAATCCCTAATGCCTTGAAGAGCCAATGTTTTCTTTCTAATGTACCAGATTCTGATCAATTGAGCATTAGCTCCTTACTAGGTATTCCTGGGGGGATTAATGCCATAGCAATTGCCTTGATTCCAAAATTTGAGAACCTTTCCTCAATGTCAGATTTTAGGCCTATCTCATGTTGCAACACTGTCTACAAATGAATCTCAAAGCTTCTTGCCGAATAGATTAAAGTAAGTTCTCCCCTCTCTTATTGATCATGCTCAGTCTGCATTCATCTCTGGTTAGAGTATTAGTGATAATATTCTTTTGGCCCAAGAATTATTCAGAAACTATCATAGGAATTCTGGCCCGGCTCGATGTGCTCTCAAAATTGACATTAGGAAAGCCTTTGATACGGTTAATTGGGAGTTCATCTTTGACCTGCTGAAGCTACTCCAGTTCCCTCCATATTTCATTAAATGGACTAAAGCTTGCATTTCCACTGCCACCTTTTCGATCAAAATTAATGGGGCTCTTGCTGGTTATTTCAAGGGGCTAGAGGTTTAGGGCAAGAAGATCCGCTTTCACCGTACTTGTTTGTGTTGGCTATGGAAGTTCTCTCTATGATCCTGCACAAGGACTACCTTTTGCCATACTTTAAATTTCACTGGAGAACTAAGCCTTGCAATCTTACTCACCTATGTTTCGCAGACGAGTTTTTAATTTTCTGTCATGGAAATCTGACTTCTATTTCTATTATTCACTCTAGTATGCAGTCTTTTTCCACGCTTTCTAGCCTCATCCCTAATGCCTTGAAGAGCCACTATTTTTTGTCTAATGTACCAGATTATGATCAGCTGAGCATCAGATCCCTACTAGGTATTCCTATGGGGTCCCTACCTATTCGATTTCTAGGTGTGTCTCTTATTTCCTCGAAGCTTTCACACGTGGACTGCATGTCTTTAATCTAGCGAATTAATGCTAGAACTTTCTCCTGCACTGCTAAATTCTTATCTTATTCAGGGCGTTTGTAATACCCGAGAATTTCCACGTCTTATTAAACGAATATATTAATGGAAATGAATATTTATTTGAATATAAATGATTTTGTGTTACGAGATGAGTTAACTCAATTATATTAAATAATTAAATAATTGAGAATATATGGAATTTGTGATGAACTCGATGAAAGCCTTATGTGGCACGGTGATGGGAGATATTAATAATGATATTAATCGATGAAGAATTATTAAGTGAACAATTAATTGATATTAATTGTTAATTGTTATTGTAGAATATTAATTAATTATTAATTGTGATTAATTAATAATATGTGATTATTATTGTTTGCAATATGTCTATAAATATAATAAGAATTATATAGATAATTAATGGTTATGAAGATCCATAAAAACATTAATCAAGGAAGTATGGATTAATTAATAATGGGTGGTAATTAATCAAGGAAGTGGATAAATTATTTATATGACATAAAACAAATGAGTGAGTTATTAATATAATATGATTATATTGACGATTATGTGCATGTGAGCAATAATAAAACTATACTATATAGTGTAGTGTAGCACTTACGTGACTTTATATTAAGTTTTATGAATGAAGCAATGTAATTATGCATATTGAAACTATATGGTATAAATATATCATGAAATATGTAAGTAATCATATACATATGGGTAGACATTAAAATAGAATGTACATGGATTATATGTATGTTGCATAACATCTACTACCTTGAAATATTAATTATGTGAATTATATTGTGACATTAAAATTATAACTAAGGCATGGGTAATATATACACTAGAACATAAGAATAAGGATTTTGCATAAGTGTATGACTTAAGAGGGCAAGAATGCTGATATATTGGAGTTGTCCCAAAATTGTGTCCCAATTGCTCCCTAATTCTCAATCACGTGTAGAACATACAGACTAAGGCCTATGTTCTTCTTTTCTTCCAAGCTTCCTAGCTAATGATCATAGGGGAGTGGTGGTCATGATGCAAATCACCAACCAATTACTAACTCCTTCTTACCCTTCATGCAATCCTTACATCCATGAGTTTGATTTAGTGGAAAATTTCATTGTCTGCGTATTGGGTTTCCTATAAGTATGAACTCTCCTTCTCCAATTGCCATTGCTGAGATTTGTCAAAGTAAGAGTTAGAGAGCATACAAGTATTCTAGGACATTGGGAGTTCATTAGGAGCAAGTTCATTCATATTGCAAAGGTATAACCTCACTTCCCATTTTCATTCTCTGTCAAAAATAAGTTTTGAGTTCTTGAATTTAAATTCTTGATTATGCCAAGTTGAATTGTGATTGGGTTATAGAACACTTATATAGTTGTTATATAGGCTTATGAACATGTTTAGTATGCAATGTGGCTTGGTTACAGTCGAATTGGTGAAGAAAAGTGGTATTTGGCTTGTTATCTGCCGAGGCTGGGAAGTCTCTGGACTGGAACGAAAGCCGCGAGGCCGCGCGTATCCCTAGTACAAATGGTGTGCGCCCGCGCCCCTCTACAGATTCTGTTGATTATTTTATAATAACTAGTTTATCTGAGCATGCTATGTTAGCTAGTATATGCATATAAACCACATTAATACATGGAATGAGGATGTTATATATATAGTAAGCCATGTTAGTCTATTTTAGAATAAACTGGATGCCCCAAAATTCAAGTACTTGAAACCCGAACTCGGTGCTTCACGATACCATTTTTATGAGCAGAATAATACTAATAATAATAACAATAATATAGATACCAAACTTAATTTACATATCAGAGTTTTCTAAATTCCCCAGGTTTCCAACCTTTAATACATTACATTACATGATAATAATTAATATCATTGTCTTAATAAAGTTAAACTATTACATAAGATAGAACCAACTTATTCGGCAATCTTTCCTTTTCCCTTATTCTTAGGAGAGCTTTCTGATTGATCACACTTAGCTGAAAATATTTAAATTTAAAGCAAGAATGAGCATTTGATTGCCCAGCAAGTAATAGCAACAATAAATATTAGCTGAAAGGATTAAATATTTTCTTTGTACGATAATTCTACAACGAATCAACAGTTATGAAGTAAGCTAAACCAATAATAACAACATATCAATTCTATATCAAATTTTGAAACTACGTATTGACTATAAATGGAGATTAGTCAACAGACTATGAATATTATTTTCTATTTTCGGAAAGGTTAAACAGAAATTCATCTGTAAATTGTCATAACTTACAGGCACGGGGGGTGATCAGTCCGTTATGCCCTGTATTGATCAATACTACATGCAAGAACGATATTTATCGTTCATCTTATCCACCTTAGGTGCACAAAAGTTTTCCCATGTTCGGGATGTTCATACTTAGTCGGGAATCCGAACCAAAATAATTTGATTGGATAACAATAAAGTTCTATCATGTTCAATAATATTATTGAGTTTGTGTCTAGCCGGATCAAATAGCTATGACGGCTTTTAAGTCAACGTATACATACTAGAAACGAATAAGTATGTATCAACATGTGATTAAATACAATGATTATCCAAGTGAGGACACTTGTATAACCATATTTAGAAATTAACGAACAAAATAATTATCTGAATTATAATAACATAATTTAAAGAACTTGTACAATAAATTATAATTTAATAACTTACTTATATAGAATCATTGCATAAGTATATACAAGGTTAAGATATTTAAACAATGAAAAAGAATAGTTTAGATATTAGCTTACACATGTCCATTGCATAAAGTAAATGCAAAGTTAAGATACTTGCCTGAGTTGCTACTTACAATAACGCAACTTAGTTTTATCTTTTATATCAAAACCTATCATTAACAAGATCATTCATTCGATTAGAATAATATATCATATCACATAGTACTGCTATTTGCAGTCAACACATAACCTAATCACGTTGTCACTGTAGACACTCAAAATTTTCTGCACATCTGTTACTAACATTACAGGAGGGCAGATTCGTCTTTTAAACATAACCCTGGAAGACAGCTCATATTCAGTCTGGATACTACTGGAAGCTTAGTCTCAATCCCGGAACACACACCGGGAGCATCAGTTCCAACCTCGGAGATAACCCCGAGGCCTGCAGTTCCAATACCGAAAATTCCACCAGAGAAGGCCGATTCATCCCAGAGATAACCCCGAGATATTCAGTCTCAGTCCCAACACTGGGAGTGGCAGATTCCAACCTTGGAGATAACCCCCAAGGAAGGCAGTTGCAGTTCCGGAGATAACCTTAGAAATGCTTGTTTCATATGCATGCAATCAGCTTCAACCTCGGCGCTTACATCGAGGCACTCAGTACAAGTCCCGACGATAACCCCGGGAAGACAGGGACACCTCAGAGATGACACTGAGGACCTTTAACACTTGCAGCAGTCCAATCTCAGAGATAATCCTGAGCAATGCCTGCTTTATCAGCCCAAACCGGAGATAACCACGATTAGGGGCAAAGTCGTCATCCTACCACCTTGATGCCACATCACGCCATCTCAATATTTTAGACATACATTTCTACACAGCAATATCCCACAAGAACCAAGGAAGTCCAATCCCGAGTGACTATAACGCAGGGTAACAGATAGAATTTGAAGCATGAAGACCGGAGGGCATAGTCCCATCTTCCTGACTTCGTACAACCTCTAATCCCATGTCATTGCGTAACTCTCGACAACAACGATCCGAAAATAGGTCTTCTACACCTCAGTCGGATGCCCAGATTGAAGTTCTGAAAGTTCGAGCGGACACAACGTTGCACGCGTGCACGTATTTCGAGACGGCAGGACCTGCGAAGCCCGGGGTACCCCGAGCAGCCACATGTACATCTGTGGCTAGCTGCAGGTACACCTTCGGCTCCCCCCTCTATAAATAGAGGGCTTGGGGTGGCCATTTTAAAGAGAGAAAAGGCGAGGAAGTCCTGTCTAATTTTCTCTATACACACCCTAAACTAAGTGTTTTCTCATTTTAAACACATGTAAGCTCATATATAGCTACTTTTTACCAGCAGGAACCGAGTGTTCATCCACTTAAAGCTATAGAAGTCTTCTTCGGTAGCCCACTGTAAGCCTTCTTACACACTTTAAAGCCTTTCTCTTCATCTTTGCACACACTATTCTTCACGTTGAGAGTCGTGTTGCGTGTATATGCCCAGACTTCGGTCTGTGGTTTCAATACAGTTTGTATATATATATATATATATATATATATATATATATATATATATATATATATATATATATATATATACGAAAGCAATTAAACTCTCCAGACATAAGTCTAGGCTCAATCGAGGCATAACTCGATAATGTCAGTCCATATATATATATATATATATATATATATATATATATATATATATATATATATATATATATATATATATATATATGCTTATATATATGAACTGTCTGTCGAACTCTGTTCGATTAGCCTAGACTTACTTCTGGAGCGTTTAATTGCTTTTGTAAACACTCCAGATGTAAATCTAGGCTCATCGAACGTAGGTCGACACACAGTCCATATATATATATATATATATATATATATATATATATATATATATATATATAAAATCTAGGCTCATCGAACAAAGTCCTACAACAATTCATATATATATATATATATATATATATATATATATCTACAGCTTACATATATATAACGGCTTATAGTTTTCATATAAACTGCAGTATCATGTGAGCCTAGGAATCATGTGATCACAGATTCAGTCTACTGAATCTAGGTTCGGTTCCCGTGATGGACATTTTCAGCTGTAAGCAGCTTGTAAATTTATTCACGGTGTTGAATTTTCTCAGATGGTTTTCATGCCCATGAGGAGTTCGGCACTATTTTGTATATTACTTTCTCGAAGATGCTTCGCATCTCGAAAATAAAAGCAATCAAGCCGAACATTTAATAAACTGAAGGCCTCAATTACTATTAAGCACAGGGTTTGAAAAACCTCTTTTTACAAAACATCACTGCTATATCTTTTTTAAAACTAAATTTTTACACAAATTCAAACCCTTTGTATATAGGTGCAAACGAGGCATAGCACTACTTCCAAATAATAGGACATTGACCAACACACACACACACACATTCATATAACAGTTTCTTGAAAAGTGGCGGTCACCGTGGCAACACGGATGTCGGGGGGTGCCTAACACCTTCCCTCCGCATAAGCAAGTCCCCGGACCCTAATGAATCTCGGTTTCATAGACCCGTTTAGCAGTGTCATATCACTAGGTCAGTGTGCGAACCTTTTCTCGGTTGTGTTGGTACAACCAATTAAAAAACCAACTGGCGACTCTTAACAGTCCATCGTCGACATTATACATGTCGGACCTTTTTCACTTGTTTTTTCAAACAAATCTCACCTAACATGAGAACACCAAAAAACAAGAAACGAAAAGGGACAAATAAAAATCCCGACGTCGACCGGTGGTGACTCTGCTGGGGACACCAGTAAGAGGACTTAAGCCGCTATTACAAGCTTTTCAAAACTGTTATATGCTTGTGTGTGAATATTGCATTTACATTTATGATGAATGTGTACGAATGCATTTCTTTTTACTGCACTACAATATATCTATCTGTGATATTAGTGCTTCGCACATGTCATTATTTTCATAAACGGTGAGACACGTTGTATGTGAATGTATATTGTGTGGTTCCTCCACCAGGAGGCTATCCTGTTGGTGTTTGATTACTGGACTCATAGGAAGACTAATTCCAACGACGCTCAGGAAAGGCACCACCCAAATTCGCTCCAGTTGAAAGACCGGATTAACTTCCTGTTGAGTAAATTGCAATGATTTGGGAACCTTTATGCCGAAAAGCCGCGAGAGAAGCTTAAGACAGGTCAGCCTCTGATAAACCAAACGCAGAGGAAAGTCTCTTCATGCTTTCTCATTTCAAATTACTCGTAAAGTCAATTACTTGTAATTTACATTTCATATTTATCTCCATGTAATGAGAAATATGAAGAAATATGTGCATGTACATATTTAAATTAACATGCTATCCTGTATTATAAGCAGCTAACATCCGTTTTGCAGGATCATAATCCTAAAACGGACACATTACATAGCATGTAAATATTTACACAATCCCTAAAACTAAAATATGCAAGTTTTGTCACGGGGAAGCATTCGAACCTATTACCCGGTCAAAATCCAAAAAGGCCGCAGGCCTACAACCAATCATGACTTCATCTGACCAGTTTAATCCAATTTCTCACTAAGAATTTGACGGATTAAGTAAGCAAATTACAGATTTGGTTGTTCAGCTTCAAGAACTACATCTACATCAATCTACTCAAGGTACGAAGATACCCATACATGCTGAATCCTTTGCACAAGGAGGAACCCAAGGTTCTGACAAAGTCATTACAGTACATGAGCTCCAGTTGGATACAACCAACAAAATTAATTATATCACCCATCTCAAAGGAGATCTAGACACCGGTGACATCAAGAAAAAGGTCCTTCAAATGGAAGAAACCCTTCGTTCTATCAAAGGAATTGGAGTACACGGGAGTGTCTCCTATGCTGACCTTTGTATATTCCCTGGTGTTCATTATCCAGAAAAGTTCAAAACTCCTGACTTCGAAAAGTATGATGGGTTAGGAGATCCTTACACCCATCTGAAGGTGTTCATTGAAGAACATGGATCTTATGCAGAGGACGAGAAGCTCAGAATGCAGCTGTTCCAAAAGAGTCTGACTGGAGAAGCCCGCACGTGGTATACCATATTAGACAATTCAAACATCCATAGTTGGGAAGAAC
Organism: Panax notoginseng; assembly: GCA_016801055.1. Classification (NCBI taxonomy): domain Eukaryota; kingdom Viridiplantae; phylum Streptophyta; class Magnoliopsida; order Apiales; family Araliaceae; genus Panax; species Panax notoginseng. Next base: position 122,011,543 of record CM029013.1, read on the forward strand.
TAGCTCATGCCTTCCTCACACAATACAGCTTCCAGTCTCAAATGGCTCCTGACCGATACCAGATTACCAAGGTCAAGAAACAGTCTAATGAGTCTTTCAGAGAGTATGCTCAAAGGTGGAGGCGCTTGGCTGCTCAAGTGATTCCTGCCATGACAGAGTCAGAAATGGTTATGACCTTTATCGACATACAAGAAGCTCCTGTCTATGAAAGAGTCTTAGCTGACATTGGTAAACCATTTTCTGAAATGATCAAACATAGAGAGATGGCTGAGGTGGGGTTGAAGTCAGGAAAGATTCAAGACCTAGCCGCTCTTAAAGCTGTTGTTGAACACATCCAATCTAGAACTTATGGAAACAACCCCCGAAGGGTCCATAAAAAGAAAGAGGAGGATGTTTCCTTGATACTACAAGGTCAGAAAGGCAATCAGAATATGCCTATCCAACGGAGAAATTACACTCCCTTTCAAGCACAGTCTTCAAACCCTCCATTGCCTAAGGGTGGAGAAGCCAAATGCTCTCGAGTGTTCACACCCCTAGGGGATTCACTCAAGAACATTTTCAATCTTATAACCACTAAGATGAAAATCACGCATCTTCTTCCACCAACCAATCCTAATGGGAGGGGTTTCAATGCTGCTCGGAAATGTGCTTATCATGTCGGGGCACCTGGACATGATACTCAAGATTGTTGGGCCTTGAAACACAAGATCCAAGATTTAATAGACAACGGTGAGATCGTGATCACCAAACCAGATCAACCTCACGTACAAGACAATCCTCTTCCTCCACACAAAGAGGAAGAGGTCAACATGATTAATTGGAGCAGTGGACAGAGTTCCAATTTTAACTGTGAATCATCCCAGATCATCAAAGACGGTGTTGACAAATGGAATTATGCAAAGTTCCAGTTTATGATGGAATGAAAGATGAAAGCTCTGTGTAAACAGATTGAGCAATTGGCAGAACTGGTGACCTATCAGCATCAAGTCACACGCTAATTAATTAGCCAGGAGCATGCTAGTCTCCTTCCCTTGGTTATGAATACTCCCTCGTCACCTTCAAAATATGAAACATTGGAGGATAAAGTGACGAAGAAAGCAACTGCTAAAGCCCGTCAGGATTTTGCCAATAGAAGGGAATTTACATACCTGGGCCAACCTATGGAGCAGATACTTCAGATGCTAATAAATGAAGGAAGGATCACATCCCTTCTACCTCCAGTCAGTCCCTGGTCAAGACGGTTCAATCCTGATGGAGTATGTCAGTATCACTCCCATTCTTACAGTCACAGCACGGAAGAATGATGGGCACTCCGCCACCTTATTCAGAATCTAATTGATAGCGGTGTCCTGCAACTGGTAGACAACGATACAGTGCTATTTGAGAGTGAGAATACCTATCCCACTAAGTGGAAGGGACAGGTAGCAGTTATATCCTCTGAGTTTGATGGGACTGTTAAACCATTCACAATTCAACTCAAAGGAGCTAGCAATCCTTTGTAAGTGGTTGCGCCAGAGCCAATCACCTTACCGTTCAGACCATAATATCCTATTATCACCTTACAAAAAAGTCCCTTAGAATTATAGAGAAGCTGAAGGATCTACCTCTCATACAACTGTTGCAGTGTCGAAGGAAAATCCACTGTGTCTTCCCCAACGGGTGATGAAGCTTACCATCAGATCAAAGTGGAAAATTCAAATGGAGAAGATTAAAAAATTCCTCCGTGTTATGGGTCATAATGAAGCCAAGGTGGTTTTAAGCTAAAGAGAAGCTCCACATCAAATTTCAATACTGGACTTGGTTTTAACTTCTGAGGATCATCGGAAGATTCTAATGAAGATTTTAGAAGAAGCATGCTTGCCGAAATCAGTGGATGTGGAAAAATTTCAACATCTGGTTGATCACATTTTTAACAACAATGTGATATCTTTCACTGATGATGACATACCGCTCGAAGGGACCGGTCATTGCAAGCCGTTACACATTGCGGTTTTGTCCTCCGGATACATGTTAGCTGGAGTCTTGGTAGATGGAAGTTCATCTCTAAACATTTGTCCTTATGCTACGTTACTACAGATGAATGTCAATCTCAAGCGGATCCGAAGTAGCCATACGATTATCAAAGCTTTTGATGGATCCCGCCGAAATTCAGTCGGAGAGATTGAGCTGCCAATCGAGATTGGTCCCCATACATTCTGTGTATCTTTCCACGTTCTCAAAATAGATACAAGATACAACCTGCTTTTGGGGAGACCTTGGATCCACATGGCCAGGGCAATCCCTTCCACTCTTCATCAACAACTTAAATACATTATCAACAATAACTTAATCACAGTCAACGTTGAACCGGAATGTCCTCAATAGGGTGACATGCCACTCATCAGTTTCAATTCCGATGTTGAGCCGGTCAGTTTTCATGCTTTGGAAGTAAACAACACTAAATACCATTCCATTGGTACGCCATTTCCCATACCCAAGATTTCTTCCAAAGTGATGGCATCTACTCAAGAAATGATGTCATTAGGACACCAGCTAGGACAAGGGCTGGGTAAAAATCATCTGGGTATTAAGCACCCGATCCAAGTGTCCAGTCAAAATGGGACAACCAAACTAGGTTATTCTACCAGTTCCAGTTACAGGAATCTATATAAGCATAAGCAGATTCCTTCAACGTCAGCCACACGACGATTATCTCCACGTGTAAATCCAGAGTCCGCACAATCTCGGGTAAAGGTGCCAACCAACGTAATGGCTATGTTATATCCTAAACCGATACCAGTAAAGGAGAATGAAGTCTTTGTTCTAGATCCCAAGGTGGATGAAGAGGAATGGAGAATTAAACAAGACATCATCCGAATGATGTCAGGCATACGCATCATTATCCATGATGAACATACAAATAGATACACCCCAGACGATGATTGCCCAGACATAATGGTCATCATTTGGGAGAAGGAGGACGATGACAGCCCCTCCATCACTGCGGTCCACCAGAACTTTGCCCTTGCCAATTGGACTAGCACTCCTTGCATTGGTCGACAAGGGTAAAACGGGAAGGACTTCTTTCTGCACTATAGATATCATAACTGCTTACTTTTCTATAGAGTATTAGCAGTTGTTTTGTCCGTACATGCTAACACTTTGTATGATTAAATAGTTTCATGTATATTAAGTGAAAGCATATTTTGTTTCAGGACTCTGAACTTAGATTTTCCTGTACTTGTTGATAAGATGCCTCTTCTCCACAAGGATTGTAACTTTGGTGAAAAGTTGGACTCAGACTTGATGGAAATACAAGAGGACATTGAGGTGCCTTCAGAGATCGAAGAATGGGTCGAAGACAAACCTAAACCCAACCTTGATCAAACCACCACCTTCAATCTCGGAACCTTAGAAAGCCCTAAGTTAATCCAAATTGGTTCAGACCTTACCCCAAACCAGAGGAATGACATGGTTACACTACTAACCCAATTCCAGGATGTGTTTGCATGGTCTCATGAAGACAAGGTGGGTTTGTCCACTGACATTGTCCTTCATCGCTTTCCCATCAAAGAGGGATTCAAGCCAGTTGAGTAGAAACTCAGGAGATTAAAACATGAGTGGAGTTTAAAGGTGAAAGAAGAAATTATGAAATAATTTCAAGCTGGTATTATCATGGTGTCCACATATTCCGAATGGATATCCAACATCGTTCCCGTGCCTAAGCCTGGAAGAAAGCTGCGAGTTTGCGTGGATTATCAGGATATGAATAAAGCTTGCCTTAAAGATAGCTTTCCCGTGCCATTTATCCACATTCTCATTGACAATACTACTCAATACGGCATGTACTCCTTTGCTGATTGCTTTGCGGGGTACCATCAGATCATGGTTGCTAAAGAGGATCGTGAGAAAACTGCTTTCATCACGCCTTGGGGAACCTTTTGCTATAGACGGTTGTTATTCGGCCTCATCAATGCCGGAGCTACCTATCAGAGAGCTATGATGGCTCTTTTCCACAACTTAATGCACAAAGAGATAGAGATCAATGTGGATGACATTATTGTCAAGTCCCGAAGGGAGAATGACCACCTAGACCATCTCAGAAAACTTTTCAACAGGTTGCGTAAGTACAACTTGAAGTTGAATCCAGCCAAGTGCGCCTTCGGCGTTAAATCAGGCAAGTTGCTAGGATTTCTAGTTAGCCACAAAAGGATTGAGCTGGATCTCACCAAAATCCAGGCCATTACGGAAATGCCCATTCCTCAGACAGAGAATGAAATACGAGGATTTTTCGGAAGAGTCAACTTCATTAGCAGGTTCATTTCTCAACTCACAGCAACCTGTGAGCCCATCTTCAAGCTGTTAAGAAAAAACTCCTCCATGAAATGGAATGATGAGTGCCAGAAGGCCTTCCTTATCATCAAAGAGTAGCTAGTTGAAGCTCCTATCTTGGTACCACCCAGGGATGATGTTCCCCTATTCATGTATTTATCCATAAGTGACAATGTCATGGGCTGCATGCTGGGTCAGAAAGACGATAGAGGCCGAGAACGAGCTATCTATTACCTCAGCAAAAGATTTAGCAGCAATGAAAACAAGTACACTCTGATTGAGAAGACTTGTTGTGCTTTAGCATGGGCTGCCATGAGGTTACAACATTACCTCCATGGGCACATAACCCATCTAATATCCCGCGTGGATCCTCTCAAGTATGTGTTCAGTATGCCCATACTGAATTGTCGGCTGTCCAGATGGCAGTTGATTCTACAACAATTTGACATCGTTTACGTGACGCAAAAATCCATTAAAGATCAAAGAATTGCGGATCAACTGGACGCCGCACCTTCAAGGGACTTCAAACCCTTGGAAACATACTTCCCCAATGAAGGGGTAATGACAATTCAGCAATACCATCAGTACGATACACGTCAAACATGGAACATGTATTTTGATGGAGCTGTTAATATGGAAGGTTCTGGAGCTGGAGCAGTTCTAGTATCCGGTACGGGGTGAGCAGTATCCCGTCGTCGTCAAATTATAATTTGTCAGCACCAACAACATAGCTGAGTATGAAGGCTGTATCATGGGGCTAAAACTTGCCCCTTCAATGGGCATCAGGCGGTTAACTGTCTTTGGGGATTCAGAATTGGTAGTCAAACAATCCACGGGAATCTATCAAACTAAAGAGCAACATTTACTGCCTTACCATCGACAAGTTTTATCGATGACTTCGGAGTTCGAAGAGATCTCCTTTCTACACATTCCTCATAATAGGAATGACTTCGCAGATGCATTAGCAACTTTGGCCTCCTTGATTCATATACCTGATAAGGAACACGTGTCAAGCATCACATTAGCCCTGCAAAAGGCACCAGCCTATGGGTACTATGTTGGAGAAGTATCGGATGAGCTACCTCCCATCCAACAACCTTGGTATCAGCCTATCAAGGAGTATTTACGAGATGGATCTACACCTGCTGAAGCAAGCCTGACTGAGCAAAGACAGATTCATCGACTAGCTATGAAATTCTACCTGAGTGGAGATGCACTCTACAAAAGAGATGCAGGATTAGGTCTCCTCAGATGCCTGGATAGGGATCAAGCTCAGAGACTCATGGATGAGGTCCATGGTGGAGTCTGTGGCCCACATATGAGCAGCCCTTTACTTGTAAAGAAAATTCTTAGAACGGGGCATTACTGGCTTTCTCTCAAGGCTGACTACAATGACCACGTCAGGAGATATTATCAATGCCAAATTCATGGGAATGCTATCCATGCCCCTCCATGGGAGCTCCACAATATGAGTTCGCCTTGGCCCTTCTCAATGTGGGGAATGGACGTGATCGGGCCCATTGAGCCCAAAGCCAGTAATGGACATCGCTTTATCTTCACTATGATTGACTACTTCACTAAGTGGGTAGAAGCAGCCTCCTTTCCCAGGGTTACCAAAGAAGTCATCATTATTTTCATCAGAAACAATGTCATTTATTGATATGGACAACCAGAGATAATTGTATCAGACAATGCTAAGAACCTCAACAACAAAATGATGGAGGAGTTATGCAGTAAATTCCACATCAAACACCTTAACTCCGTCATCTACCGTCCAAAGATGAATGGTGCTGTTGAAGCGTCTAACAAAAACATCAAGAAGATTATGCAAAAGATGTCCACCAACCACAAAAGGATGGCCTGACCTATTGCCTCTTACTTTGTTAGCCTACAGAACATCAATGCGCACTTCAACTGGGGCAACCCCCTACGCATTAACCTATGGGATGGAAGCAGTACTCCCCAAAGAAGTAGAAATGGAATCCCTCAGAGTGTTGATGGACGCTCAGCTAGATGAAGATCAATGGGTACAAGACAGGAATTACCAATTGTCTCTAATAGGCGAAAGGCGAACCGCGGCTATCTTCCATGGTCAGTTATATCAACAAAGATCGCCCGATCCTACAACAGAATAGTCCGGATACGGCAGTTTAAACGACATGACTTTGTTTTAAAGAAGATCATTGACAATCAAGATCAGTATAAGGGAAAATTCACCCCTAACTGGGAAGGTCAATTTATTGTCAAGGAAGTATTGACATGAGGTGCTCTCAGATTGCAGGAAATGGATGGCGATGAATTTCCACAACTCATTAACTCAGACACCGTGAAATGGTACTATGTCTGAAGTTACCATCAAGCAAATATCCTGGTATTGGATCATCAGATCACCAGTCATTTCGGTTCTTTAACCCTTCGTTACAAACAACTCTTTTCCACACTGTGCCCCTTAGGAAAACACACTTTTCAAGCCAGCTTGGTTTTCGGATCATCAGATCCCTTCCTCTTCACTTGGTATTTTAACCCTTACTCAACTTCGGTTATCCCACTAGGGATTGAACCTTTCACACTTGCAGTTTGTCCCCAAACACGGGATCAAACTTTTTACACCTGCAGTTTATCCTGAACTTAGGATTAAACTTTCTTCCCCCACAGTTTGTCCTCCACATAGGATCAAACTTTTCGTTGGCTACCAAATCGTCCTGGGGAGCGAACTACGTTGACTTGATCTCCTTGATACACGGGAGTACGTGGGAAATCATTCTATATGGCCCGGTCAGAATATAATAAAAATAACAAAAACATTCCTACACCCTTCTCATTACAAAAACATTCCTACACCCTTTCTGCCACATACAGCATTGAACCTCTTACACCAGGTTCGAACTACGCAGACCTGATCTCCTCTTTAACAGGAGTACGTAGGCAGCCATTTATGGTTTGGTCTAAACCCTACCAAAATACAAATACTTGTCAACGGTACTGGGATCAAACTTCAATCCACCAAATTTCATTAGCTTCAAACCAAAGGGATGGAATTATCTGACCTCCTCCTAAATAGGATATTCGGCGACCACCTAAGCTGCGGTTGTTCCTTGAAGATCAATACCAATCCATAAGAGGTGGAATTAACTAGGCTCCTCCTAAATAGGAGTACTGGTGACCATCTGTGGTGCGGTCAATCTCAAAGAGGAAAGCCACACTCCTCTCCACACTTCCATATAGAAACCAGTCCCAAGACACCAAAAGGATACACACAGATCCATGATCCATTCTGAACTATCCAGAGACAACTCAATGTCCATCCAGCAAGGAGGAATTCAGAATATATCAAGATCACAAGCCCTGAAGAAGCAGGAAAATATCAAGCAAGTATTCAGGTATATCTAAAAGGGAAGTGATCAAAAATATATTTTCCTACTATATATAATACTGTTTGATATACACAATGTAAACTATACATGACAAAATGGCTAAGCTAGTCTGTGCAGGAAAATACAAGGCTATCTACAGATCGGTATGCATGCGAGCTAGCAGATCTAATATGGCATCTCTCTCATAAGAAGGAGGTAATGATGTGGTCTCCTATACAAGGATATCCACATGCGCCAGCAAGTCCGAGGCCATCTGCATGGTGACACTGTGCTCATCAATGTACGCCCTCATCTTGGCAAGCATACTAGTGGTTAGGGATCTCACTATGGTACTATCTGTGACGGCTACATCCCGGGTAGATAGGGCATTATCCTGCTCAACTATCATTGCATCTCTAGCTGATCTGGCCTCATCCCGCTCAACAACAGCGGCATCTCTATGAGCTAATGACTCATCTCTCTCTAACAGAGTTACGTCTCTCCCATCAAGAGCTGTCAGCATCAGGGCTCTAGCCTGATCTCTTTCAAAGGTCATCAGATGAAGACTCTGGTCAAAGTAATGGGCTAAATGCTGGATCACAACAGTACTGGTACTGGGAGAATCTAAGAGAGCTGCTGGTAACCCAGTAAATAGCTCCTCCCCAGTGTGAGAATCAATATCCTCCATGGTCTCTCCACCATCTGAAGTAATGCTCGGCACTGTGGGTACTACCGTTGTCGATGAAGTCTCTATCTCCATCCACGCAGAATACTCTAGCGAATAACCCGGATGGCTAATAGAAAAAGAAGCTATCTCACGCTGATCCCAACAATTATACACACGGGATCAGTCCTCTGCTGATAAGTGGCGAGAAGCTAAGCGCCGACCTAATGCCCCCATCAAAAGGATGGAAATTCTGAAATTGTTCAAACTGTGACATCACGGCCAGTGGGTGGTAGGTAGTCAAGCCCCTCAAACCAACCAGAGTGAGATAATCCATGCCCGGAACATGAGTAACCAAACTGTAGGGCGAACTGAGCCCTGTACACGGCAAGATAGCAAACAGATCTCCAATTCCAGCTAGGAAAACAGACCAAGATCCTGGATCTGTACACTGTGTAGGCTGGAAGGAATATGACATAGCTATCTCATGGGTGAAACAATACCCGTGTCATCTAAATGTGCCAATTAGTCTCAGGTGTGACATAAATCACACGTACAGCATGACCGAACTACCTGTGAATACCCCTGTAGGGTAAGTGCTGCAGAACGTGGCCGACCTCAGTGTCTATGCCATGATCATCGAAATAATGGTACGACCCTCCGTGAGAGCTCTAACTGCCATAATAATGCCGATGTCCAACTCATCCATGCATCGTGGCATATACACGTATGATAATATGCACAGCAGCAATACATCTATCCTAGTCAAATGTCACTGGTCCTATGGTATGGTGAAATCCCCAGAATGTCGACCATAGCTGTCCTCATAGCCAAATCTGTCAATCAGAAAATGTTGAGATATCACGTGGCCGGATGTGATCTCGTTTTGCACAACTCCCTACCTCAGCCCGGTGAGAATAATAAACTGATAGCTCATGTCACCAATGGCCATATGCACGCAAGGTCTGTCAAGTGGCAGCATCGTCAAACGTGCATACTCCTCCAAAGTCGGAGTCAACTCCTGGGTCCCAAGCCAGAAAACTTGCCTCTCCGGTACCCAGTGCTCTAGCATGCCCTCTATAAATCTTGCGGGAACCTGAAACATCAAAAGGGTTATGGTATGCTATAACAGCTGATCTACGGTCACCCTATCTGAGGGTGACATACTATCATACTAATATCTCAGACGGAATGCTACCAATAATGGTGGGGTGTGATCTATGCGGCTGACTGTCGAAGAAGACATCTGTGTGGGCCGTATCATAATACCATCCAGGGGTCAATGCTGAATATCTCTGGGTATATATACATATGCATAACATTATGCATTCATAACAGATAATAGATGGCAATATGATGCAGGGAATAGAAGATAGTACATACATTCATAAATACATCATCATCTATATACATCATCTTTGTACAGCTAAAAATATAGGGAAATGGGGCACAGACGCCCTACTACTAACAAAGGCCTATCAAAAGATATAGCGAGAATGGGGCACAGTCACCCAATATCTAACGAGAGGCCTATCAAAAGAGATAACGAGAATACATATCAGAAGAAGACAATGGTGTCAATATCTACATCATCAATCCTGTCCACCTGATGTAACTCCTCCTGAGTCACTGGATCCCTATCAACAGGGATGTCAGGCCTATACAAAGGAGGATCTGCGCCGGCAAAGCCAAATGGGTCATCTGAGGGGCCAGCTCCTGCGCTGAAAGGATCAAACGAATCTGCCTCTGTCGGATCTCTACCCAAATGTTGGATAAAGAAATGTGCCCGGTCCAGTCGTTGGGTCAAGTTGTCAATCTGTGTTACATGAGTCGGATCTCAAACATAGGCTAGCCAATTTGTCATCCTCACGGATCCTGGAACTATATCCCTCATGAACTGAGTGGCGTGGGTCTAAGCTCCAATGGTACGAGGGATCCACCAATGCTGGAATACTTCCTGAGTGCAGGGACCCTCTGACAATGCAAAACCGTCAACACCTAACAATGGGATATCAATGACGGGTGACTGTGACACAGGCCAATAATGCCTGGTAGGAGGCAAAATCAGTATACGGATCTCTCCTGTGGTGCTCCTAATAGCACGCTCTCCTAAATAGAGCTCCCATCCTCCATCTGTGACGAGAGGAACCCTACAGGTGGATATCACGTACTCGACACCAGTCGAGTACCCACCCTCAAATTCAGTGGCCAACTGCTCCCCATAATATGGAATCCATGTGATGACATCCACTGCCAACAACTCCAACTGTAGGCGACAATAAGTAAAACCCTTAGCTACGGGGACCTCCGCCAGTATGGAATGATGCCATCGCCATCCTCGTGGATAGGTATCCAACCCTAATACACTCACCGAACATAAACATGGGAGCCTCTCATAGGCCCAAAACTGCCAACACAAAGGCAAACATCTACTGTCAGTTAGCACTCTTAACCTGTACATGGTAAATGACAAGAGAAATACTTACCAGTAAAAATGGGTAAAATCCTAACTAAGCCTTGGTCAGGCCCTGCGAGCGCAAACGCATGCCCCTGAGGAAATAGGCAAAGGTGTTGGACCCCCAATCATACTCTCCAATATGCTCCACATATCGCGTGGCGCTGATAAAAGCGAACGCCACGGTTGAAGAGTTATCTGCTATAAAGCAGCCTCTAATGATCATCAGGAACAATCGCTGAAGAATACGATCCCTGAGTCGAACATCAGCTGGTATGGGCTCACTCAACATTCCACTCATAGTATCGACACTCAAAGGACCCGCATGCACAGTCCTACCCTTGAGCGCCCCATCCAGAACTCCTAACAAGGATCTGATGGTAGTGGGGGTAATATTCGCCGTGCAAGGCACTGGTGCCCCTCCAAACTCCATACATATGATAAACTGCCAATCCATCAGCGTCATCATCACCTCACAGTACATTAAATGGAGAGACTAAGTCTGGTGAAACCAGCACTCAGACAATGGCCTAAGGTAACCCCAAGGACAATGGCGGGGAAGGATGGAAAAGAATGCCCCAAATCCCCAGTCATGCACAATCGGTCTATAGTCAGGATGCAGAGCCTGGTACATAGAGTGAATGCTGAACCAGTTCCCTTGAGGCTGTGTAAAGCCGGGAACCTACATAAAATGCATATCGATATCAGAATCTTTTACTCCTCATCAATAGGAAAAAAGGAAGATTAAGATCTAACTTTATACCTCGTTGGCATGCAAATACATCGAGGGATGTCGACTCAAATCACCCAGAAGCTCTGGGTTTGCCACCTGAATACTCGGGAGGTCTCTACGGGGAACATGTGCAGCAAGAGCGGGGTCCACTACCGGAACATCCTCCTCCTCGTCCTCGACATCCGGCGCATCAACCCAGACTGGACGTATCACCGCCTCCACCAAACGACGAGGCTGTCTAACAGAGCGGGGTTGAGGCACTTCAGAAGCCCTCCTCCGTACACTAGAGGTGGTCCTGTGAGAACTACTCGGCTGATCCGGATCCATAATATCTGGACAACAAGTCTCCAAATCACCTCAGAAAGGGTGTGGTATTTTCTAACCTAGAGCTTTTCAAAATGCATTTAATGACTACATGCATGCATGCATTATTTTAACATACATCTACAATAGAGTTAAAAATGCATGACTACTCAATGCCTACATTTTGGAAAATTTTGCCATAGTTTCCTCTATAAATAGGACTATCCACATGCACATAGGCATGACTAGGTGGCCATTTAGTAGCACACCTGCCCATAGTCATATAAATACTATTTGCATTAAAAATTAGAGTCATCAATCTATAAGGGTAGCCTAATTACCAGGATTACTTTACTTTTTCACCTTTGCTCATTTGTCCTCAAATAGGATAAGAAATAGCAGAAAAAAGGTGCCAATTTGACTGTTTCAAAAGTCAAATTTTTTCATATCATTATGTTCAGCATGGTTTAATACTAACATTTACTATGTTGAATATTTTTTATCAAGTCATTTGAGCATGCATATGCACTACTATGTGTTTAGATGCATTTTATGTGATAAGTCATTTTCCAACAGATAAAAACTGGAAAAGAGTACATACATACGTTACCAGGACAGTGTAGAACACTTGTACGGTGACAGAATTTGTAGATAGACGTCCAAATTCAGCAGATCTGAAGAAGAGCTCTCAGATTTCCTTCGTGGTGTAACTTGAAAATAACTTATGAAAGCAACCTGCAAGCATTTAGTAGTCACAGCTGGCCGTAAGTCCACCTGCGGCAGCTGCAGGTGTACCTGTGGCACCCCTACGTGGGTCCCACCCCTCTAACTCGGTCCAGTTCGAGTTGCAAAGGAGTTTTCACAAGCTAAAAAGGCCAAATCAGGGATAAAAACGCTACGCGATTGAGCAGAATAGCCTGAAATCCTGGTTTTTTTGGGCCCGACTATGGCTTTCATATCATTCTTTGGTATTCGGCCAAACACAGGGTATACTATACCAATGATCCCCATCGTTGCAGATCACATTCGGCAATACCACACAGAAGTCCAATGCCGTCAATTCAGGGTCGTTACCCTAATCTTTTCAAGCAGATCCCCGGCGGGGGTTACAACGTATGGTCATCTGTCCACAAGCAGATCCCTGGCGTGGGTTACAACGCATGTTCCGATGATACAAACATCAACGATGATCCAAGAGATCTCCGTCGGGGGTTACAACGCATGTTCCACTGATACACACATCAGCGATGATCCAAGAGATCCCCAGCGGGGGTTACAACGCATGTTCCGCTGATACACACATCAACGATGATCCAAGAGATCCCCGGCGGGGGTTACAATGCATGTTCCGCTGTTACACATATCAATGATGTTTCAAGGGATCCCCGGCGGGGGTTACAACGTATATTATCCATTGATGCACACGTCAGCGAGGAACAAATGGATACAACGCATATTTTTCGTTGATATGCATGGCAATGAAGGTCAAGCAACCTTGACGTTAGTTCAATAGTTGGTAAGTAAACCCAACGACGCATCAAAATCCATCCGATGATTGCAGCAGTTGATACACACATCAACAAAGGCCAAGCAACCTTGGCATTTATCCCCAGTAAGGAGTTCATCCGTTGGTTCACACATCAACGAAGGTTAGGCAGCCTTGACAACATCTACTGTTGGCAGTAAATCCAACAGAGCATGGCTATGGCTTGGCGATACAAGCCAGGAAAGATCAACATCATCGGAGAGGATCAATGATGGAATATGTTATACACATTCTCAAATAGACAAAGCTTTATCCCCACAGATCTCTTGTACACGAGAGGCACATCTTTGGATTAAAGTCTGTATCAAGGATTCTTGACTTTAGTGATAACCCCAACGTTAACATCCTAAGAAGTTTGGATCACACATCCAAGCTTTTCGTTATTACCATCACCAGTAGAAGAAACAGGGAGCCGGCAATCATCCCCAGCATATGGGAAAGAAATTCATATACATCATCCATTTGCATCTTGTTGCTACACATGACATTATGTTTATCTTGTTGCATTTCAAGTGTCTACGATTCTTTATCATATCCATGCCATTACATTGCATGAATATAATAAAGAGGGGCATCTATAGACACTCAAAATTTTCTGCACACCTGTTACCGACATTATAGGAGGGCAGATTCGTCTTTCAGACATAACCCTTGAAGATAGCTTATGACGCCCCCAAATTTTGACCTCCACTTGGTCACCCGAATTTGGTTTATCACGTTCTCATGGTAAAACTATAATAACTAAAATATAACGCATACACAACGGAAAATCTACTTCAGAATAATGTACAATAATTTATTATAATTATTCCCCCAAGTCTCGCAACCTACAGTGCTTAATAGATTACATAATAATATCGAATAAAGACTTATTACATAATCCTACATAAGCTTAAACATAGTCTGGAAATAGTCTTAAAACAACATAATAGATTAAACATAAAAAGGGACAAGCTAGTTGGTAGCCTTGCCCTTGCCTTTGTTTTAATTAAGCAAGGATGAGCACAAATTGCCCAGCAAGTAATATACAACAAGGGGTAATATATAATATCACAAGGTTTGAAATATTGAATTTCCATTTTTAGGATAGTTCAAAGTGTCAGAATATCATCATGGATAAGGAACATCAACAATTCTTGGAATAAGAATGACAATTCAACATAAATCAATATATATATATATATATATATATATATATATATATATATATATGAATTCAACGACTAACAATGTATCCAACTGGATAAGCAATTTATACTGAGCAGTCACTAAAGACTATTGAACTTTCACTAGAGTTGCCAATATTAAACTGATAGCCCAAAATATCAAATACTATAGATGATCGGTCTACAATACTTTACGTTATGCATAACACCACAGTAATAATATACTCATGTGTTGGGGTCCACCAACATACAATCCCCTTACCATAAGGGTTGTCCAACTCAGTTTTCAAGATTTTTGCACCAATCAATTGGTTTGGACAGTTTTATAAACATGCATATAGTCTAGCAGAATCAAATGGCATCGACTCTTTCACAATATTCAAGAATAATACTAAGTTTATTATGAATAATAATTTTCACGAGGGTTTAAGAATAATGGCTCATTAGAACGAGAAAACAATATAACTTGTACTCAAAGAAATAAGCTTACGGTATTCGTCGAATCAAGAATTCAAAGATACTTGCATAATAAGATAGGTTTAAAAACTTGCATTACGCGTAGTTTATCCTCGTTTAAGAATTCAACACTTTCGAATCCTATTTATAACGTATTATATGTTCAAGATGTTCATTAGCTAACATAGTCTTTAATCAAGCTTGACATGATACAAGTAGGCATGTAAGGTACAAAATCAGTTTATACGTCATCATAAATCAAATACTTAGTTACTTCATAAGCAAATCAAGAATGCTCAAGGTTAAAACCTCCTTACTTATGATCTTTTCATTTCAATGCAACACCAACTTATCGACTAAGCATCACACGTATATGTACACCTCAGTTGTTTTTAGATTACACTTAGCATTATAGGCATCATACAAGTTACTGCCCAAAAGTCAGAACTCACTAACTATGATTCTAGACTGGCGCGACCGCGCCTGATTTGCACTGAGAAAATGCGCGACCGCACGGCTCCCAGTATAACCAGGGCTGAGCAGCTAATTGCTTGGCCTAGTTTATCCATCCTTACATACATAACACATATTAACATGTTAAGGGTCCTTTCGCACTTGCCTAGTTTAATCTAGGTCTCCTTTTGCACAATACGGTTCTAAGTTGGACATCTCAACAATTTAAGCCTATTTAAGGTTATGAAATCACAAAGTCCAACATGCTTGATTCTTATACATATAAGGTAGTCATATAAATTATATTAGACATGCTTGTGAGTATTCATATCACATACATGTATTTAACATTGTTTTTTTTTAAATAAGCTTTGTTTATTATTACGATACCTAAGCATGGTACATGTACATTTACGATATATGAGTGTGTGTCTAAGGATAACATCTAACGTGTTCATAATCATCAGATCCTAACTTTCACAGTAGCACATTAACATTCACATTCAAAGTTTGCATTTTCATTAGCAAAGCTTACTACTAAGTCTAACATGTTCATGCTTCAATATGAAATGCATATACTTAAGTTAGTATGCCCGACATGCATTTCAAAACCATACTAGCATGCTTGCAAGATCAGAACATGTATTATTCAAGTTTACCATTTCTAGCTTTTCCAAAACTTGAAGTTTTCTTGAAAACTTAGCTCAAATCATGCTAAAACATCATACATGTTCAAAACAATATCTATCCACATGATAGGGTCATTTATAGGCTTAACCTAACTATCATAGTATGCTCAAATCATATCAAAAACCTCAAATCATTATCTCAGAACCGCACCACGCGCGGCCGCGCGGTATTAGCCTATTGAAGTGGCGCGGCAATGCCACTTCGAGCAGAATAAAAAATTATGGCTCTGCTTTTGCAGAGCCTTATCCCATTCACTGCTAAACTTGCAACCAGACTACCTGCAAATCTCCTAGATATGTAAGCAAACTTAGACAACCCAATGGCATGCATACATCAATTAACAGAGAATTCAAGTAAATTATAATAATTTGACAAAACTCAATACTAAGAACATGAAACAGAATTGCTACCTCTTGAAGCTTAAATGGCTACTCCGTAATGCACTAAGTATACTTCCTCAATCCTCAGCAGCTCATACCTCTATATACAACTTATCAGATAATTTCAATCAACAGAGAATGAGAAGAGTTTGGTCTCCATTTATAGAGAATGATTTACACGGTTTAGGAGTTTATCTACCATATACAATCCAACGGGAAAGGGAAAAAACCCTTGGATTGAGAGAGGTTGGTGAAAAGAGATCACCAACTTCATCTCTTCCACTCCCTTCTTCATGATCACAACTAGAGTAGCCTTCAACCACCGACTTGGTTATACGCAATTAGATTTAGGCTATTGTGCATCGTTATTTGAATCACTTAAAATGGGACACGGTATTAAATCTCAGCATCTGTGTTTATAATGCTTAATTTGTTCTCTTGGGTTTTCCAAAAATGTAATTTTAATGTGTTAAGGCTACAACATACTGGAAGTTAGGGATTATTTATGTACTCACGTCTTATAATCCATGTACATTATTCTAGTCTAATTATTATTTATAATATGTATGGACTCCATTAAATTACCCACTAGTAATTAATATCTCCGTAAAACTTTATTATTCCAGTTATACCCACTTATTGGAATAGCTTGAAATTCTTTGACCGAGTACATCTTTTAATGTTTCCACACATACTCAATGTCACATAAACAATTGTTTTTTTTTGTAGCTTATAATCCCAACACTTTATTATATAGTTTATATATATTAATGTGTCACACCACATTTTTCTTTTTAATGCAAGAACTATATAATATCACACACATTAATTAATAATACCGTTCTAATTATGTAATTTACTTTACTCATAATAACAATTAATAATCACATAACATTAATTAATTACCTATAAAAGTTAATTAATTTTCTACAATAACAATTAACAATTAATTGTTCACTTGATAATTCCTTCGTCGATTAATATTACTATTAATATTTTCCACAACGGTGCCACACAAGGCTCTCAACGAATTCATCACAAACTCCAAATATTCTCAAGTATTCAATTATTTAATATAATTGAGTTACCTCATTTCCTAACACAAAATTGTTCATATTCAAGTAAATATTCATTTCTATTAATATATTCACTTAATAATACGTGAAAAGTCTCGGGTATTACATCCCCCCCTTATAAAAATTCCGTCCCGGAATTGCTACAAGGTTACACAAATAGATGGGGATAATCCCTCATCATCCTATCTTCTAACTCCCACGTTGCCTCCTCGACATCGTGGTTACGCCAAAGTATTTTTACAGAAGAAATAACTTTATTTCGCAAGGTTTGCTCTTTCCTATCAAGAATTTGGACATGAATTTCCTCATATGCTAAGTTCTTCTCCACTTGAATGGGTTAATAAGAAATCACGTGCTTGTAGTCAGGCTTGTATGGACGCAACATGGATATGTGAAACACGTTATGGATGTGCTCCAACTCAAGTGGTAGTGCAACTTTGTATGCTACCTCGCTTACTCGCTTCAGTATCTCGAACGGTCCTATGAATCTTGGACTTAGTTTCCCTCTCTTGCCAAAACGGATCTTTCCTTTCCATGGAGATACCTTCAGGAATACAAAACTGCCGATTTCAAAGTCTCGGTTTTGTCGATGCAAGTCTGCATACTTTTTCTGGCAATCTTGAGCTGCCACTAGTCTAGCCCTTATTACTGTCACCACGTCCGCGGTTTGTTGTACTAACTCTGGTCTGAGTATTCGTCGTTCTCCGACTTCGTCCCAATATAATGGCGTTCTGTACTTCCTTCCATAAAGAGCTTCGTACGGTGGCATACCAATACTCGTATGGTAACTATTATTATACGTAAATTCGACTAAGGGTAGGTGGTTGTCCCAATTTCCCTTGAAGTCCATCACGCAAGTCCTTTATCCGTCTGCCTGAGGATGATAAGCAATACTCAACCTCAACTGTGTTCCCATCCTTTCTTGCAAACTTTTCAAGAATTTTGACGTGAAATGCGGGTCTGGGTCAGAAACAATTGACACCGGCACGATAACAAAAATGTGCATCTAACCCTTTTTATGTGACCGATAGTCCTACTACGAAATCCATCGTAATATGCTCCCATTTCCACTCCGGTATTTCCAACAGTTGTAGCAACCCACTCGGCCACTGATGCTCTACTTTTACACGTTGACACGTAAGACATCTACTAACGTACTCCGCTATTTCTCGTTTCAAATTTGGCCACCAAAAATGTTATTTCAAGTCCCGATACATCTTTGTGCCTCCCGGATGAACGAAATATGCTGTATTGTGTGCCTCTTGCAAAATCTCCTCTCTCAACTCGGTTACCGTCGGTACCCACACTCTCCCTTCGAATCTTAAAATACCGTCTTTGTCTATTCAAAATTTTTCTTCCTCATTTTTTGTAATCCTTTTTCTAATTTTCTCACATTCTCCATCTTTCTCTTGTGCCTCCTTTACCCTATTCAACAATGTCGGACGAGCTTCCATTACAAATAATTTCTCTTCAGACCTCTCGGGTCCCTTCACTTCTATTTCCAACTTCTCCATATCTCTTATTAACTCCTCCTGAGTTGTTAGTTGAAACAATTTCTCCCTTCCCTTCCTGCTTAGAGTGTCGACAACAACGTTTGCCTTCCCCGGGTGATAAAGAATCTCACAATCATAATCTTTGATTAATTCTAACCACCTTCTCTGACGCATATTCAACTCTTTCTGTGTGAAGATATATTTTAGACTTTTGTGGTCCGTGTATATCTCACATTTTTCTCCGTACAAATAATGTCTCCATATTTTCAACACAAAAACTACGGCCGCTAACTCTAGGTCATGAGTAGGGTGTCGTTTTTTGTAATCCTTCAATTATCGTGAAGCATACGCAATAACTTTGCCATGTTGCATAAGCACATAACCAAGTCCTCTATGCGACGCATCACTATACACCACAAATCCTCCCGTATCATCTGGTAATGATAATACAGGCGCCTCGCTCAATCTCTTCAACTCTTGAAAACTCTCTTTGCATTTGTTGGTCCATACAAATTTCACCGTCTTCCTCGTCAGATTAGTCAACGGGGTCGCTAACTTAGAAAAATCTTGGATAAATCTTCAATAGTACCCTGCTAACCCTAAGAAACTTCTCACCTCCGTCGATGTCCTAGGTTGTTCCCAACAACTTACTGCTTTAACCTTTTCGGGGTCTACTGAGATTCCATTCTCATCCACTACGCGGCCTAAGAATTGAACCTTCTTCATCTAAAATTCACATTTTGAAAACTTCGCATACATCTTCTCCTTTCGTAGTGCCTCCAAAACCACCTTCAGATGTTTGGCGTGTTCTTCCTCTGCCTTCGAGTAGATCAAAATATCGTCGATGAAAACTACTACGAATTTATCCAAATATGGCTTGAAAACTCGATTCATCAAGTCCATGATGCTGCCGGAGCATTAGTCAAACCGAATGACATTACCAAGAACTCGTAATGTCCATAACGGGTTCGAAACACAGTCTTTGGTATGTCCTTGTCCCATACTTTCAGTTGGTGATATCCTGTCCACAGGTTGATTTTCGAGAAACACTTCGCTCCTTTCAATTAATCAAATAAGTCGTCTATCCTCGGTAGCGGATATTTGTTCTTGATCGTTACTTTGTTCAATTCGCGATAATTGATACAGAGCCTCATCGGTCCATCCTTTTTCTTCATGAATAACACTGGTGCTCCCCAAGGAGATACACTTGGTAGAATGTAACCTTTATCCAGTAATTCTTGAAGTTGTATCATCAATTTCTTCATTTCTACTAGCGCCATATGATATGGAGTTTTCAAAATCGGTGCCGTTCCCGGTGCTAAGTCTATTACGAATTTGATTTCTCTGTCTGGCGGAAGCCCAGGCAGATCGTCCGGAAACGCATCCTGAAAGGCACTCACTACGGGTATATCTTTAATTTCTACTCCCTTTTTCTGAGTATCCACAATGTAAGCTAAATAACCTACACATCCTTTCTTTAACAATTTCCCGGCTAGCATCATCGTAATACAATACGATTGCTTAAGCGATGAGCTACCATAAAACACTACCTTAGACTTACTCGGAGTCTGAAGGTTCACACATTTATTCTGACAGTCAATTACTGCTGCATGGTTATATAACCAATCCATCCCCAGTATTACATCGAATTCTCCTAGTTTAATAGGAATCAAGTCTACGCTCAGTTCATGTTCTCTAATGTTTGCGCGATAATTTCGATAGACGTATTCTACAGGGATTATTTCCTTATTCGCAACTTTTATGTTTAAAGGATCTTCTAAACGTTCTCAGGGTGTACTAAGTTTACTAGTAAATTCTTCAGATACAAACGAATAGGTGGCACCCGAATCAAATAATACATAAGCATTTATATTATTGATTGGGATTATATCTGACACGACGTCCTTTGCAGCTACAGCGTCTTGGACGGTCATGTTAAAGGTTCGAGCGGTCGATCGATTGGGTTGCGCAAGTCCACCAATCATCAACTTACTTCCTCCTCCTTAGCTTTCGCCAGCTCCACCGCTTCCTTTCTTCGGGCAATCTTTTATCTGGTGCTCTGTTGATCCACAAGCAAAACATCCTCTGATTTTCTTCGGCTTCGGGCAGTTTGGCGATATGTGCCCCTCTTGGCCGCAATTATAGCAAGTGCTTTTCCTCTTCCAGCATTCTCCCTGATGGCTTCTTCCACATTTGTTGCAAGCTTCGGTCCTTTTCTTAAAGTTTCCCTGGTGATTCCCACCTTGGTTGTTGCTTCTGTTGTTGTTGTTGTTTTCCCATTTCCTCTTTCCGGAGTTACTTCCTCTGCTGCTGCTCCCTCCACGATGCTCACTACCAGCATTCTTGTTCTTCTTCTCCTTATGATACAGACTTAAGGCCTCACTGCCACCTTCCGCAATGATTACCTTCTCCAATAACGTTGTAAAGGAATCAATCTGGAAGACTGATACCTTATTATACAACCACGGCTTCAAGCCCTGCTCAAAACGTCTCGCTTTCCTCTCCTCGTCCGCAACTTGGTGTTCTGCAAATCGCGCTAGTTCATTGAACTTAGCAGCGTATTGCGCTACCGTCATATCACCTTATTTCAACTTTAAGAATTTTACTTCCATCCTACTCTTCATACTCTTCGGGAAATAGTTCTCGAAGAACAACGTAGTAAATTCCCACGTTATCATTTCTTCCCCCGCTCTCTGCTGATTAGTTTCCCACCAATAGTTCGCTTCGCCTCTCAGCATGTATGTGGCAAATACGGTCTTATGGTCTTCACCCACGCGAGCTATAGTGAAGGCCTTCTCGATCTCCTGGATCCAGGTTTGCGCAACTATCGGGTTTGTTGTTCCTGTGAACTCTGGGGGTCCTACACACTTAAAGTCTTTGAAGATTGTTACTGGGATAGCTTGGGGAACGGTGGTACGGGTTCATTTCTTCCCCTCAGAGCTTCTCTCAATAAATCTACTAATCGCTGTATCAGATCTACAGGACCTCTCTCATCATTAACTGACTCTTCTGGGACAGTTATTCTACGTCTGAGCGGCATTTTCTGCATCATAAAATTTTCATTTTATTATCTTGTTATAATACTTACACATTTCTCAATAGAAAAGAACTACAAGTTTATAACACGTTTCTGAAATAGGATCATTTATATTCATATGCCAAAGGGTTACATTACACGTTCTTTCTAGCATACTGCTATAAATGATAACACATATCCCCTAGTATCACAAAAGACGGGGACCACACTAACTTACTACCCCTATAATATTTTTCAAAAGTTTGGGGTTACCACTATCTCACATCTTACACATAAAACGGAGATTACAACAACACATTAACAACACATAAATAAAACTACTATACTACTGAGCTTTTCCCTCTAGACTCAATCTAACATCCCACGATCCATGGCGCTCTGATACTCCTGCTGTGTAATGTGTGCTACCATATCTCGACTTATGGTATGCCGGGTCTGTCCTTGCTCAGCTGGGTAGTGATTTACCCCTTTGATCAATCTCTCAATGGTCGTGCGTAGAGCATAGCCCATCTTGTTCATCTTCCTTCTCTTGCATCGCACCTCGTCCTCTAGGTCATTCACCTTGTCATTGGAATCCTTCCACTTCTCCTCAAAGTGAATCCTATCCATCACCTCCATCTCTAATTGAGTTCGAAGAGCTTCCTTTTCCGTCCTCTCACTTAAAATCCTCTGCTCCGTCTCTTCTAACCTTCCTGCCAATTCAACGTTTCTCGCCACCGATCGGTGAAACAAGGCTCCCATCTGGATCCCTGCCTCCTTTCGGTGAGCAGTCTCTACTTCCATCTGTTGCATCACTAGTTGCCTCTGATGGTCCTCGTCCCTCAACTTCTGGAACATGAACTCCCTCTCCCTAGCCTCAGCCTCTAGCTCCTCGACTCTACACCCTAATTCCAAAATATGTTCTTTGTACTCTCCTAACATCCGATCTTCGAAAGTAGTCCCGTCAAAGTCTTCCATGGGCTCAGTTTCCTCCTCCACGGGTTCCTCCTCCAGATCAGATTCCTCAGGTAGAGGCTCCATCTCCTCCTCCTCCTCCTCGTCATCATCATCATCAATAGGAGCAACTACCAAAATAGGTTCTGCTATCAAGGGTGCCTCATAGACTACGTGGATATCACGCGGCTCTTCCTCTACTACTCAGCTAGGTTCTCCCATGTCAGTCATCCTACAAACACCAACATAAGACAAGACAACAACAACTACATGAGAATGTTAAATAACATAAGTTCATTGTATAGAATGAAGTTACATTTCATAACACACTAAGTCCCTCAAGGAAACTCTACATGAGTTTTATCTCCTTCCTAACTTCTAAGTTCCCTTAAGTTATAATCTAAGGACACTCGCTCCTAAGGTTTATAACTAAGGCTTTGATACCAACCTGTGACACCCCCAAATTCTGACCTCCACTTGGTCACCCGAATTTGGTTTATCACGTTTGTGACGCCCCCAAATCCGGATCTCTTTCAACCCGGCATATGGTGCTCCATGGTGCTACAGTTCACACAAACATTCAATTGAAATACCTCAAAAGAACGAATATGTCTTATATATATTCCAAAATAATACTACCATTCCCCAGGTTCTTTATAACCGTTACATTTGTTCTTGTCATAATATCAAATATTATCATTTCAAACCTATAATATTACATAGGTAATCTACAACTTCGCTTTAGTCTTCTCGTTATTCTTGTCGAATCCTTCAGTCCATTCTGTCTAAGCTGCATTCATATGGTTCAAGAAAGAGTGAGCATAACAAGCTCAGCAAGTACAACAATTTCATTTTAAAAGCATGCTTGAAACATAGGAATCGTATATCTTCAATAACTGGATGATAGTTACGAAGTACTATCAATAACTTAAAATAGAGTTTCTTTTCCTTCAAAACATTTTACAATAACAAGATTCAATAATACATCCATTCTGGTTTAAGACGTGAATGTCTTATAGTTTCTTTGAAAAGGACAACCCGGCACGAAGTCCGTAAGTCCGGCATATCTTACGAGCACTTCTAGGTGATCAGCCTATAGTACTCTATGTTGATTAACACTACATCCATTAAACGTGTGTACGTTTAAGTTGTGGCAACCTCACATGCCCATCGAATACTAGATAAAAATACATTTGTTTATTCATGTTCAGGCTTACCTTGAATCCGTACCAAACAATTGGCGTAGGATAGCATTAACAATTTTATATTGAAAGACTTGTAAATAAATCAATCAATCTATCATGATTAGTCTAGCCGAGTTAAAACTGGCTTTGACCCTTTCTTTAAAATCATACATGCATCTTATAACGTGAATTATTTGAAAACCTGGCTAACACGAAGGTTAGACAAGCGTTTAAAAAAAAAACTTGCCTTCAGCGTCTGCTACAGAATAATTATGTTTCCTTTGAGTCTTTACGGTCTCTACAACACATAACCACATAACATACCACATTAGGTCTTGAATGAACATACTTGATTTCTAAAGAATCTTACCCTTCTTCTCAGTCTAATCCCGTATTAGATTTGTTATTTATTGGTGCCGGCTTTCTGTCATTCTTTACATCACTCTTACCAACTTCGTTCTTTTCTATAATTTAATTGAAATTATTACATTATTACAACTTGGTTCAAGTTAATTATCCTTCCTCATGGCTTACTAACGTCCTTACGTTATTAATTGACACTTAATCGGCATTGGTTATGTACACTTATTGTACACCATTCTTGTTTACATTCAGTTAACTTTCTTTAACTCTAAGTGATCACACTTGAGTTTTAATTATGACCTAACAATGTTTCATTAAGTCCCTTAGTTCGTTACTAAACAATTTCCCGTCATCTTCTACTTGAACCCATTCTTTTCTGTTTAGCTTTTAAGGTTGGCGCTACGGTGCCAGTGTTCCTTTGTTATGCCGCGCTGCGGCGTCGTCCATTAGGGCTTGGAGGCCGGACTCCGCACTGCGGCGTGAGTCCCTTTGTTACTTATCGCGCTACGGCGCGAGTTTGCGGGGGCTGAGGCTCACTTTGGCACTGCGGTGCCGGTCATTTAAGCTTGGAGTCGCGCCGCGACGCGGACTCTGTGCCATAGATAAATTTGACAAATTTTTCTTTTGGTGAGATTCCCGGCCTCGTAACTTCTTTGTTATAAGTCCGAATTGGCTCGTTCAAGAGCCTACGGTTCATAATTTATGTACTCTACGTGTTCATGCAAGAATTTTATCTATTCGACTTCGTTTGCTAAAAATTCACCTATTAGTCCATTTTTAACGAAAACGATAAACGTTCGTGAACGTTCAACGCTCGTTTCTTCGTTCCAAGTCAAAATTTGGTCATTCTCGAGTCCGCAACTCTATAATGCCAAATAAGACTTGTCTCCATTGAAAACCAATGTTTCCAAGCTCAATATCAAAATTCGACTTCTATTCTGGCAATTTCACGAATTCGACGATTGTCGTCTAATCGTGTGAATTCCAGCAAAACTTCATTACTTAAGATTTGTTCTTCGTTTCAAAAGGATTCAATCCATTATACTAACATCTTGATATACATGCTTCATTAACTTATAAACATGACAAGTTATTGCTAGTTCGTTGTGAGTTTATAACTTATAAAAATATAAATTACTTATATTTTCATTACTCATGACTTATGTCTTCTTTTCATA
This sequence comes from Panax notoginseng, assembly GCA_016801055.1. NCBI lineage: Eukaryota > Viridiplantae > Streptophyta > Magnoliopsida > Apiales > Araliaceae > Panax > Panax notoginseng. The sequence continues at coordinate 122,037,317 of CM029013.1, forward strand.
TAACTTATTATGGTTAATGACTTCTAACCATTATTCTTGCTTCTTATTATCATACTAACTTCATTAATGTAAACATGTTACAAGTTCTTACAAGCTATTATACGTTCATTATTGCTCTTCACAAGTTCTTAATTTATATGAATACAAATAGCTTATTCATGACTTATACGACTTATTAAGACTTAAGCCCTTTAATTTATCATTCCTTATCATGCTAGTTCTACCAATACCCCCTTCTCTAACAATGGAAGAGAAAGAGAAACATGGTTTAAGAATACTTACTCTTGAATAACACTTGGTAATTCTTTAATCTCCTTCTTGCTTCTTGAATTAACAAGGCTAATCTTCTAGCTTTTCTTGCTTTTTCTCTCAAACCAATAAGCTATAAGTTGTTGGTTGGAAATCTAACAAAGGAAGTCTAACTTTATATGTGCTTATTCTCTCAAGAAAATAAGCTTTCAACTTTATAAGTTGGATGAAATGAAACAACCAAACAACTGAATCCAAGCTTGCTATTTATAGGATTTCCAAGGTTAGGATAGTTTAGTCTTTTAGGCCACTCCACCTCCTTACTATTCATTACTTTGTGATTAAGTTAACTTGCTCACCACCAAAACTTGGCCATCATACTTACTTAATCATTAAGTATACTTGTTAATCACATAACTTAGCCTTTAAGTCACATTACTTGCTCACCACAACACTTATCCATTAAGTCACTTTACTTACCCACCACTTTGGGTCATCCATGTTCTCATGGGTTGCCCCATGGATCACCCTTACCCATTGAATTAATATTTTGGGCTTAAGGTTTAATTAGCTTACTTATAATTTAGGCTTACATTAATTCACTTTGGGCTTCTCATTACATATACTTGGGCTTGGTCCTTAATTTCTATTGAACTTAACCATTCTTACATTTGGGCTTTGTCAATTCTCATTGGACTTTAATATTTCCTACACAATCCTACAAATTCAATACAAATTCAATACATTTGGCTTAAAGCCTTAGGACATATACTTTACGTATAATTCTCGTATCCTAACTCGTATACTTATTTAATATACAACATTCCATCATTCATACATACACGTATTCATTACTTCGTACAATACCTACATATTATACGATCATTACTTAATTCATTGCACGCGCTTTAAATTCCTTCTTGGAAATCACTTTCCCTAAACGTTAGGTTTTAAGTCCGCAGGTGAAAAACTGCATTTTTCATAACTGAAATATTATTGGATATTCCATCTCACCTTGATATTCAATCATTACGTATTTCTCAGAAGTTCAAAAATAATTCCCGAGCTAAAATTCGTGAATAGTGTTTTTCGAAAAATTTCTCGAAAAACTTTTATTTTCGTCTTGGAAATTCAAACACTTTAATTCTGTCACGTAGCCAAAGTACTACGACGTTCTGTCATGTCTAGGTCATAGAACGACCTTCAAATAGCTTACTCCCTTAAATAATCAATTAAATTCATTTAATCCTCATAATTGAATAAAATTTTAATTTTCCTAAAAATCCAATTTTTCTCGGGCGTTACAACGTTCTCATGGTAAAACCATAATAACTAAAATATAACCCATACACAACGAAAAATCTACTTTAGAATAATGTACAATGATTTATTATAATTATTCTCCCAAGTCTCGCAACCTACAGTGCTTAATAGATTACATAATAATATCGAATAAAGACTTATTACATAATCCTACATAAGCTTAAACATAGTCTGGAAATAGTCTTAAAATAATATAATAGATTAAACATAAAAAGGGACAAGCTAGTCGGTAGCCTTGCCCTTGCCCTTGTCTGCTCCAGAGACACCTCCCTGCTCTTCCTTAACTGAAAGGTTTTAATTAAGCAAGGATGAGCACAAATTGCCCAGCAAGTAATATACAACAAGAGGTAATATATAATATCACAAGGTTTGAAATATCAAAGTGCCATTTCTAGGATAGTTCAAAGTGTCAGAATATCATCACGGATAAGGAACATCAACAATTCTCGGAATAAGAATGACAATTCAATATAAATCAACAGATATATATATATATATATATATATATATATATATATATATATATGAATTCAACGACTAACAATGTATCCAACTGGATAAGCAATTTATACTGAGCAGTCACTAAAGACTATTGAACTTCCACTAGAGTTACCAATATTAAACTGATAGCCCAAAATATCAAGTACTATAGATGATCAGTCTACAATACTTTACGTTGTGCATAACACCACAGTAATAATATACTCATGTGTTGGGGTCCAACAACATACAATCCCCTTACCATAAGGGTTGTCCAACTCAGTTTTTAAGATTTTCGTACCAATCAATTGGTTTGGACAGTTTTATAAACATGCATATAGTCTAGTCGAATCAAATGGCATCGACTCTTTCACAATATTCAAGAACAATACTAAGTTTATTATGAATAATAATTTTCACGAGGGTCTAAGCATAATGGCTCATTTAAACGAGAAAACAATATAACTTGTACTCAAAGAGATGAGCTTACGGTATTCGTCGAATTAAGAATGCAAAGATACTTGCACAATAAGATAGGTTTAGAAACTTGCCTTACGCGTAGTTTATCCTCGTTTAAGAATTCAACACTTTCGAATCCTATTTATAACGTATTATATGTTCAAGATGTTCATTAGCTAACATAGTCTTTAATCAAGCTTGACATGATACAAGTAGGCATGTAAGGTACAAAATCAGTTTATACGTCATCATAAATCAAATACTTAGTTACTTCATAAGCAAATCAAGAATGCTCAAGGTTAAAATCTCCTTACTTATGGACTTTTCATTTCAATGCAACACCAACTTATCAACTAAACATCACACGTATATGTACACCTCAGTAGTTTTTAGATCACACTTAGCATTATAGGCATCATACAAGTTACTGCCCAAAAGTCAGAACTCACTAACTGTGATTCCAGACTGGCGCGGCCGCGCCTGATTTGCACTTAGGAGACGCACAGCCGCGCGGCTCCCAGTTCAAACCAGGGCTGAGTAGCTAATTGCTTGGCCTAGTTTATCCATCCTTACATACATAACACATATTAACATATTAAGGGTCCTTTCGCACTTGCCTAGTTTAATCTAGGTCTCGTCTTGCACAATACAGTTCTAAGTTGGACATCTCAATAAATTAAGGCTATTTAAGGTTATGAAATCACAAAGTCCAACATGCTTGATTCTTATACATATAAGGTAGTCATATAAATTATATTAGACATGCTTATAAGTATTCATATCACATACATGTATTTAACATTGTTTTTTTTTAAATAAGCTTTGTTTATTATTACGATACCTAAGCATGGTACATGTACATTTATGATACATGTGTGTGTGTCTAAGGATATCATCTAACGTGTTCATAATCATCAGATCCTAACTTTCACAGTAGCACATTAACATTCACATTCAAAGTTTGTATTTTCATTAGCAAAGCTTTCTACTAAGTCTAACATGTTCATGCTTCAATATGAAATGCATATACTTAAGTTAGTATGCCCGACATGCATTTCAAAACCATACTAGCATGCTTGCAAGATCAGAACATGTATTATTCAAGTTTACCATTTCTAGCTTTTCCAAAACTTGAAGTTTTCTTGAAAACTTAGCTCAAATCATGCTAAAACATCATACATGTTCAAAACAATATCTATCCACATGATAGGGTCATTTATAGGCTTAACCTAACTATCATAGCATGCTCAAATCATATCAAAAACCTCAAATCATTATCTCAGAACTGCACCACGCGCGGCCGCGCGGTATTAGCCTATTGAAGTGGCGCGGCAGCGCCACTTCGAGCAGAATCAAAAATTATGGCTCTACTTTTGCAGAGCCTTATCACATTCACTGCTAAACTTGCAACCAGACTACCTGTAAATCTCCTAGATATGTAAGCAAACTTAGACAACCCAATGGCATGCATACATCAATTAATAGAGAATTCAAGTAAATTATAAGAATTTGACAAAACTCAATACTAAGAACATGAAACAGAATTGCTACCTCTTGAAGCTTAAATGGCTACTCCTTAATGCACTAAGTATACTTCCTCAATCCTCAGCAGCTCATACTTCTATATACAACTTATCAGATAATTTCAATCAACAGAGAATGAGAAGAGTTTGGTTTCCATTTATAGACAATGATTTATACGGTTTAGGAGTTTATCTACCATATACAATCCAACGGGAAAGGGTTTTTTACCCTTGGATTGAGAGAGGTTGGTGAAAAGAGATCATCAACTTCATCTCTTCCACTCCCTTCTTCATGATCACAGCTAGAGTAGCCTTCAACCACCGACTTGGTTATACGCAATTAGATTTAGGCTACTGTGCATCATTATTTGAATCACTTAAAATGGGACATGGTATTAAATCTCAGCATCTGTGTTTATAATGCTTAATTTGTTCTCTTGGGTTTTCCAAAAATGTAATTTTAATGTGTTAAGGTTACAACATACTGAAAGTTAGGGATTATTTATGTACTTACATCTGATAATCCATGTACATTATTCTAGTCTAATTATTATTTATAATATGTATGGACTCCATTAAATTACCCACTAGTAATTAATATCTCCGTAAAACCCCAACTTTTATAAATAAAGATAAATTTTTTATATATATCATTTTTGAATATTATGGAGTTAATTTGATATAATATTATAGTTGTGGGTAATATTTATAAATTTTGGAAAGTGTCGGATTGAGAAAACGATAAAAATATTTATTAAAAATAACGGCGAAAGTTTTACCATTATTACTGTTGAACTACTCGGTAGTAAAAGTACAGTAATACGTGTGGTTGCATAGTAGCACACGGTATTGATTATTAATGCTTATGTGAGAAGTCACTCAGTTTGATTCAATTATTGTCAGTTAATAATATGAATTATTTAGCGATAATGACGTTTTGTTTTATTCGTATTATTAACGTAATAAAATAGAAACATATTTTTATATAAAACAGAATACTTTATTAAAGTTATTCTATAAATAGAATATATTATATTTTATTTAAAAGAATTTTCTTTAAATATTGACCGTCAGATTAAAGTAATCAATCTGAACCGTTCATGGATTAGTTACTATGCATTCTATTTTTCTATAAATAGCAGCTCATTCCTTCATTATTTCTTACGAATTCACTGAACTCTAGAGAGAGAAATTATAGAGAGAAAGAAGAAGAGTATTCTACCACTTAACTACTTCTTTATTTCAGTTCTTCTTTAAAACGGTAAGGGGTGTTATTCTTTTTTTATTCGTGAAGAGAACTTATGTTATTTCATCCTTTATTATTCTGTTGGAATAACCTGTATGCGTGGTTTACCCTATACTTGGTGGAATGACCTGTATATGCGGTTTACCCAATACTTGGTGATCTTCTTCTATTATTCCATTCTTTATTATTATGTTGGAATAACCTGTTTATGCGAAGTACCGCATACTTGGTGAAACTCTTTCATTATTCTGTTCTTTACGATTTTGTCGTAATATCCTGTCGGTGTGAATTTCACCTGACCTGGTTCCATCATTTATTATTCCGCATTTATTATTCTGTCGGAATATCCTGTCGGTGTGAATTTCACCTGACCTGGTTCCACATTTATTATTCCGCATTTATTATTCTGTTGGGAATAACCTGTCTGTGCGGTCTCTATCGCATGCATGGTGAATCCTTCTGTTATTCCATTCTTTATTATTCTGTTGGAATAACTTGTCTATGTGGATTGCCACATACATGGTGAATAATCCTTTATATTCATTCCTTATTAAATTATGGAAATGATCTGTATACGTGGATTACCGCATGGCTGGTGAAAATCCATTTGCAGTTTCATATATTCTTTATTATACTCATTTGGTTAAAATTTTGATTTCTATACTCCATGAAATTAGTGGAATATCCTTGATATTTGTGCTTCATCCAGTATCTTTTCATGGAAATATTCTTCTGAGCATTCTTGACTGTTACTTTACAAAGAAGTATCATGTTGACAATTTGTATATTATTAGTTCCTAGATAAACTAATTCTTGAACTTGTTTAATTGAATTCCTATAACATTGTCATCATCCTCATGTTTATTTTATGTTGAAAGTCATCTTTGGCTTACGTGCATAGATAGACTTAGTATGATTATGACTAGGGATAATTCGCTATAATCATGAACTGTGATGTTATAAGTGGTGTGGTAAAAGTCCTCAGTGGCCTGTAATGCATTGATAGACAGTTTTTGGTATGATTATGACCAGGAATGTTTTGGTATAGTCATGACCATTGATGATTTAATGAATATCCTTGGCCCGTAATACAGGGATGATTAGATGATGTGGATTATTTTATTAAGCTGAGTCCCAGCGATAACAGTGTTAAAAAACCTTTTTAAATCATAGAAGATAGTAGGTTTTATTTTCTACTTGACTCTTCTAATGGATTGCTTATTCCGTTGCAGTTAAACTTGATGTCTATTGTATTTTATCAGTTTAACATTGTTGAAGACTATTGATAATGTATTCGTCATTATCTTAGTCATAATATTTCTTACTGGGCTAGTTGAGCTCACCCTTTCTTTCAATGTTCTCTTCAGGAAATGAGAATATAGCTGGGACGAGTCAGGGAAAGGAGTGATGGTCCAGAAGATAGCATTAGTAGTCCTCACTATTCTGTTAAATAGTGCGACAATAAATGTAATGAGGACTCCTTGAGTATGGATATTGTCTAGATGACAATATTCCTATTAGAACTCTCAGTTTATGTATTGTCGTATGTTACACGACATTTGTATAATTAAGTTTGTATTTATATTTTGTACCATGTATTTGGCGACTTAAGATGGGTGATGAATACCTAATTTTGGGGCGTCACAGTTGGTATCAGGGCTTAGGGATATGATCCCTGGCTGAGATGTGAGATAAGAACTAGGAGGGGAGAGACGGGAAATTCCTTCGCTAGTATGACCCACCTAAGTTTATTTGGTATTTAATTGGTCGGTCAGAGTATAGGAATAAAATGTGATATGTTAATTAACCCTTGTTTTGTGTTAGTGTTTGAGAATGACATCTGAAAATGCTGAGATAAGCAATGAAGCACATGAGAGTGTTGATTCAGCTCAAGCAAAAGGTAACGACCAACAACACTATAATAATCATACTGGTGGCAACGGCTATCGGAACAATGATAACCATCGTGGGGAAAATTATCATGCCAAGAATGGTAACCATTTCGGTGGTAATCTTGGAAAAGATAATAGAAGTGGAAATTGCAAGAAGAGAAGGTCATTTAGCCCGATTTTGTCGTGCACCAAAGTCAAGTCCAGCTGGGATGGTGGCACCAAAGGCGGATACGGACAAAATAAAGTCGTTGGTTTTAGGAAGAGCGTTTTTCATGACTTCTCAAAAAGCGAGTAAACCGAACGAAGTTAGCACAGGTTAGTTAATTATAAATTTTTGCGAAGTCTATACCCTATTAGATATCGGTTCTGCCCATTCTTTTATCTCTCTTGCTTGCGTTCAACTTTTAAACTTGACTCTAGAGAAGTTAGACTTTGACCTATCGGTTGAAACTCCGTTAGGAGAAACCTTCATTTCATGTGCTATCCAAGTCTTGGATGAGAGTCACAGTTTTGAATGATATTCTTATTGTTAATAAATTTCCTGACGTATTCTTGAAAACTTCTTAAACTACCCCTAGAGCATGAAATCGAATTTTGTATTGACCCAGTACAAAACTCATTTTTAAAACCCTCAAATATTTCTTCAACTAAAAGGATCTGTTTACGTGGATTATGATGAAAGTCATAATAAAAGCATTGGACTAATGAAAATCATGGGTATATGTGGTATTAGTAAGTGTTATGATGAGTTATGTTGGTTATTATGAGAAAACATGAAAGTTTCTTAGAAATCACAAAGGTTTAAAAAATCAGATTTTGGTAAAAATGGAACATGAAATTCAATTGACCATATCTCCTATTATATTTCGAATTTTTGAGTTTGGCCAAGTTCTAGAGTTAGATATATGAGTTTCCTAGCTTATCCAAGTGGAATCATTGGAAAAGGTGTTGTAGATTTGCGTGTGGACTATTTTTTTAGCAAAGGAGTCCAAAGCTGCAAAACCCAAAAAAGCTACTTAAAGGGGCTGTTTCGGCTACATAATTTGTGAAAAAAAATTTCGGCCTTTTGGGACATGAAAGTATATGGTATAAAGTACCTCCTGTCCAAAAACGAGCTCATTCTGACTTAAAATTAGCAAGTTATGACAATTTCAATATTTAGGTTTTTTCGACGAAAAACGCTATAACCGGAGTTCTATAACTCCGATGACCATGAAATTTAAACTGGAAGCTCATGTTAACATGCGTAAGATTCTACCAAGATTTGGGAATTTTTGGAGTTAACCTTGAGGTAGCTAATTTCTTAAAGAATTAATTAGAAATTGATTTTTGAAAAATAGTAAATGAATTTTAAAAATTCTGAGAAAAATATATTTTCATTATGGGACTATATTATGCTAAATCCCAGAAAAGAATTATTTTTGGAACTGATTTAGTATTTTTCATGAAAATAGTTTAGTTACGAACATATGAGTTAAATGTGTTATGTGAAGTAACAAAGTTGGAAGATAGGATTTTATGGCTTGGAAATCCTATATAAGGTATATGTAGATTGTTGATAAGGAATTTGATTATTGGTGATGAAATCTTATGAGTATGACATGTTTGAATGATTAAATGCATTATTTGGTAAAGTGTAAACAACTGAAATAAATTGTTTATAATTTTAAGAAGTGATTAAAATATTGTTATAATATTAATGAAATTAGATTATGAGATTATTAAGTGATTGATAACATTGGGATACTCTTGAACCCTGGATAAATTATATTATAAATATTTAATATTTATCCTTTATCTCATTTGATTGATTCTTTATATCATTGTCATGATCCTCGTGCTTATATTGTGTTAAAAGTCATCTGTGGCTTACGTGCATAGATGGACTTGGTATGATTATGACCGGGGATTGTTCGGTATAATCATTACCGTAATTAAAAACACGATTATCTTTGGCACGTAGTGCATGGATAATTCGTGGTCGTGATACTAAAGAATATCCTTGGCCTGTAGTGCAGGGATGATTCGATGATATGGATTAATTATTGAGCTGAGTCTCAACAATAAAATATTAATTCATAGATGTGGTAAAAGTCATCTGTGGCTTACGTGCATAGATGGATTTGGTATGATTATGACCAGGGATTATTCGGTATAATCATTACCGTAATTGAAAACACAATTATCTTTGGCACGTAGTACATGAATAATTCGTGGTCGTGATACTAAAGAATATCCTTAGCCTGTAGTGCAGGGATGATTCGATGATGTGGATTAATTATTGAGCTGAGTCTCAGCAATGAAATATAAATTTATAGATGTGGTAAAAGTCATCTGTGGCTTACGTGCATAGATGGACTTGGTATGATTATGACCAGGGATTATTCGGTATAATCATGACCGTAATTGAAAATACGATTATCTTTGGCACGTAGTGCATGGATAATTCGTGGTCGTGATACTATTAAGCTGAGTCTCAGTATTATTGATTTTATAGTTGTATATCTTTGACCTGTAGTACAAAGATGAACTGTTGATTATTGGTTATACAGTTGGCATGTAGTGCAAAAATGAATTATTAATAAATATCTTTGGCCGTATTGTAAAGATGAATTTAATGTTTTTAACGATAAAGGTATTCAATGAATATTTGGATCACTTTGTGGTCGTCTTTATTGATGACATCCTTATTTATTCCAAAAGCCATGAAGATCATGAGCAACACTTGAGGCTGGTACTCCAAAAGCTTTGTGAATACAAGCTTTATGCCAAGTTGAAGAAATGCGAGTTCTGGCTGGAGGAGGTAGTATTCCTTGGGCACGTAGTATCAAGTCGTGGAATATCGGTTGACCCGACAAAGATTGAAGCTATTCAAAGCTGGGAGCAACCTAAATCAGTGACCGAAGTACGTAGCTTTCTTGGTTTAGCTGGTTATTATCGGAGATTCGTGGAAGGATTTTCTCAAATCGCTACTCCATTAACTCAGCTGACTCGGAAAGATACAAAGTTAGGTTGGAGCGAAGAATGTGAGCAGAGTTTTCAAGAACGCAAGAGGAGACTCATTTCAGAACCTGTTCTAACAATACCATCTGGCTCGGAGGGATTTGTCATCTACAGTGATGCTTCGATCAAAGGGTTGGGATGCGTTCTCATGCAACATGGAAAAGTCATAGCCTATGCATCAAGACAACTCAAGGAATATGAAAGGAATTATCCTACTCATGATCTAGAGTTGGCAGTTGTTGTCTTTGCACTTAAAATTTGGAGGCATTACTTGTATGGGGAGAAGGTGGAGATCTTTACGGAACATAAAAGCCTTAAATATTTCTTCACTCAAAAGGAACTCAACATGCGACAACGACGTTGGCTTGAACTTTTGAAAGATTATGATCATACCATTCAATACCATCCTGGAAAAGCGAACGTGCTAGCTGATGCATTGAGTAGAAGATCATATGCAAGTACGAGTGCGATATTGTCAACACAAAGGCCCATTTTGTGTGATTTCCAAAGGATGGAGATAGAGTTAAAGACTCCAGGGACCCATGTGATGATGGCTAATGTACGAGTAGAATCGACTTTAATCGATAAAGTTAAAGTTGCTCAAGCTACAGACCTGGAGCTGATGCTTATGAGGAAGAAAGTGCAAGAAGGTGTTATGCCGGAAGCAAGAATCGATGAAGAAAGAATACTTCGAGTCAACTCCAGACTTTGTGTTCCTAACAACCCTGATTTAAAGTATGAAATCATGATGGAGGCGCACAACACACCATTTGTAATCCATCCTGAAAGTACCAAAATGTATCATGATCTTCGTCATACATTTTGGTGGAGCAATATGAAGAGAGAGATAGCGTTGTTTATCTCAAGGTGTCTAACTTGTCAACGAGTCAAAGCAGAGCATCAAGCACCAAAAGGTCCATTGCAACCACTTGAAATTCCAGAATGGAAGTGGGAGCACATTACCATGGATTTCGTTACCGGTCTTCCTAGGGTTTCTCAAGGTATTGATGCGATTTGGGTCATTGTTGATAGATTGACCAAGTCTGCTCATTTCTTACCGATACGAGAAACTTATACACTTGAACGTCTTGCTCGTATGTACATAAACGAGATTATAAGACTGCATGGTATGCCAGTATCCATAGTTTCTGACCGAGACCCAAGATTCACTTCACGATTTTGGGTTAGTTTACAAAAAGCTATGGGCACGGATTTACGATTTAGTTCAGCATATCATCCTCAGACGGACGGACAATCAGAGAGGACTATTCAAACTCTTGAAGATCTATTAAGACTCTGTGTCTTTGACTTCAAGTGAAGTTGGGACAAGTTCTTACCATTGGTGGAGTTTTCCTACAACAACAGTTATCAAGCAAGTATTGGCATGACTCCATTTGAAGCATTGTATGGAAGAAAATGTCGTTCTCCAGTATGCTGGGATGAGGTGGGTGAAGCAACGTTGTTGGGACCGGAGTTGGTACGTATGACTACAGAAAAGATTCAAACGATCCGACAATGTATAAAATCCTCACAAGATCGACAAAAGAGTTATGCTGATCTTCATCGAAAGGACGTGGAATTTGATGTAGGAGATCATGTGTTCTTACGTGTTGCTCCATGGAAAGAAGTTACGAGATTTGGAAAGAGAGGAAAGCTCAATCCTCGATTCATCGGTCCATTTTTAATCTTCGATCGAGTAGGAACTGTGGCTTATAGACTCGCTTTACCGCCAAGTATGTCTCGTGTTCATAACGTTTTTCACATATCCATGTTACGCAAATATGTGAAAGACCTGAACCACATTATTGAGTTAGAACCGGACGAAATAGCAGGGAATTTGACGTATGAAGAAGTTCCTGTTCAAATCTTGGATAAGAAGGAACATATTCTACGCTCCAAGGTTATACCTCAAGTCAAAGTTTTGTGGAGAAACCACGATGTTGAGGAAATGACTTGGGAGTTAGAATCTGAAATGAAATCAAGGTATCCTTACCTCTTCGACATACCAGGTACGTACCCTAATTTCGAGGGCGAAATTTCATAAGAGGGGGAGGTTGTAAGACCCCAACTTTTATAAATAAAGATGAATTTTCTATAAATATCATTTTTGAATATTATGGAGTTAATTTGATATAATGTTATAGTTGTGGGTAATATTTATAAATTTTTCAAAGTACGCAAGTTGTTATATAATATTCGATTGGTCGGGGAATATTCGTTTTAACAGGGAATATTCGTACAACGGCACAATCATTGGTGGACCCCACAACGGAATTATTATCGGATTGAGAAAACGACAAAAATATTTTATTAAAAATAACGGCGGAAGTTTTACCATTGTTACTGTTGAACTACTAGGTAGTAAAAGTACAGTAATACGTGTGGTTGTATAGTAGCACACGGTATTGATTATTAATGCTTATGTGAGAAGTCACTCAATTTGATTCAATTATTGTCAGTTAATAATATGAATTATTTAGCGATAATGACGTTTTGTTTTATTCGTATTATTAACGTAATAAAACAGAAACATATTTTTATATAAAACAGAATACTTTATTAAAGTTATTCTATAAATAGAATATATTATATTTTATTTAAAAGAATTTTCTTTAAATATGGACCGTCAGATTAAAGTAATCAATCTGAACCGTTCATGGATTAGTTACTATGCATTCTATTTTTCTATAAATAGCAGCTCATTCCTTCATTATTTCTTACGAATTCACTGAACTCTAGAGAGAGAAATTATAGAGAGAAAGAAGAAGAGTATTCTACCACTTAACTACTTCTTTATTTCAGTTCTTCTTTAAAACGGTAAGGGGTGTTATTCTTTTTTTATTCGTGAAGAGAACTTATGTTATTTCATCCTTTATTATTCTGTTGGAATAACCTGTATGCGTGGTTTACCCTATACTTGGTGGAATGACCTTTATATGCGGTTTACCCAATACTTGGTGATCTTCTTCTGTTATTCCATTCTTTATTATTATGTTGGAATAACCTGTTTATGCGAAGTACCGCATACTTGGTGAAACTCTTTCATTATTCCGTTCTTTACGATTTTGTCGGAATATCCTATCGGTGTGAATTTCACCTGACCTGGTTCCATCATTTATTATTCCGCATTTATTATTCTGTCGGAATATCCTGTCGGTGTGAATTTCACCTGACCTGGTTCCATATTTATTATTCCGCATTTATTATTCTATTGGGAATAACTTGTCTGTGCGGTCTCTATCGCATGCATGGTGAATCCTTCTGTTATTCCATACTTTATTATTCTGTTGGAATAACCTGTCTATGTGGATTGCCACATGCATGGTGAATAATCATTTATATTCATTCCTTATTAAATTGTGGAAATGATCTGTATACGTGGATTACTGCATGGCTGGTGAAAATCCATTTGCAGTTTCATATATTCTTTATTATACTCATTTGGTTAAAGTTTTGATTTCTATACTCCATGAAATTAATGGAATATCCTTGATATTTGCGCTTCATCCAGTATCTTTTCATGGAAATATTCTTCTGAGCATTCTTGACTGTTACTTTACAAAGAAGTATCATGTTGACAATTTGGATATTATTAGTTCCTAGATAAACTAATTCTTGAACTTGTTTAATTGAATTCCTATAACATTGTCATCATCCTCATGTTTATTTTATGTTGAAAGTCATATTTGGCTTACGTGCATAGATAGACTTAGTATGATTATGATCAGGGATCATTCGGTATAATCATGAACTGTGATGTTATAAGTGGTGTGGTAAAAGTCCTCAGTAGCCTGTAATGCATTGATAGACAATTTTTGGTATGATTATGACCAGGAATTTTTCGGTATAGTCATGACCATTGATGATTTAATGAATATCCTTGGCCCGTAATACAGGGATGATTAGATGATGTGGATTATTTTATTAAGCTGAGTCCCAGCGATAACAGTGTTAAAAAACCTTTTTAAATCATAGAAGATAGTAGGTTTTATTCTCTACTTGACTCTTCTAATGGACTGCTTATTCCGTTGCAGTTAAACTTGATGTCTATTATATTTTATCAGTTTAACATTGTTGAAGACTATTGATAATTTATTCGTCAATATCTTAGTCATAACATTTCTTACTGGACTAGTTGAGCTCACCCTTTCTTTCAATGTTCTCTTCAGGAAATGAGAATATAGCTGGGACGAGTCAGGGAAAAGAGTGATGGTCCAGAAGATAGCATTAGTAGTCCTCACTATTCTGTTAAATAGTGCGACAATAAATGTAATGAGGACTTCTTGAGTATGGATATTGTCTAGATGACAATATTCCTATTATAACTCTCAGTTTATGTATTGTCGTATGTTACACGACATTTGTATAATTAAGTTTGTATTTTTATTTTGTACCATGTATTTGGCGACTCAAGGTGGGTGATGAATACCTAATTTTGGGGGCGTCACACCAAAACCACTAACGGCAGAGACGTGGTTAAAGCAGATCACCAAGATATTTGAAGTCTTGGGATGCTCCGAGGAGCAAAAGGTTCCCTTTGCTACCTTTATGTTGCGTGAAGAGGCAGATTACTGGTGGGAATCAGTAAAACGTACCTAGCTTGACGCACTCAAGATGTCATGGGAGAAGTTTAAAGAGTTGTTCAATGACAAGTACTTTCCCGAAAGTATTCGTCACATAAAGGAGGTGGAATTCATCAAGTTGGAGCAAAATAATATGACCGTATCGCAATACGAGGCTAAATTTGCGGAGTTATCTCGGTTTGCATCCCATTTGATCGATAATGAGGAGCGAATGACGTGAATATTTCTAAGAGGTTTGAAACCTAATATACGTTAATACCTCATTCTCACAAATTGTGTTTGAATTCAGATGTTGTGAATAGGGTTCAGTTATTGGAGCGCGATAATGAATCAGCACAACCAAAAGGCAACGACCAACAACACGATAATAATCATACCAGTGGCAACGGCCATCGAAATAATGATAACCATCGTGGGAGAAATTATCATGCCAAGAATGGTAACCACTTCGGTGGTAATCATGGCCAAGATAATAGGAGTGGAAATTTCAAAAAGAGAAGGTTCAACAATGATGGAAAGACATCAGCACCAACACCCATTTTCAAGGAAGGAGAACGACCACCAATTGTATACTTCAAATGCGAAGGGGAGGGACATATCAGTCCAAGCTGCGCGATGCAGTCCAAAGCATGTTATAATTATAGAAAGGAATGTCACCTAGCCCAATTTTGTCGTGCACCAAAGTCAAGTCCAGCTAGGACGGTGGCACCAAAGGTGGATACGGACAAAACAAAGTCGGTGGTTTCAGGAAGAGCGTTTTTCGTGACTTCTCAAAAAGCGAGTAACCCAAATGAAGTTAGCACAAGTTAGTTAATTATAAATTTTTGCAAAGTCTATACCTTATTAGATACCGATTCTACCCATTCTTTTATCTCTCTTGCTTGCGCTCAATGTTTAAATTTAACTCTAGAGAAGTTAGACTTTGACTTATCGGTTCAAACTCCGTTAGGAGAAACCTTCATTACATGTGCTATCTAAGTCTTGGATGAGAGTCACAG
The DNA here is from genome assembly GCA_016801055.1 of Panax notoginseng. Classification (NCBI taxonomy): domain Eukaryota; kingdom Viridiplantae; phylum Streptophyta; class Magnoliopsida; order Apiales; family Araliaceae; genus Panax; species Panax notoginseng. Next base: position 122,053,073 of record CM029013.1, read on the forward strand.
TTTTGAATGATATTTCTATTATTAATAAATTTCTTGACGTATTCTTGAAGACTTCTTAGCCTACCCTAGAGCGTGAAATCAAATTTTGTATTGACCCTAGTACAAAACCCATTTCTAAAACCCTCAAATATTTTCTTCACCCAAAACGAACGTAACATGCGCCAAAGACGTTGGCTCGAACTGTTGAAGATTACGATCATACCCTTTAATACCATCGTGGAAGAGCGAACGTGGTAGTTGATGCGTTGAGTAGAAGATCGTATGCATTTATGAGTGCGATGTTGTTAACACAAAAACACATTTCGTATAACTTACAAATGATGATGATAGAGTTAAAGACTCTAGGGACCCACGTAAAAATAACGAATATACGATTAGAATCGACTTTAATCGATAAAGTTAAAGTCGCTCAAACTACACACCTGGAGCTGATAAATATGAAGAAGAAGGTTCAAGAAGGCGTTATTCTAGAAGCAAGAGTCGATGAATAGAGGAAATCTCAACCCTTGATTTAATTGGCCCATTTGAAATACTTGATCAAGTAGGAACTGTGGCCTATAGACTCGTTTTACCGCTAAGTACGTTGCGTGTACATAACATTTTTTTTTACGTATCGATGTTACGTAAATATGTGGACGACCCGAACCACATTATTGAATTAGAACTAGACGAGATAGCAGAAGATTTAGCGTATGAGGAGATACGTGTTAAAATCTTGGATAAGAAGGATTATATTCGACACTCAAAGGTTATACCTCAAGAGTTAGAATTTTAATAGAAGTCAAGGTATCCTCACCTATTCGGCATACCAGGTACGTACGTAAATTTCGAGGGAACAATTTCATAAGTAGGGGAGATTATAAGACCCCAAATTTTATGAATAAAGATTTAATTTTCTCGAAATATTTTTTTTAATATTATGGTATGGATTTGAGATAGTGTAATAGTTGTGGGTAGTATTTATAAATTTTGTAAAGTATGCAAGTTGTTATATAATATTCGATTGGTCGGAGAATATTCATTTTAACAAGGAATATGTGTATGACGACACAATCATTGGTGGACCCCACAACGAAAGTATTGTCGTAATTAAAAAATGACAGAATTATCTTTTTATAAAAATAACGGCAAAAGTGTTACCGTTAAAACTGTTGAACTACCCGGTAGTAAAAGTACAGAAATACGTGTGTTTGCATAGTAGTACACGGTATTGATTATTGATGCTTACGTAAGAAGTCACTCAGTTATACTCAATTATTGCTACAGTAATTGCTGCATCATATCTCTTATATTATAGATTCAATTATAGTCACAGTATCATCTTCATAATATGTTATATTATAAATCAATAATTGAGACGACAAAGTTATTCATATTATTATTTGCAATATTGACAATGTCTAGAAGTTCTGTCAAGGAGAGGTTAGATAATCTAATTGCGCGCCAATAGGAAGAAATCCTTATCGGAAAGCCCCCCTCTTTCCTGGGAACGACCTGGTTGTTAAATATTGTGAATTATAATATTAATGATGAATAAGTTCGTGTTGATTAAAGATGAAATTGATAGTTTTATTGTGTTGGAATTATTAGTGTTAGTAAAAATCAACATTTAATTCGATAATAATTGATGTCTGGAGGTTATATTAACCAATTGGGTAATTAACCGGATAAATGAGCAATTAATTACTATTAATTCACATGCCTATAACTATTTGTTCACATGTGTGTACTATTAATTCACATGATTTACTATTAGGAGAGTTGGTGCAAGTTTGATAATACTTGCAGGACTAAATTAAAAATGAAGAAAAAGAAGTAGGTATTATATTGTAATATTTCAAGCCCCAAAACATGCAATTATTGAAACTATAATTTTCTATAAATAGAAGCTCATTCTTTCTTCATTTCTCACCAATTCACAAAAGCTATAGAGCAATTATTATAGAGAGAAATTATAGAGAGAAAGAAGAAGAGAAGTCTGCTACCTCACTATTCCAGTATCCAGTTTCTTCTAAGGTAAGGGGTATTATTTCTTTCGTATTCATGAAGAGAGCTATTGTTATTCCATTCCTTATTATTATGTTGAAATAACCTGTCTATGTGAAGTACCGCATACATGGTGAAATTCTTCTTTTATTCTATTCCTTATTATTCTGTTGGAATAACATGTCTGTGCTGTCTATCGCATGCCTGGTGAATTCTGTTGTTATTCCATTCTTTATTATTCTGTTGGAATATCCTGTCTGTGCGGATTACGCATGACCTGGTTCCATTCTTTATTATTCTGTTAGAATATCCTGTCTGTGCGGATTACGCATGACCTGGTTCTATTCTTTATTATTCTGTTGGAATAACATGTCTATGTGGATTACCGCATGCATGGTGAATGATCCTCCAGACATAAGTCTAGGCTCAATCGAGGCATAACTCGATAATATCAGTCCATATATATATATATATATATATATATATATATATATATATATATATATATATGCTTATATATATATATATGCTTATATATATATATATGCTTATATATATGAACTGTGTGTCGAACTCTGTTCGATGAGCTTAGACTTACGTCTGGAGCGTTTAATTGCTTTTGTATATATATATATATATATATATATATATATATATATATATATATATATATATATATATATATATATGAACTGTATGTCGAACTACGTTCGATGAGCCTGGATTTACATCCAGAGTGTTTACTTGCTTTTATATATATATACTTATATATATGAATTATTGTCGGACTTTGCTCGATGAGCCTGGATTTTATATCCGGTGCATTTATATGCTTATATATATATATATATATATATATATATATATATATATATATATATATATATATATATATATATATATATATATATATATATTTGTCCCGCCTGGAGTTTACTTCGTGGCGGTTGACCATTTTTATTGCTTTTTGTACATTTCGTCCCGCCTAGAGCCTCCTCTGTGGTGGTTGATCACTTTTACAGCTTTATTTACATTTTTGATCTCTTTTGGAGGTGCTTCGTGGCGGTTGATCATGTCAATATATATTTACCGTTTTTATATATTTACATTTCCGATCCCCCGTGAAGGTGCTTCGTGGTGGTTGATCATGTCTGTATATATATATCTACAGCTTTTATATATATAACTGCTTACAGTTTTCATATAAACTGCAGTATCATGTGAGCCTAGGAATCATGTGATCACAGATTCAGTCTACTGAATCTAGATTCGGTTCCCGTGATGGATATTTTCAGCTGTAAGCAGCTTGTAAATTTATTCACGGTGTTGGATTTCTCGGATGGTTTTCATGCCCATGAGGAGTTCGGCACTATTTTGTATATTATTTTCTCGAAGATGCTTCACATCTCGAAAATAAAAGCAATCAAGCTGAACATTTAATAAAATGGAAGTATCAAAGGCCTCAATTACTATTGAGCACAGGGTTTGAAAAATCTCTTTTTACAAAACATCACTGCTATATCTTGTTTAAAACTAAATTTTTACACAAATTCAAACCCTTTGTATATAGGTGCAAACTAGGCATAACACTACTTCCAAATAACAACACATTGACCCACACACACACATATTCATATAACAGTTTCTTGAAAAGTGGCGGTCACCGTGGCAACACGGATGTCGGGGGGTGCCTAACACCTTCCCTCTGCATAAGCAAGTCCCTGGACCCTAATGAATCTCGATTTCACAGACCCGTTTAGCAGTGTCACATCACTGGGTCAATGTACAAACCTTTTCTCGGTTGTGTTGGTACAACCAGTTAAAAAACTAACTGGCGACTCTTAACAGTCCATCGTCGACATTATACATGTCAGACCTTTTTCACTTATTTTTTCAAACAAATCTCACCTAACATGAGAACACCAAAAAATAGGAAACGAAAAGGGACAAATAAAAATCTCGAAGTTGACAGCCACATATGTTTAGCAGTCATTGAATCACAAACAAACATGTATCTAGTTAAATTATCTAAGTCCAGATCAATTTCTAAAATTTTTTGGTGTACTGACGACTTTATCGGGCAATTATCAAGTCTAAAACTCTATTCTGTAATTCAATATTTGCTTAGATATTTTAAATATCAGTCGAATTATTTTGCATAGCCTTATAATAATTTTTAAATAATTATTATAATTTATTATAATTTTTCAAACACTGGAATTATTTTTAAATGATTTAAATATTAAATAATTCTATTACCATTAATATTTAATTAATATTAAATTATTAATGAAACCATTGCCAAAATATTAAAGTTATTTATAATAACTCAAAATATTTTTAAAACATTTTTATTACCCTTACATGATCTTTAAAACAATTAAAATTATTTTTAAATAATTGTCATTAATATTTAAGTATTAATGTATTATTTATCAAATTATTAAAAGTCATTAATTATAACTTAAAATATTTTTAAATCATTTATTTTCTTTTTAAATAATTTTTAAATCAATAAAACTATTTTTAAATTATTTAATTAATATTATTGTTAAATAACTCTAATATCATTTAATATTAACTTATTAATGAATTTTACCTTAAATATTAAAAGTTATATTTTATAACTTAAAATATTTTTAAACTATTTATTTTTATTTAAAATGATTTTTCTAATATTAAAAAATTATTTTTAATTAATTTATTTAATATAATTATTAAATAAATCTAATATCATTAATATTAAATAATTAATGAAATTTATCTTAAATATTAAAAGTTATATTTTATAACTTAAAATATTATTAAATACCTTATTATCATTTAAAATGATTTTTAATATAATAAAATCATTTTTAATTAATTTATTTAATACATTTATTAAATAAATTAATATCAATATTATTTAAATAAATACTAATATTTATGAAAAATATGCCAAATTATTAAAAGTTAATTTTTATAACTTAAAATTATTTTTGTAATTTTCAAAAATTAATTTCTATTTTAAAATAATTTTTGGAAAATAAATTAAATAAAATCAAAAAGTCTGTAGCTAAAGCCTTTAGCGACAGAAACCGTCGCCTATTGTGTTCTTGAATCCTCAAGAACATTCATATGTCTGTTTCGGGTGACCTATTTTGACCATGAATCATGCACTGTGTAATGTGTTTATGGACTCGATATTGATCAGATCTTGTAGTGTTAGTGTAACACTACAAGTATCAAGCAAGGTCTGGATCAGATTGCAACATACCAGCAAGATATGGAAGCTGTCAAAATTGTTCTTCGTTTTTTGGGTTACCCAGAAAACAAAAACAGTTCGACTGATCACTTTTGGGCTTCCACAACTTACTTTCTGTGTTATGTTATAGTGATCTAAAGCATTCAGCATGTAGTCAACATGTAGGACAACAGATCTATTACATAAAATTGATCTAGCAACAACAGATTTAACAGTTATGGTCCGCTCAAACCATGTCAGATGACATGTTCATATGTTTTTTGGGTTACCCAGAAAACAGAGAACGTGCTCGACTTGGCTAGTTTGACCGGCCACTAAATCCAACTTGTTCATCAACTAAATGATCTTAAGGCATGAGAATGTAGTCTAAACAACATACTACAACTTGGATGCAACAAAAATAACAAAGCAACAACAAACAGTAATATCAGAGGCCACAAAGTTCTTGTCAGACCGTTCTGAGCAGGATCTGGGTTACCCAAATTTTGTCCAGTCATGGTCGGTCAACGGGTTTTGACCACCCAAATCATTCAATCTGGATCTGATATATGCATGATTTCAAGTCCAGATCAAAGACCACATTACATACTACAAGTTCAAACATCTAAAACACCAAAAACATAAACATGTTGAGATCTAGAGGGTCTAACATTCGGTTGTCAAACCACTTATGAAAGATTTCCATATTTTGAAAAACACTAGATCTGAGCCTATAGATGTTGTAGATCTAACATCTATCAACCCAGATCATCATTATACACTACAAACAACATATTTTAACACTAAAAAACTAACATCTAACATAAGATCAAAGGTCAAATTTCGTTTAGGGTTTTATACCTTTATATGAACTAATCTTGATTCTAGGCTACTGATCTGTTAATGGAATTTGTGGGGCTTGGTTTTGGAACTGAAATGCTAAAGTATTTCGTGGGTTTTGAGAGAGGATAGCTTGGTTGAGTATTTGATGAGCAAATGAGAGAAAATGAGCACTTTCCTCTCTCTAATTCTATATATATCATGTATGCAATGTGTGAGCGGATATGTAATGGTTGATTGCTGTGTTTTTAAGTCAAAAGGGAAGTCAAGAGTAGTTGAGCAACTCCAATTATTGCTAGATCTACAAGTAAGCTTTAATAATGCACAAAAGGGTAAAATGGTCTTTTGGCTAAAGATTTTAATGGCACAAATGTAAACTTGGCAAACCCTTATGGTTTGACCCTTAGGGTTTAACTCTAAGGTTATCAAAATTTAAATTTCTAGGATTTCAATTTAGGGTTCAAACTAAAAAATAAATATTAGTTTCCTAAAAATGTAATTTAGAATTTACTAATTATAATTAGTTTTCTAATTACATTACTTGAACCTTTAGGATTTAAGATCCCAAAATTAGCATTAAGACTAACAATTAGCAATTAGGGTTTCATTTTAGCAAATTAGGGTTACTAATTTAGAAATTAGGGTTTCTAACAATTAGGGTTTTCTAATATTAATTAGGGTTTTCTCTAATTAACATTAAATCTAATAATACAAAACATAAATCATATAACACCATTACTACACAGTCTTGAACTCATAGTTGAGTTTTAAAATAGGGTTTAACAAATTAATATTAGGGTTTTGTCATTATACACATAATTAACCAACCATTATCAATACGTACATACAGTACACATTTATAACACTGAAATATAATTAATATTATATTATTATTCTCATTCATTGATCAAAATCCAGAATTAGGGTTTGGATTCCATATCTGATTTATCTTGCATATATGGCATTATTATTTAAGTAAAAATAATTAACTTAAATACTCTGTAATACAATTCATATAATAAAATAATTATTATAATAATTCCAATAATAATATAATAATCATATTTTCATGGAAATTAATTAATAAAAACATTTCTATTATAAAATTAATTATTATAAGAATATAATTTATAATGATCGATAATTCTAAAATAAAATTATTAGTAATTATTCATGTAACAAATATATTTTTATTTATCACATAAATACATACGCTTTATCTTATACACATTCCCACCTTTAAAATAAAAAAAAATTGTACGCAAAATTTTTAATTTAATTATATTGAAAATATCGGGTTATTACATAAATATTCAAAGAAAACTTTAAGATTTGGAAAACTAGAAATTGTGAACTTGGAGTAATGTATATTCTGACCTTACAAGCATGTTAGTATGGTTTTGAAATGCATGTCGGATATATTAACTTAAGTATATGGATTCCATAATGAAGCATGATCATGTTAGACTTATTAGTAAGCTTTACTAAATGAAAATATGAACTTTAAACGTGAATGTTAATATACTACCTTGAGTGTTGAAATCTGATAATGGTGAACATGTTGGATAATACTCTTATACTCACTCATGTATAATAAATATATATATTATCATGCTTAAGTATCGTAATTCAAGTAAAGCATAAACAAAGCATATTTCAAAACAAAACGATGTTAATTACACATATGTGATATGAATACTCGCAAGCATGTCTAAAATGAGTTATATGACTACCTTATATGTTTAAGAATCAAGTATGTTAGACTTTGTGGTTTCATAACCTTGAATGGCCTTAACTTGTTGAGATGTCCAACTAAGAACCATATTATGCAAGAAGGGACATAGATTGAACATGAAAGATACGAAAGGACCCTTGACATGTTAATATATGTTATGTATTTAAGGATGGGCAAGCTAGGCCTAGCAAGTGATTGCTCAGCCCTAGTTTGAACTGGGAGTCGCGCGGCCGCGCGTCTCCTTAGTACAAATCAGGTGCGGCCGCGCCATTCTGCAAACTTGGAAAGTGACTTCTGTGATTTTTGAAGTATATAGCATGCTAGTATAACTTCATTATGCTTATTTCTATTCATGACACACTGACAGAGGTAGCCTTGCATGTTAACACCTATCTTAGCTTGAATTGACAAATGTTTTAAAATAATGAAGTCTAACGGTAGTTCCGAGCTACGTAATAACATAAGTCTAAGATTTCACGATTGAGTCATGTGTGTACACTTGATCTATATATCAAGATTGTTTATCAAATATGTTTAACTAATGGGCATCCTATACTTATAATACACTATAAATAGGATTCAAAAGTATTGATTTCTTAACGAGGATAATCTATGCTTGAGGCAAGTATCTGAACTATACTTTATATTGTGCAAGTATCCTAATTCTTGCATTACTTTATTCAACGGATATCGTAAGCAAACTTTATCTCTTTGGGTGCAAGTTATATTACTTTCTCATTCATTTGAGCTAGTACGTTAAACTCTTGAGAAAACTATTATTCATGTCAAACTTGGTATTGTTCTTGAATATTGTGAAAGTGTCTACGCCATTTGATTCAGCTAGACTATATGCATATTTATAAAACTGTCCAAACCAATTGATTGGTAAGGAAATCTTGAAAGCTAAGTTGAACAACCCTTATGGTAAGGGGAGTGTATGTTGTTGGAAACCCCAACACATGAATGGTTTATTACTGTGGTGTTATGCATAACTTAGAGTATTGTAGACTGATCATCTATAGTACTTGATTCTTTTGGATTATCAGTTTAATATTGGTAATTCTAGTAGATGTTCAATAGTCCTTAGTGACTGCTCAGTATAAATTGTTTATTCACTTGGATACATTGATAGTCCTTGAATTCATATATATCGGTTGATTTATATTGAATTATCGTTCTTATTCCAAGAATTGTTGATATTCATTATTCATGATATTATTCTGAAACTCTGAACTATCTTAGAGATGATACTTTGATATTTCAAACTTGTATTATAAAACTATTTACCCTTGTTGTATATTACTTGTTGGGCAATTTGTGCTTATCCTTGCTTATTTAAAATCTTTCAGTTAAGACAGAACAGGAAGGTGTCTCTGTGAAAGACAAGGACAAGGGCAAGGCTACTGACTAGCTTGTTCCTTTATGTTTAAGACTTATGTTGTAATAAAACTGTTTTCAGACTATGTGTAAGACCCCAACTTATTATAAATGAGATTTAATTTCCTCTATTTATTATTTTGAAATAGTAAGGGTTGATTTGATTAATGTGGTTAGTTATGGGTGAAATGCGCAAATATTTCAAGTAAGCAAGTGGTTATAAAATATTCATTGTTGTTGGGGAATATTCGTTTGGTCGTGGAATATTCTTACTGTCGGGGAATATTCGTACGACGGCGCAGCCTTGTGTGGGCCCATAACGGAAAGCGATTAGATGAAGAAAACGACAAGTATAAGTTGTTTATAAATAACGGCGTAGTTGTTACTGTGACGCCCCCAAAATAGGTATACAACACCCATTCTGAGTCGCCAAATACATGGTACAGAAAGCAAACTACAACTTCAATAATACAATTGTGGTGCAAAATACGACAACACATACTGTGAGTTTAAATACAAATATTGTCTTCTAGACAATATCCACACTCAAATAAGTCCTCAATATAATTATTCAAACACTATTTTACAGAAATAGTGAGGACTGCTAAAACATCTTTCTAGAACCATCACTCCATACCCCGACTAGATCCTGCTATGTTCTCACCTCCTGAGAAGAAAAATGGAACAAAAAGGAAAAGGGTGAGCTCAACTAGCCTAGTAAATAATATTATGACTAAGATAATATACAATAAATTATCATTAGTATTCAACAGGGAAAAATCTGATAGAATATAATTGACAACAAGTTTTAGATCAACAACTGTAGCGGAAACAGCAAACCATTAGAGGAGTCAAGTAGAGAAAGAATTCTACTATCTTCTAAGATTTAAAAGTCCATCATCAATATTTTATCCCTGTAACATCAATTAATAATCATCTTTAACCAAATAATCATCTTTGCACTACAAGCCAAAGATATTCATTTGTATCACCAGTCAGTCATGTTCATCTCAACACCTGTTCATCTTTGCACTACAGGCCAAAGATATTCATCAGGTAATCATACATCTTTGCACTACAGGCCAAAGATATTCAGTAATATCATCATTTAGGACTGAGGATGATGAAAAATATCTTAAAGAAAATGAATCCAGTGAGACAGAAGGACAAATAATAGGGATTCGTATAACAGTTTATCCAAGATCAATAATACTTCATAATAATCAATTGTGAAGTAGAATTCAAAAATAAAGATCAAAACATGGATACAATCAAAGATAGTAACCATAATAGACATCTTGGACAAAAAGAAAAATTTTATTTTTTGGTGAATAGTGCCGTATTCGTGAATAGTGTCGTATACGTGAATAGTATCGTATACGTGAATAGTAACCCCGACACAAAAAGTTCCAAATTTGATAAAAACTCATATCAATATTTCAGCATAATGATATTGAAGAAAATAATATCATTTAAGAAGAAAATAATATCCCTTACCTCAAAATATCAGTACTTCTGGTCGGAATACCGGTATACGGCTGAAAGAAACTTGCTCTGATGAATAGAAACTCTCAAAGTATCTAAATACTCATAAAATACACTCAATAATCTAGAGAGAGAAAGAGAGAAAACTTGTTTCTGGTGTGATTTTCAATTCTAACTTAGCCCTCTATTTATAGAAAAATGTTAGCACGCCGAAGCAGACTTAACCTGTAACCTGATGGCTTTACCTGCTACTATTCCCACCCACCACATTTGAATAAAAATCTCAGCACATTTCTTCACCAACCAAGAGTGGGGCCCACCAATTCTAGAATTTTCTACCAAAATGATTAACTCCGAAAATTCAACAATTTCTGAACCAGTCATCTCGTAAAATTCATAATAAATCATACGTTCATTTTTAACGGTTCAAATTTTGTGGACATATACTCAACTTATATATGTATAACATATCCAAAAATTACCACGATCCAATGGTCGGATTAAAAATTATAACCCCCGCAAAATATCTCAAAAACCCTAATTTTTAATACCTCCATTCTGACAAAAATACTGATAAAAATCTCAACATTAACTCCTTCATTTTTAACCACAAAAATATATCCCTCATTTATATCCACATAAAATAAATATTTTCTTATCATATGAATCAATAATTAATTATTCGTAAATAACATTACAGAATCACATTTATGACAACCAGGTCGTTCCCAGGAAAGAGGGGGCTTTCCAATAAGAATTTTTCCTTACTGGCGCGCAATTAGATGACCAAACCTCTCCTTAGACAGAACTTTCTAGACATTACCAATAATGTTTTCTAATAATATTATTCAAATAATATGAATTATTGATCTGATAATGGAAAATACTGTGCAGTGACAATTATTGAAACAACAATGATATAAAATATCAATGCAGTAATTATTGAATCAATAAAATAAAATATTGAACAGTAACTACTGTAACAATTATTGAGTAGTGCCTTCCTTCGTAAGAATCAATAATTGGTGCAATACCGTGTGCTACTGTATTTTAACCACCAGGTATTCCAACAGTATTAACGGAAACAACTACGCCGTTAATTATAAACAACTTATACTTGTCGTTTTCTTCATCCAATTGCTTTCCGTTATGGGGCCCACACAAGGCTGCGCCGTCGTGCGAATATTTCCCGACAGAAAGAATATTCCACGACCAAACGAATATTCCCCGACAAAATGAATATTTTATAACCACTGGCTTATTTTATAAAATTTGCACATTTCACCCATAACCAAAGTATTATATCAAATTAACCCCTTATTATTCACAATAATATTTAGAGAAAATTTGATTTTATTCATTAATAAGATGGGGTCTTACAACCTCCCCTCCTTATGAAATTTCGTCCTCGAAATTGACGTACGTACCTGATATTTTGAAAAGGTGAGGATACCTCGCTTTCATTTCTGATTCCAACTCCCAGGTCATTTCTTCAATAGCATAGTTTCTCCACAAAACCTTAACTTGTGGTATAACCTTTGTGCGTAGGACATGCTCTTTCCTATCCAAGATCTTAACAGGTACCTCTTCGTACGTTAAATCTTCAGCTATCTCGTCTGGTTCTAACACAATAATGTGGTTCGGGTCTTTAACCTATTTACAAAGAATAGATATTTAAAAAATATTATGAACACGAGACATGCTTGGAGGTAATGCGAGTCTATATGCCACATTTCCTATTCACTCAAGAATCTCAAATGGACCAACAAATCTTGGATTGAGCTTTCCTCTCTTTCCAAATCTTGTAACTCCCTTCCATGGTGCAACACGTAATAATACATGATCCCCAATATTAAATTCCACGTCCTTCCGATGAAGATCCGCATAACTCTTTTGTCGATCCTGTGCCGTTTGTATACGTTGTCGAATCGTTTGGATCTTCTCTGTAGTCATGCGTACCAACTCTGGTCCCAACCATGTTGCTTCACCCACCTCGTCCCAACATACTGGAGAACGACATTTTCTTCCATACAACGCCTCGAATGGAGCCACACCTATGCTCGCCTGATAACTGTTGTTGTAGGAGAATTCCACCAATGGTAGGTACTTATCCCAACTCCCTTTGAGATCTAGGACACAGAGTCTTAATAGATCTTCGAGAGTTTGAATAGTCCTCTCTGATTGTCCGTTCGTTTGAGGATGGTATACCGAACTGAATTATAAATCCGTGCTCATAGCTTTCTGCAAGCTAACCCAAAATTGTGAAGTGAATCTTGGGTCACGATACGAAATTATAGATATTGGCATGCCATGCAATCTCACAATCTCATTCATGTATATACTTGAGAACCCTTGGGAAGACCCGTAACAAAATCCTTAGTAATGTGTTCCCACTTCCATTTCAGAATCTCAAGTGGTTGCAATGGACCCTTTGGTACTTGATGCTCTGCTTTTACACGTTGACAAGTTAAACACCTCTAGATAAACTCCGCGATCTCTCTTTTCATATTGCTCCACCAAAATGTATGTCGAAGATCGTGATACATTTTGGTACTCCCAGGATTGATTGCAAACGGTGTGTTGTGTGCCTCCATCATTATTCTATGCTTGAAGTCAAAATCGTTAGGAACACAAAGTCTGGAGTTGACTCGAAGTATTCCTTCTTCATCGATTCTTGCTTCTGGAATAGCATCTTCTTGCACTTTCTTCTTCATACGCATCAGCTCTATGTCCGTAGCTTGAGCAGCTTTAACTTTATCGATTAAAGTCGGTTCTACTCGTATATTTGATATCATCATGTGGATACTTGGAGCCTTCATCTCTATCTCCAACCTTTGCAAGTCATACAAAATGGGCCTTTGTGTTAACAACATTGCACTCGTACCTGCATATGATCTTCTACTCAATGCGTCAGCTACTACGTTTGCTTTTCCAGGATGATATTGGATGGTATGATCGTAATCTTTCAACAACTCGAGCCAACGTCACTGCCGCATGTTGAGTTCCTTTTGGGTGAAGAAATATTTGAGGCTTTTATGATCTGTATAGATCTCCACTTTCTCCCCATACAGGTAGTGTCTCCAAATCTTCAACGCAAAAATGACTGCTGCCAACTCCAAATCATGAGTAGGATAATTCCTCTCATATTCTTTGAGTTGTCGCGAGGCATAGGCTATGACTTTCCCATGTTGCATGAGAACACATCCTAACTCTTTGCCTGAAGCATCGCTGTAGATAACAAATCCATCCGAACCAGATGGTATTGTCAGAACAGGTGCCGAAATGAGTCTCCTTTTGAGCTCTTGGAAACTCTTCTCGCATTCCTCGCTCCAACCGAATTTTATATCCTTCCGAGTCAGCTGAGTTAACGGAGTAGCGATTCTAGAAAATCCTTCCACGAATCTCCGATAATAACCAGCTAAGCCCAGAAAGCTAAGTACTTCGGTTACCGACTTCGGTTGCTCCCAACTTTGTATGGCTTCAATCTTCGCCGGGTCGACAGATACTCCATGTTTTGACACCACGTGCCCAAGGAATGCTACTTCCTCAAGCCAAAACTCGCATTTCTTCAGTTTGGCATATAGCTTATTTTCACGAAGCATTTGCAATACCAGCTTCAAATGGCGCTCATGATCTTCACGGCTTTTGGAATAGATGAGGATGTCATCAATAAAGACAACAACGAACTGATCTAAATATTCTTTGAATACACGGTTCATCATATCTATGAAAGCAGCAGGAGCATTAGTCAATCCAAAAGACATGACTAAGAATTCATAATGCCCGTACTGAGTTCTGAATGCAGTCTTTGGAATATCCTCAGTTTTAATCTTCAGCTGATGATATCCAGAACGAAGATCGATCTTTGAAAAGAATTGTGCTCCTTGCAACTGGTCAAACAGGTCATCAATGCGAGGTAGCAAATACCTATTCTTGATAGTGACATGATTCAATTCTCGATAGTCGATACAAAGTCGTATACTCCCGTCTTTCTTCTTTACGAATAACACAAGAGCACCCCAAGGAGATGTACTAGGACGAATAAAACCGACGTCCAACAACTCCTGTAGTTGGACTTTTAACTCCTGAAGTTCAATAGGAGCCATTCGATATAGGGTTTTAAAAATGGGCTTTGTACCGGGTTCAAGGTCAATAAAGAATTCAACTTCACGTTCTTGGGGTAGACCAGGAAGTTCTTCAGGAAATACATCGGGAAATTCTCTAACAATAGAAATATTATTCAAATCTGACTTGTCTTTGTTCAAATCCATAACATAGGCTAAGAAAGCTTGACATCCGTTTTTTAATAAATGAATAGCTTTGTGGCTTGATATGACAGTGACTGATTTTAGTGGTTTAGTAGTTTGAATTCGTATGACAGGTTGGTTAGGAATATGAAAACTAACAACCTTACGAAAACAATCAATTTTAGCATGATGAGTGGTTAACCAATCAATTCCTAAAATCACATCAAAAGTAAGTATCTTTAAAGAGATAAGATCAATAGGTAATGTGATAGTGCCAACTTGGATCATGCAAGATTTATAAACTGTAGATGTAACGAAGGTTTCACCCAACGGAGTTTCAACAGATAAGTCAAAGTCCAATTTCTCCGGAGTCAAGTTTAAACGTTGAGCACAAGCAGGAGAGATAAAAGAATGGGTAGAACCGGTATTTAGTAAAGTATAAACTTCGCAAGAATTCAAGATTAGCTTACCCGTGATCTCCTCGTTCGAGTTTCTCGCGTTTTGGCCAGTCACGACAATCGCTCTTCCAGGAACCACTGATTTTGACTTATCCAGGACAGCTTTTGGAGTCACCATCCCCGCTGAACTTGGTTTTGCTACAGAACACTCTCGAGCTATATGACCCTCCTTTCCATAGTTATAACATACCTTAGATTGTTGTGGGCAGTTTGGGCTGATATGTCCCTCTTTCCCACATTTGTAACATACGACCGGTGGTCATTCTCCTCCCCTAGAAACAGTTGATGTTTGTGCTGACGTCTTCACGTTATCATTGTTGTACCTTCTCTTCTTGAAATCTCCTCCCGAGTCGCTCCTTTTATTATCACGACCACGAATACTACCAGAGTGGTTACCGCTTTTGTCCGAATGTTTTCCTCCCTGCTGGTTTTCATTGCTTCGATGACTGCCGCCACCGGTATGACCCTGGTTGTGGTCCCTCGGTTGCACATACTCATTATCTCGCTCTAATAATTGAGCCCTGTTTACAACATCTGAATATAAAGAAAATTTATGAGAGATAAGATATTGCCGAATCTCCGGTTTTAGACCTCTCAGAAACATCCTTGTCATTCGTTCCTCATTTTCGACCAAATGAGGTGCAAACCTGGATAACTCTGCAAACTTCGTCTCGTACTGGGACACCGTCATATTGTTTTGTTCCAGTCTGATAAACTCCACCTTCTTCATATGACGAATACTTTCAGGAAAGTACTTGTCATTGAACAGTTTTTAAAATGTTTTCCAGGACATGTTGAGTGCGTCAGGCTGGGTACGCTTCACAGACTCCCACCAGTAGTCTGCCTCACCGTGGAACATAAAGGTGGCGAATGGAACCTTCTGTTCCTCCGTGCATCCCAAGACATCGAATATCTTGGTAATTTGCTTGATCCACGTTTCTGCCATGATCGGATCCGGCTTTCCCTTAAATTCTGGTGGTCCCAATTCTTTGAACTGCTTGGCTGTGACAAACCGCGCATTGTTATCATTTCCACCCGTATTCTGCACACGAGTCTCCCTCGTCTGATTTTGCATGAACTGCAAAAAACTCCTAAACATTTCATCATTCATCGTTTGCTCGGTAACGTTGTTTACAGGAGGAATATTGCCTTCCTGTTGAACGTTCTCCTGGGTGGTGATCAAAGGTGTCTCCACGGTCTGATTTACTCCATTATTAACGTTCTCAACTGCCATTCTTAAATACTGCCATAAAACAAGGGTTAATAGTCATGTCATATATTATCCCTATACTCTGACCGACCAAATAAACACCAAATAAACTTTGTCAGGTCATACTAGCGAAGGAATTCCCCGTCTCTCCCCTCCTAGATCTTGTCTCACATCTCAGCCAGGGATCATATCCCTAAGCTTTGATACCAACTGTGACGCCCCCAAATAAGTATACAACACCCATTCTGAGTCGCCAAATACATGGTACAGAAAGTAAACTACAACTTCAATAATACAATTGTGGTGCAAAATACGACAACACATACTGTGAGTTTAAATACAAATATTGTCTTCTAGACAATATCCACACTCAAATAAGTCCTCAATACAATTATTCAAACACTATTTTACAGAAATAGTGAGGACTGCTAAAACATCTTTCTAGAACCATCACTCCATACCCCGACTAGATCCTGCTATGTTCTCACCTCCTGAGAAGAAAAATGGAACAAAAAGGAAAAGGGTGAGCTCAACTAGCCCAGTAAAGAATATTATGACTAAGATAATATACAACAAATTATCATTAGTATTCAACAGGGAAAAATCTGATAGAATATAATCGACAACAAGTTTTAGATCAACAACTGCAGCGGAAACAGCAAACCATTAGAAGAGTCAAGTGAGAAAGAATTCTACTATCTTCTAAGATTTAAAAGTCCATCATCAATATTTTATCCCTGTAACATCAATTAATAATCATCTTTAACCAAATAATCATCTTTGCACTACAGGCCAAAGATATTCATTTGTATCACCAGTCAGTCATGTTCATCTCAACACCTGTTCATCTTTGCACTACAGGCCAAAGATATTCATCAGGTAATCATACATCTTTGCACTACAGGCCAAAGATATTCAGTAATATCATCATTTAGGACTGAGGATGATGAAAAATATCTTAAAGAAAATGAATTCAGTGAGACAGAAGGACAAATAGTAGGGATTCGTATAACAGTTTATCCAAGATCAATAATACTTCATAATAATCAATTGTGAAGCAGAATTCAAAAATAAAGATCAAAACATGGATAAAATCAAAGATAGTAACCATAATAGACATCTTGGACAGAAAAAAAATTTTATTTTTTGGTGAATAGTGCCGTATTCGTGAATAGTGTCGTATACGTGAATAGTGCCGTATACGTGAATAGTAACCCCGACACAAAAAGTTCCAAATTTGATAAAAACTCATATCAATATTTCAGCATAATGATATTGAAGAAAATAATATCATTTAAGAAGAAAATAATATCCCTTACCTCAAAATATCAGTACTTCTGGTCGGAATACCGGTATACGGCTGAAAGAAACTTGCTCTGATGAATAGAAACTCTCAAAGTATCTAAATACTCATAAAATACACTCAATAATCTAGAGAGAGAAAGAGAGAAAACTTGTTTCTGGTGTGATTTTCAATTCTAACTTAGCCCTCTATTTATAAAAAAATGTTAGCACGCCGAAGCAGACTTAACATGTAACCTGATGGCTTTACCTGCTACTATTCCCACCCACCACATTTGAATAAAAATCTCAGCACATTTCTTCACCAACCAAGAGTGGGGCCCACCAATTCTAGAATTTTCTACCAAAATGATTAACTCCGAAAATTCAACAATTTCTGAACCAGTCATCTCGTAAAATTCATAATAAATCATACGTTCATTTTTAACGGTTCAAATTTTGTAGACATATACTCAACTTATATATGTATAACATATCCAAAAATTACCACGATCCAATGGTCGGATTAAAAATTATAACCCCCGCAAAATATCTCAAAAACTCTAATTTTTAATACCTCCATTCTGACAAAAATACTGATAAAAATCTCAACATTAACTCCTTCATTTTTAACCACAAAAATATATCCCTCATTTATATCCACATAAAATAAATATTTTCTTATCATATGAATCAATAATTAATTATTCGCAAATAACATTACAGAATCACATTTATGACAACCAGGTCGTTCCCAGGAAAGAGGGGGCTTTCCAATAAGAATTTCTCCTTACTGGCGCGAAATTAGATGACCAAACCTCTCCTTAGACAGAACTTTCTAGACATTGCCAATAATGTTTTCTAATAATATTATTCAAATAATATGAATTATTGATCTGATAATGTGAAATACTGTGCAGTGACAATTATTGAAACAACAATGATATAAAATATCAATGCAGTAATTATTGAATCAATAAAATAAAATATTGAACAGTAACTACTGTAACAATTATTGAGTAGTGCCTTCCTTCGTAAGAATCAATAATTGGTGCAATACCGTGTGCTACTGTATTTTAACCACCAGGTATTCCAACAGTATTAACGGAAACAACTACGCCGTTAATTATAAACAACTTATACTTGTCGTTTTCTTCATCCAATTGCTTTCCGTTATGGGGCCCACACAAGGCTGCGCCGTCGTGCGAATATTTCCCGACAGAAAGAATATTCCACGACCAAACGAATATTTCCCGACAAAATGAATATTTTATAACCACTTGCTTATTTTACAAAATTTGCACATTTCACCCATAACCAAAGTATTATATCAAATTAACCCCTTATTATTCACAATAATATTTAGAGAAAATTTGATTTTATTCATTAATAAGCTGGTGTCTTACAACCTCCCCTCCTTATGAAATTTCGTCCTCGAAATTGACGTACGTACCTGATATTTTGAAAAGGTGAGGATACCTCGCTTTCATTTCTGATTCCAACTCCCAGGTCATTTCTTCAATAGCATAGTTTCTCCACAAAACCTTAACTTGTGGTATAACCTTTGTGCGTAGGACATGCTCTTTCCTATCCAAGATCTTAACAGGTACCTCTTCGTACGTTAAATCTTCAGCTATCTCGTCTGGTTCTAACACAATAATGTGGTTCGGGTCTTTAACATATTTACAAAGCATAGATATGTGAAAAATATTATGAACACGAGACATGCTTGGAGGTAATGCGAGTCTATATGCCACATTTCCTATTCACTCAAGAATCCCAAATGGACCAACAAATCTTGAATTGAGCTTTCCTCTCTTTCCAAATCTTGTAACTCCCTTCCATGGTGTAACACGTAACAATACATGATCCCCAATATTAAATTTCACGTCCTTTCGATGAAGATCCGCATAACTCTTTTGTCGATCCTGTGCCGTTTGTATACGTTGTCGAATCGTTTGGATCTTCTCTGTAGTCATGCGTACCAACTCTGGTCCCAACAATGTTGCTTCACCCACCTCGTCCCAACATACTGGAGAACGACATTTTCTTCCATACAACGCCTCGAATGGAGCCACACCTATGCTCGCCTGATAACTGTTGTTGTAGGAGAATTTCACCAATGGTAGGTACTTATCCCAACTCCCTTTGAGATCTAGGACACAGAGTCTTAATAGATCTTCGAGAGTTTGAATAGTCCTCTTTGATTGTCCGTTCGTTTGAGGATGGTATGCCAAACTGAATTGTAAATCCGCGCCCATAGCTTTCTGCAAGCAAACCCAAAATCGTGAAGTGAATCTTGGGTCACGATCCGAAACTATGGATACTGGCATGCCATGCAATCTCACAATCTCATTCACGTACATACTTCAGAACCCTTGGGAAGAACCGTAACAAAATCCATAGTAATGTGTTCCCACTTCCATTTCAGAATCTTAAGTGGTTGCAATGAACCCTTTGGTACTTGATGCTCTGCTTTTACACGTTGACAAGTTAAACACCTCTAGATAAACTCCGCGATCTCTCTTTTCATATTGCTCCACCAAAATATATGTCGAAGATCGTGATACATTTTGGTACTCCCAGGATTGATTACAAACGGTGTGTTGTGTGCCTCCATCATTATTCTATGCTTGAAGTCAAAATCGTTAGGAACACAAAGTCTGGAGTTGACTCGAAGTATTCCTTCTTCATCGATTCTTGCTTCTGGAATAGCATCTTCTTGCACTTTCTTCTTCATACGCATCAGCTCTATGTCCGTAGCTTGAGCAGCTTTAACTTTATCGATTAAAGTCGGTTCTACTCGTATATTTGATATCATCATGTGGGTACTTGGAGCCTTCATCTCTATCTTCATCCTTTGCAAGTCATACAAAATGGGACTTTGTGTTAACAACATTGCACTCGTACCCGCATATGATCTTCTACTCAATGCGTCAGCTACTACGTTTGCTTTTCCAGGATGATATTGGATGGTATGATCATAATCTTTCAACAGCTCGAGCCAACGTCGCTGCCGCATGTTGAGTTCTTTTTGGGTGAAGAAATATTTGAGGCCTTTATGATCTGTATAGATCTCCACTTTCTCCCCATACAGGTAGTGTCTCCAAATCTTCAATGCAAAAACGACTGCTGCCAACTCCAAATCATGAGTAGGATAATTCCTCTCATATTCTTTGAGTTGTTGCGAGGCATAGGCTATGACTTTCCCATGTTGCATGAGAACACATCCTTACCCTTTGCCTGAAACATCGCTGTAGATAACAAATCCATCCGAACCAGATGGTATTGTCAGAACAGGTGCCGAAATGAGTCTCCTTTTGAGCTCTTGGAAACTCTTCTCGCATTCCTCGCTCCAACCGAATTTTGTATCCTTCCGAGTCAGCTGAGTTAACGGAGTAGCGATTCTAGAAAATCCTTCCACGAATCTTCGATAATAACCAGCTAAGCCCAGAAAGCTACGTACTTCGATTACCGACTAACTTTGTATGGCTTCAATCTTCGCCGGGTCGACAGGTACTCCATGTTTTGACACCACGTGTCCAAGGAATGCTACTTCCTCAAGCCAGAACTCGCATTTCTTCAGTTTGGCATATAGCTTATTTTCAAGAAGCCTTTGCAATACCAGCTTCAAATGGCGCTCATGATCTTCACGACTTTTGGAATAGATGAGGCTGTCATCAATAAAGACAACAACGAACTGATCTAAATATTCTTTGAATACACGGTTCATCATATCTATGAAAGCAGCAAGAGCATTAGTCAATCCAAAAGAGATGACTAAGAATTCATAATGCCCGTACCGAGTTCTGAAGGCAGTTTTGGAATATCCTCAGTTTTAATCTTTAGTTGATGATATCCAGAACGAAGATCGATCTTTGAAAAGAATTGTGCTCCTTACAACTGGTCAAACAGGTCATCAATGCGAGGTAGCAGATACTTATTCTTGATAGTGACATGATTCAATTCTCGATAGTCGATACAAAGTCGCATACTCCCGTCTTTCTTCTTAACGAATAACACAGGAGCACCCCAAGGAGATGTACTAGGACGAATAAAATCGATGTCCAACAACTCCTGTAGTTGGACTTTTAACTCCTGAAGTTCAATAGGAGCCATTCGATATGGGGTTTTAGAAATGGGCTTTGTACCGGGTTCAAGGTCAATAAAGAATTTAACTTCACGTTCTGGGGGTAGACCAGGAAGTTCTTCAGGAAATACATCGGAAAATTCTCTAACAATAGAAATATTATTCAAATCTGACTTGTCTTTGTTCAAATCCATAACATGGGCTAAGAAAGCTTGACATCCATTTTTCAATAAATGAATAGCTTTGTGGCTTGATATGACAGTGACTGATTTTAGTGGTTTAGTAGTTTGAATTCGTATGACAAGTTGGTTAGGAATATGAAAACTAACAACCTTACGAAAATAATCAATTTTAGCATGATGAGTGGTTAACCAATCAATTCCTAAAATCACATCAAAAGCAAGTATCTTTAAAGAGATAAGATCAATAGGTAATGTGATAGTGCCAACTTGGATCATGCAAGATTTATAAACTTTAGATGTAACGAAGGTTTCACCCAACGGAGTTTCAACAGATAAGCCAAAGTCCAATTTCTCCGGAGTCAAGTTTAAACGTTGAGCACAAGTAGGAGAGATAAAAGAATGGGTAGAACCGGTATCTAGTAAAGTATAAACTTTGCAAGAATTTAAGATTAGCTTACCCGTAATCACCTCGTTCGGGTTTCTCGCGTTTTGGCCAGTCACGACAAACGCTCTTCCAGGAACCGCTGATTTTGACTTATCCAGGACAGCTTTTGGAGTCACCATCCCCGCTGAACTTGGTTTTGCTACAGAATACTCTCGAGTTGTATGACCCTCTTTTCCACAGTTATAACATACCATGGATTGTTGTGGGCAGTTTGGGCTTATATGTCTCTCTTTCCCACATTTGTAACATACGACCGATGGTCGTTCTACTCCCCTAGAAATAGTTGATGTTTGTGCTGACGTCTTCACGTTATCATTGTTGTACCTTCTCTTCTCGTCTTCACGTTATCAAAGTATTATATCAAATTAACCCCTTATTATTCACAATAATATTTAGAGAAAATTTGATTTTATTCATTAATAAGCTGGGGTCTTACAGTTACCATTAATATTGTTAAAATACTCGATGGTTAAAACACAGTAACACACGATATTGCACCAATTATTGATTCTTATATAAAAAGTCACTACTCAATAATTGTTATAGTAATTACTATTCAATATTTTATCTTATTGATTCAATAATTGTTGCATTGATATTTTATATTACTATTATTCAATAATTGTCACTACACAATATTTTCTATTATCGGAGCAATAATTCATATTATCTGAATAATATTATTAGATAACATTATTGGTAATGTCTAGAAAGTTCTGCCTAAGGAGAGGTTTGGTCACCTAATTGCGCGTCAATAAGGAGAGATCCTTATTGGAAAGCCCCCTCTTTTATGGGAACTGCCTGGTTGTCAGTATTGTGATTCTATAATATTATTTGTGAATAATTAATTATTGATTTATATGATGAGAAAAATATTCGTTGTATGTGAATATAGATGGAGAAATTTTTTTAATGTGACAATTGTTGAAAATTAATATTTTATCTTTTTCTGATAAAAATTCATTTAAATATATTATTATATTATAATAATATAATAATAGTGATATTTTTACAATGAATATGGGATATATGAATAAATGAGGAGGAAGAGTATTTTTGTTACTAAAAATATTTAAAACATATTTTTCATGTTTGTGGACCCCATTTCTTGGCTGAAATTTGATTATAGCCTGTAAAATCGCCCGTTTGTGGATTTCGGTTAATTTCTGTTTGGAATTTGGAAAAAACTTTCTTCTGCAAAGTTGTAGAGAATGGAATTTCCTATGAAAAGGACATGAGGTTCGAATTTTTCTGATAAAAGGGTTATTTATTATGATTTATTGAAGTTCTGGAATAATTGATTTTTGAAGTTTTAGTTATTTTTTTAAGAAAAACAGTTTTATTGTTTTGGTGTGCCCCACAAATATTGTAAACATGCTGATTTCAGATGTCAAGAGGTGGGCGTGAAAATTTTTACAATATATTAATATTTTATTAAATTTTCTACTTTGGTGTTCTAAGCATTTTCCTACAAATAGGGTGCTTAGGTTAGAATTGAAAATCACACCAGAAACTAAAGTTTTCTCTCTTTTTCTCTCTCTATATTATCGAGTGTATTCTTATGAGTATTTTGATACTTTGAGTGTTGCTATACGGTGCAAGTTCCCTTCAGCACTATATCCAGTATTCCAACTAGAAGTACTGTCTTTTCTGAGGTAAGGGATGTTATTTTTTTTATAGATGATATTATTTCTTTCAATATCATTATGCCAAAATATTGATCTGAACTTTTTATCAAATTTAGAACTTTTTGTGTCGGGGTTACTATTCACGTATACGGCACTATTCACGAATACGACACTATTCACCGAAAAAATTAAATTTTCATTTTTGTCCAAGATATCTATTACGGATACTAGCTTTAATTGTATCCATGTTTTGATCATTCTTGAATTTTACTTCGCTATGATTATTTATGAAGTATTTTTGAACTCGGATTGTTTAAAGTACGAATCTTTAATATTTATTTTTTTGCTTCACTGGATTCGTTTTCTTTAAAAGATTTTTCATCATCATCAGTCCTAAATGATGATATTATTGAATATCTTTGGTATGTAGTGCAAAGATGAATGATTTTTTGATGAATATCTTTGGCCCGTAGTGCAAAGATGAGCAGGTATTTAGATGAACATGACTAACTGATAAATATCTTTGGCCTGTAGTGCAAAGATAAATATTTGATTCAAGATGTATATTGATTAATGTTACAGGAATAAAATATTGATGATGGACTTTTAAATTCATAGATGATAGTAGATTGCATCCTCTACTTAACTCTTCTAATGAATTATTATTTCCGCTGCGAATATTGATTTAAAATTTGTTGTATATTGTATTCTATTAGATTTTTCCCTGTTAAGGACTAACGATAATTTATTCTATATTATCTTAGTCATAATATTATTTACTAGGCTAGTTGAGCTCACCCTTTTCTTTTTTGTTCCATTTTCTTCTCAGTAGGCGAGAATGTAGCAAGTACTAGTCGGGGTATGGAATGATGGTTCTAGAAGTTATTTTAGTAGTCCTCACCATTTTTATAAAATAATGTATCAATAATTATAATGAGGACTTATTTGGGTGTGAATATTGTCTAGATGACAATAATTGTATTTAAACTCACAGTTTATGTGTTGTATTAATAAAGTTGTAGTTGTTTCTGTACCATGTATTTGACAACTCAGAATGGGTGATGTATACCTATTTTGGGGGTGTCACTGTTGGTATCAGAGCTTAGGGATATGATCTCTGGCGGAGATCGGGGAATAGAACTAGGAGGGGAGAGACGAGTAAAATCTTCGCTAGTGTGTCTTACTTAAGCTTATTTGTTGCTTGGTCAGTGTATAGGGATATTATGTGATATGTTGATTTCTTTAATTAACCCTTGTTTTATGGCAGTATTTGAGAATGTCGACTGAGAATGTTAACAGTGGAGTAAATGAGATTGTGGAGACACATTTACTCACCAACGAGGAGAACGTGCAACAGGCTGGCAATGTTCCTCCTGTAAACAACACCACTGAGCAGATGATGAACGATGGAATGTTTAGAAGCTTTTTGCAGTTCATGCAAAATTAGACGAGGGAGACTCGTGTACAAAATACAGGTGGAAATGATAGCAACGCGCAATTTGTCACGACCAAGCAGTTCAAATAGTTGGGACCACTAGAATTCTAGGGAAAGCCAGATCTAATTAAGGCGGAGACGTGGGTCAAGCAAATTACCAAGATATTCGATGTCTTGGGATGCACGGAGGAACAGAAGGTTCCATTTGCCACCTTTATGTTCCATAATGAGGCAGATTATTGGTGGGAATCTGTGAAGCGTACGCATCCAGCCGCACTTAGCATGTCTTGGAAGACATTTAAAAAACTGTTCAATGACAAGTACTTTCCTGAAAGTATTCGTCATATGAAGGAGGTAGAGTTTATTAGACTGGAGCAGAACAACATGACGGTGTCCCAATACGAGGTGAAGTTCGCGGAGTTATCCAAGTTTGCACCTCATTTGGTGGAGAATGAGAAACGTATGACACGGATGTTTCTGAGAGGTTTAAAACCTAACATACGTCAGTATCTCATTTCTCATAAATTTTCTCTATATTCAGATGTTGTCAATAGGGCTCAATTATTAGAGCGAGATAACGAGTACGTTCAACCGAGAGACCACAACCAGGATCGTACTGGTAACAGCAGTCATCGGAGCAACGATAACCAGCGGGGAAAGAAGAACACAGACAAAAGCGGTAACAACTCTGGTGGTAATCGTGGCCATGATAATAGAAGAAGCGAGTGGGGGGAGATTTTAAAAAGTGGAAATTCAATAATGACAATGTGAAGACATCAGCACCAGCAGCAACTGGTTCTAAGGGAGGAGAACGACCACCAGTCGTATGCTACAAATGCGGAAAAGAGGGACATATCAGCCCAAACTGTCCACAACAGTTCAAGGTATGCTATAATTGTGGAAAGGAAGGACATATCGCTTGAGATTATACGGTAACGAAACCAAGTCCAGTGGGAATGGTGACTCAAAAGGCTGTCCCAGAAAAGTCAAAGTCAACGGTTCCTAGAAGAGCGTTTGTCGTGACTGGTCAAAATGCAAGAAACCCAAACGAGGTGATCACGGGTAAGCTGATCATAAATTCTTGTGAAGTTTATACATTACTAGATACCAGTGCTACCCATTCATTTATCTCTCTTGCTTGTGCTCAACGTTTAAACTTGAGTCCGGAGAAATTAGACTTTGACCTATCTGTGGAGACTCCGTTAGGAGAAACTTTCATCACATCCACTGTTTATAAATCTTGTTTGATCCAAGTTGGCACCATCACATTACCTGTTGACCTTATCTCTTTAAAGATATTTGCTTTTGATGTGATTTTAGTGATTGATTGGTTAACTACTCATCATGCTAAAATTGATTATTTTCGTAAGGTTGTTAGTTTTCATATTCCTAATCAACCTGTTGTTCGAATTCAAGCAACTAAACCATTAAAATCAATCAGTGTCATATCAAGTCATAAAGCTATTCATTTATTGAAAAATGGATGTCAAGCTTTCTTAGCCCATGTTATGGATTTGAATAAAGACACGTCAGATTTGAATAATATTCTTGTTGTTAGTAAATTTCTTGACGTATTTCATGAAGAACTTCCCGGTCTACCTCCGAAACGTGAAGTTAAATTCTTTATTGATCTTGAACCTGGTACAACGCCCATTTCTAAAATCTCATATCAAATGGCTCCTATTGAACTTCAGGAGTTAAAGGTCCAACTAAGGGAGTTGTTGGACATCGATTTCATTCATCCTAGTACATCTCCTTAGGGGTGCTCTTATTTTATTCGTAAAGAAGAAAGATGGGAGTATGCTACTTTGTATTTACTACCGAAAAATAAACCATGTCACTATCAAGAATAGGTATCCGCTACATCAAATTGATGACCTGTTTGACCAGTTGCAAGGAGCACAATTCTTTTCAAAGATTGATCTTCGTTCTGGATATCATCAGCTGAAGATTAGAACCGAGAATATCCCAAAGACTGCCTTCAGAACTCGGTACGGGTATTATTAATTCTTAGTCATGTCTTTTGGATTGACTAATGCTCCTGCGGCTTTCATGGATATGATGAATCGAGTATTCAAGGAATATTTAGATCAATTCGTTGTTGTCTTTATTGATGACATCCTCATATATTTCAAAAGTCGTGAAGATCATGAGCACCATTTGAAGCTGGTACTCCAAAGGCTTCGTGAAAACAAGTTATATGCTAAGTTCAAGAAATACGAGTTCTGGCTTGAGGAAGTAGCATTCCTTGGGCATGTGGTGTCAAAACATGGAGTATCTGTTGACCCGGTGAAGATTGAAGCAATAAAAAGTTGGGAGAAATCGAAGTCGGTGACCGAAGTACGTAGCTTTCTAGGCTTAGCTGGTTATTATCAGAGATTCGTGGAAGGATTTTCTCGAATCGCTACTCCATTAACTCAACTGCCTCGAAAAGATACAAAATTCGTATGGAGCGAGGAATGCGGGAAGAGTTTCCAAGAGCTTAAAGGAGACTCATTTCGACACATGTTCTGACAATACCATCTCGTTCGAATGGATTTGTTATCTACAGCAATGCTTCCGGCAAAGGGTTCGGATGTGTTCTCATGCAACGTGGGAAAATCATAGCCAATGTCTCGTGACAACTTAAAGAATATGAGAGCAATTATCCTACTCATGATTTAGAGTTGACAGCAGTCGTTTTCGCGTTAAAAAGCTGGAGGCACTATCTATATGGAAAGAAAGTGGAGATATATTCAGATCATAAAAGCCTCAAATATTTCTTCACCCAAAAGGAACTCAACATGCGGCAATGACGTAGGCTCGAGCTGCTGAAAGACTACGACCATACCATTCAATACCATCATGGAAAAAGCGAACGTGGTAGCTGACGCATTGAGTAGAAGATCATAAGCGGGAACGAGTGTGATGTTGTCAACGCAAAAGCCCATTTTACGTGATTTACAAAAGATGAAGATAGAATTCAAGACTCCGGAGACCCATGCGATGATGTCAAGTATACGTATAGAACCAGCTTTAATCGATAAAGTTAAAGTTCCTCAAGCCACAGACCCGGAGCTGATGCTTATGAAGAAGAAAGTGCAAGAAGGTGCTATTCCAAAAGCAAGAATCGATGAAGAAGGAATACTTCGAGTCCACTCCGGACTTTTTGTTCCTAACAATTCTGATTTGAAGTACAAGATCATGATGGAGGCACACAATACACTATTTGTAATCCATCCTGGAAGTACCAAAATGTATCGTGATCTTCGACATACATTTTGGTGGAAAAATATGAATAGAGAAATTGCAAAGTTTATCTCGAGGTGTTTAACTTGTCAACGTGTAAAGGCGGAGCATCGAGTGCCTAAGGGTCCATTGCAACCACTTGAGATTCCAAAATAGAAGTGAGAACACATTACCATGGATTTCGTTACGGGTCTTCCCACGGTTTCTCAAGGCATAAATGCTATTTGGGTTATTATTGATAGATTAACCAAGTCTGCTCATTTCTTGCCGATACGGGAGACTTATTCCCTTGAACGTCTTGCTCGTATGTATGTAAATGAGATTGTGTGATTGCATGGCATGCCAGTATCCATAGTTTCGGATCGTGACCCAAGATTCACTTCACGATTTTGGGGTTAGCTTGCAAAAAGCTATGGGCACGGATTTACGATTCAGTTCGGCATACCATCCTCAAACGGATGGACAATCAGAGAGGACTATTCAAACTCTTGAAGATCTATTAAGACTTTGTGTCTTAGACTTTAAAGGGAGTTGGGATAAGTATTTACCATTGGTGGAATTCTCTTACAACAACAGTTATCAGGCAAGTATAGGTGTGGCTCCATTCGAAGCATTATATGGATGAAAGTGTAGCTCTCCAATATGTTGGGATGAGGTGGGTGAAGTAACATTGTTGAGACCAAAGTTTGTACGTATGACTACGAAAAAGATCCAAATGATTCGACAACGTACACAAACGGCACAAGATCGACAAAAGAGTTATGCAGATCTTCATCGAAAGGACGTGAAATTTAGTATTGGGGATCATGTTTTGTTGTGTGTTGCTCCATGGAAGGGAATTACAAGATTTGGGAAAAGAGGAAAGCTCAATCCACGATTTATTGGTCCATTTCAGATTCTTGACTGAGTAGAAAATATGGCCTATATACTCGCGTTACCTCCAAGTGTGTCTCGTGTTCATAATATTTTTCACATATCCGTGCTTCGTAAATATATGAAAGACCCGAACCACGTTATTGAGTTAGAACCAAACGAGATAGCCGAAGACTTAACGTATGAAGAGGTACCTGTCAAGATCTTGGATAGAAAGGAGCATGTCCTACGCACAAAGATATTACCACAAGTTAAAGTTTCGTGGAGGAACCATGCTATATAGGAAATGACCTGAGAGTTGAAAACATAAATGAAAACGAGGTATCCTCACCTTTTCGAAACACCAGGTACGTACGTTAATTTCGAGGACAAAATTTCATAAGGAGTGGAGGTTGTAAGACCCCAACTTATTATAAATGAGATTTAATTTTCTCTATTTATTATTTTGAAATAGTAAGGGTTGATTTGATTAATGTGGTTAGTTATGGGTGAAATATGCAAATATTTCAAGTAAGCAAGTGGTTATAAAATATTCATTGTTGTCGGGGAATATTCATTTGGTCGTGGAATATTCTTACTGTCGGGGAATATTCGTACGACGGCGCAGCCTTGTGTGGGCCCCATAACGAAAAGTGATTGGATGAAGAAAATGACAAGTATAAGTTATTTATAAATAATGGTGTAGTTGTTACCGTTAATACTGTTGAAATACTCAGTGGTTAAAACACAGTAGCACACGATATTGCACCAATTATTGATTCTTTCGTAAGAAGGCACTACTCGATAATTGTTAGAGTAATTACTATTTAATATTTTGTTTTATTGATTCAATAATTGTAGCATTGATATTTTATATTACTGTTATTCAATAATTGTCAGTACACAATATTTTCCATTATCAGAGCAATAATTCATATTATCTGAATAATATTATCAAATAACATTATTGGCAATGTCTAGAAAGTTCTGTCTAAGGAGAAGTTTGGTCACCTAATTACGCGCCAGTAAGGAGAGATCCTTATTGGAAAGCCCCTTCTTTCCTGGGAACTGCCTGGTTGTTAGTATTGTGATTCTGTAATATTATTTGTGAATAATTAATTATTGATTTATATGATGAGAAAAATATTCGTTGTATGTGGATATAGATGGAGAAAATTTTTTAATGTGACAATTATTGAAAATTAATATTTTATCTTTTTTTGATAAAAAATCATTTAAATATATTATTATATTATAATAATATAATAATGGTGATATTTTTACAATGAATGTGGGATATATGAATAAATAAGGAAGAAGAGCATTTTTGTTACTAAAAATATTTAAAACATGTTTTTCATGTTTGTGGACCTCATTTCTTGACTGAAATTTGATTATAGCCTGTAAAATCGCCCGTTTGTAGATTTCGATCAATTTCTGTTTGGAATTTGGAAAAACTTTCTTCTGCAAAGTTGTAGAGAATGGAATTTCCTATGGAAAGGACATGATGTTTGAATTTTTCTAATAAAAGGGCTATTTATTATGAATTATTGAAGTTCCGGAATAATTGATTTTTGAAGTTTTAGTTATTTTTTTAAGAAAAACAGTTTTATTATTTTGGTGGGCCCCACAAATATTGTAAACATGCTGATTTAAGATGTCAAGAGGTGGGCGTGAAAATTTTATAATATATTAATATTTTATTAAATTTTCTGCTTTGGTGTTCTAAGCATTTTCCTATAAATAGGGTGCTTAGGTTAGAATTGAAAATCACACCAGAAACTAAAGTTTTCTCTCTCTTTCTCTCTCTATATTATCAAGCATATTCTTGTGAGTATTTTGATACTTTGAGTGTTGCTATACGGTGCAAGTTCCATTCAGCACTATATCCAATATTCCAGCTAGAAGTACTGTCTTTTCTGAGGTAAGGGATGTTATTTTTTTTTATAGATGATATTATTTCTTTCAATATCATTATGCCGAAATATTGATCTGAACTTTTTATCAAATTTGGAACTTTTTGTGTCGGGATTACTATTTACGTATACGGCACTATTCACGAATACGGCACTATTCACCGAAAAAATTAAATTTTTATTTCTGTCCAAGATATCTATTACGGATACTAGCTTTGATTGTATTCATGTTTTGATCATTTTTGAATTTTACTTTCTATGATTATTTATGAAGTATTTTTGAAATCGGATTGTTTAAAGTACGAATCCTTAATATTTGTTCTTTTGTTTCACTGGGTTCATTTTCTTTAAAAGATTTTTCATCATCCTCAGTCCTAAATGATGATATTACTGAATATCTTTGGCCTGTAGTGCAAAGATGAATAATTTTCTGATGAATATATTTGGCCCGTAGTGCAAAGATGAGCAGGTGTTTAGATGAACATGACCAACTGATGAATATCTTTGGCCTGTAGTGCAAAGATGAATATTTGATTCAAGATGTATATTGATTGATGTTACAGAGATAAAATATTGATGATGGACTTTTAAATTCATAGATGATAGTAGATTTCATCCTCTACTTAACTCTTCTAATGAATTATTATTTCCGCTGCCAATATTGATTTAATATTTGATGTCTATTGTATTCTATTAGATTTTTTCCTGTTGAGGACTAACGATAATTTGTTCTATATTATCTTAGTCATAATAATCTTTACTGGGCTAGTTGAGCTCACCCTTTTCCTTTTTGTTCCATTTTTTTCTCAGGAGGCGAGAATGTAGCAAATACTAGTCGGGGTATGGAATGATAGTTCTAGAAGTTATTTTAGTAGTCCTCACTATTTTTATAAAATAATGTATCAATAATTGTAATGAAGACTTATTTGGGTGTGAATATTGTCAAGATGAAAATATTTGTATTTAAACTCACAGTTTATGTGTTGTATTAATAAAGTTGTAGTTTTTTCTGTACCATGTATTTGACAACTCTGAATGGGTGATGTATACCTATTTTGGGGGTGTCACACTATGTTTAAGCTTAAGTAGGATTATGTAATAAGTCTTTATTCGATATTATTATGTAATCTATTAAGCATTGTAAGTTGCGAGACTTGGAGAAATAATTATAATAAATCATTGTATATTATTCTAAATTAGATCTTTCATTGTGAATGTGCGATTTTAGTTAATATGGTAATAATTTGAGCACGTGACGAACCGAATTCGGGTGACCAAGTGACGGTCCGAATTTGGGGGTGTCACAACGTCTCCAACTAATTGAATATGTCCTATTTGCGATACAATCATTCTGGTCTGCCCCCTTTATTCTTCCAAAGTCTGTCATGAGAGCCATTCAGTCTATTCTATGCAGATTCCTTTTGAAGGGTCTTTCCTTAAGCAAGTATGGCTCTAAGGTTTCATGGAAGGATATTATCATGCCTTATTCAGAGGGTGGTCTTGCCCTTAAAAACTTAGTTGATTGGAATACTACTTTTATCCTCCAACATATCTATTATGGAACATATCTCCCCCTTGGACTGTTCTTAGATTTGGCGTAAAATCCTCAACCTCAGACCCATTACTCTTCAATTCATATCCTATCAAGTGGGAAATGGTAATCTGTTTAGCTTTTGGCTGGATACTTGGTTGAATGGCATACCTATTAATCCCACTGAGTTCTTGGTTTCCAATTCTTGGATCCCCATTAATGCTCTGGTTTCATCCATTATATCCAGTCCCTTTGGTCCCTACCTCTGAGTAATCACCATGATGATTTAGTTTGGAAGTTTTTTTTCTAATATTTCTGCCCCTTCTACTCACGATGACTTGATTTATTGGGACAATGTTGATATTCAGTTTTTAAAAGCTCATAAAATATGGGATTCAATTCGGCGGCGTGCCCAGATAGTGCCATGGACGAAACTGCTTTGGCATAAACTCTTTTTCCTTCGGTACTCCTTCACATTATGGTTGGCATTGCACAAGTGGTTACCAACGAATGACCTCTTCTCCTCTTATAATAACTTTAAACAATTAGCATGTCCCTTATGCAACTGCACTACCGAGTCTTTTCTCCATCTTTTCTTTAATTGTTCCTATTCTAAATCTGTTATCTGTGTTGTTATGGCTGTTGGGAATTGTTTGAACTTTTCGTTGGACTGAGATAACATAGTGGACTATATTCTGTAATTTAATGGGAGGTTTTTACAATTTGAAATCCTTAAGCTTATGTTTGTCACTTCGATTTACAAAATTTGGGGGGCTAGAAACTCAATGGTGCATAACAGATCGGTAATGCCTCTTCTAATATTATCTAAGGAAATCATTATCTTGATTAAAGTTCGTGTCTCAACCTCCTTGAAGTTCCATAAAGCTGTTCAGAAAAGCAATATTTATCATAACTGGTTGTAATGGTTATGACTTTTGTTTCCTTTGATATAGTTGTATTTTGGCACATATATTGCCTTTGTTGCTTTGTTTCTAGTATACACGCGAATTTGTATGCTTTAGTTTGATACTCATAGGGCTTGTCTCTGAAAGTAGCATGCACACAAGCCAATCATGTTTGATGATAAAGCATATACTTTGTAACAATCTTATTCATTTATTAATAAAAAGTATTAATTAATTAAAGGCTTTTAATTATCTACATGATGTTGTTTTATAATATGTGATAAACCTATAGTTTTAAGCAATGCTTTTAGAATAGTGATGATGATCATTCTAATGAGATCTAAATTCTTAGAAAGCTTTAAACTAAAATAGTTCCCAATCGTTGGATTACTAAATTAGGGATTAGTGAATCCGAATAGATTGGTACATACGTTGCTTGCTCATTGGATGAGGATGATTGATCTCATGATCATTTGTGTGGAGACACTAAAGCAAGTATGTAGGTGCTTATTAGAGAATAAGTTCACTAAACGTGGCTCGCTAAGGAATACCTAATGGAGTTTTACTTGTCTGTCAATAGGAATTCCTGTTGTGATAGTAGTACAAGTGATTCTTGGACTTAAGATCATCATATTATCTTGTGTATGATGAGTTATACTTTGACTTATTCCTTAAGACCCTTAGGGTATATCAAAGGGTATACTTGGGTATAATAAGGTGTACATGAAGATAATGTATGATCATTAAAGAATCTACCACTTCTAGTAAAAGAAGAGAAATGTCCTATGTGATTCGATAAATGACAACCCAGTAGTCCTTGGCCAAGACAGAATGAAATTAAAAATGAGTTTCTAATTTGTATTATTTGGTGTTGTGCATTTAAGGATCGAAATACATATAATTAAATAAAATAAGATTTGACAGTAATTCCATGTCTTCTATTTAATTGGGACATTGTATGGTGGAAGGTTTGAATTGTACGGTAACTATTTACTCAAAGGTTCTTTTATGATTAATGTTGAAATTTATATTATCTGAAAAGTCGTTGATCGCTAGGGAGGCTTATCCCTATTGTAGAATAAATATTATTTATTTAAATAAATTAATATTTTAATTTATTTATTTAAATAAGATCAGAATTGTTCTAATTGATTTATTCACAACTGGTTTAATATGAAGAACCTAAAGGGTCACACCATAAAAGGAAGAATAATTATTTAAGAAGTTAATGGCATAATCGTAATAATAAGTTAAGTATATTTAATTTAATCTATGATGACAGAATAAATTAAATAGCTTAATATTTATTATTTAATATTTTAAAAATATTAAATATAAATTAATAAGAGGAGTCTTATTATTATTATTACTATTATTATTATTTAATTTCTAAAGGAGTTTGAGAATTAATTAATAAAAGTACTCTCATTTATTCCTAATAAGATTAGGAGGCTAATTAATTAAAAGTTTAATTAATTATTTCTAATAAGATTAGGAGCCTAATTAATTAAAGGAGTTTAATTAATTAAAATAAAGCTCAATTCCTTAATTGTTAAGGAGGGTTGCCTACATCTATAAATAAGAGGAGTCTTATTATGGATGTAAGGTTGTTGTTGACTTTTTCACAACATACGCAGTTTCAATAGTTAGAGAGTACGTTCTTTTTCTATAGAGATAAAAACCTAGGATTTAGCCAAATACCCATTTTCTTGAATATTTCTTCTTCCTTGGTGGATCACCTCTGGAGGCCAAACACTTAGGTGGCTAACGTTGATCAAAGAAGGAACCAAACCCGGCGGATTCAAGTTGAATGCGAAAAAGATTTGGAGGTGAACTTGTACCTGAGGAAGCTCGAATCTTCAAGAGTATGATTCTTGATCTTTATCTTTTCGTTTAATTAATAATTGTGCATAAAGGATGATTCAGGTATATGGTTTGTAAAATTTTAAAACACTGATTTTTCACGTTTTCGCTTACTTTGTGCAATTTGATTACGTTCATGAA
Source organism: Panax notoginseng (assembly GCA_016801055.1). Classification (NCBI taxonomy): domain Eukaryota; kingdom Viridiplantae; phylum Streptophyta; class Magnoliopsida; order Apiales; family Araliaceae; genus Panax; species Panax notoginseng. The sequence continues at coordinate 122,089,131 of CM029013.1, forward strand.
TATTACAAACCTAACAGTGGAATCATAGCCAAACCTTTATGTAAATTATTAATTGTCAAATTTGATATGCATATTGATATGTGTTTAGAACAATTTAATTGGGCATAAATTTTATTGTATAAAATTTATTTTAAAAAAAACAAAAAAAACGTGACTCATGGACGTGGCTAAAAGTCTTCAGGATAGTAATCATATGATTATTATAAGTTTTATATATATATATATATATATATATATATATATATATATATATATATATATATATATTATTCTAATTATTTTATAATTAAAATAAAAATTTAGTTTAATCTTAAAATAAAAAGTTTATTTTAATATTAAAATATAAAGTTTATTTTAATTTTAAAATTAAATTTCATGCTAACTAATTAGAGTTGGAATTGGATTCCATGATAACTAATTGGAGGTGAAATTGAATTACATGTTTCCTTAAATAAAGGAGTTTATATAGATATAAAATGAGATTTCATATTATTCAAAATAAAGGAGTTTATTTGTGAATAGGAAAGAGAATCATAATTTTCTTAAATAAAGGAGTTTATTTAGATATGAAATAAGATTTAATATTATTCAAAATAAAATAGTTTATTTGTGAATAGGAAAGAGAATTCGTGTTTCCTTTAGAAAGGAGTTTTTTTTTACTTGAAATTGGATTCCATAATTAATTAAAATAAAGGAGTTTATTTTGATTAAAGATTTTGATTAAAATAAAATAGTTTATTTTATTCAAAATTGGATAAATTAAAATAAAAGAAGTTTATTTTGATTTAAATTTGGATTAAAATAAAGGAGTTTATTTTGATTCAAAATTAGATTTTATACTAACTAAATCTGCCCATTAAATGATATCAATATATATATTGAATGTTTATTATTCATGAGATGAATGTTATTTATTGATACATATGGTGATGTGTATGATAATAAATGTGATTGATTATGGACTATTGACCAGTGTGATTGGATTTTGTTTTAGTTAGATGCATGAATGTATGGATTTTATTAAATGGGGTATGCGTACCTCGTCTTCTCTAATTTTTTCTTAATGTAAATTCTATCTCACTCCTATGTAGTTTCCCTTGACTGCTGATCAAGGTTTCTATTTATTTTAAATAGTTTTGTAATAGAAATAGTTAGAATTAATTTTGAAGAATTGGAGATCAAGGAGTAAGGAACGTGTGAAGACCCATTTGTAATGGAGCCCGGATTTAAATGTAATAGTTATATCTAAATATTAATTCTTGCACCCCTAGGGTTTGACCTTTTGGTTCACTTGGTGGCTCTAGTGAACCAAACTAGAATAAAAGTTCATAATCAATCCGGGTAGAATATATTATTCTACATGTGCATGCTTATACTGTATATATTATATATTATGCAAACATGCTTCGCATGTTTATTAATATGACACGTATTTTATATATATATGTGCATGTGCACTAAACAAGATGAGACAAATTAATAACAAACCCCTCAAATTTTTATATTAAGTCCTAAGCGTTCAAAGATATTTGGAATATCGAAGATCGCCTTCCAGCATGATAAAAATAATAGAGTATCAATTAATTATTATAAGTTTGTTGTGTCACCACAAGATTTATCTTAATTCTTTGAGATGTTAATTTTATCACATTTGATGCTTATAAAGAAAACTGAACAATGTTGTTTTGTTGTGTCACCACAAGAACAATATTTTTCCTTTTTAAATATATGGAGTGCTAGGTTGGACTTAATTTGAATAATTTTGATTCAGATGTGCCACCACTTGATCAAAATAATCTAAGAGGCAAAATACAAGGAGTTGCATAGTTGATATAATTGACAAGAGTTGTCTACCTATTTATTTATATATAGTTTGTTGTGTCACCACAAGGCTATATACATTTGAAATGGGATCCTTATTCTCACTAGCAAATCTTTAATTAGATTTTGCCGAACTATATAAGTGAGGGTAATATAGTTTGAAGAAAATAGTGGGAGATACCAATTTAAAATAAGACCTAAATTATTTTGGTAATTAATAAAAGAAAGCATGCTAAAATGTTGTTAAGAACAAATTTATTTACAGAATTTTACAATGTCTACATTACTATCACTGCGAAACATATTAGATGTTAATTAACAGGACCGAATTACTCGGATTGGTTAAGAAATTTGAGAATAGTTCTCACAGCTGAAAAGCTATCTTATGTCCTTAATACACCTATCCCTGCAATGGTTGCAGACAATGCCTCTGAGGAAGAGATTGCTACTTTTAGAAAGTGACAAGATGATGCACAGTTAGCTCAATGCATCATGCTCGCATCCATGAGTAACGAGCTTCAGCGTCAGCATGAAACTATGGATGCTCCTACTATACTCCTGCACGTCAAGTTGTTGATGGAAAGGAAAGTAGGACTGATAGATATCAAATATCTAAGGAGCTCTTCCGATCTAGAATGACCAATGACACTACAGTACAGACAAAAGTCCTTAACATGATCAATTTGATTGACCAATAAGGACAACTAGTTTTGTCATGGATGGAGAGTTGAGCCAAGATTTGATCTTGCACTCACTCTAGGACTCCTTTCACAATTGAAGTGAATTTTTTATATAAACAAGCTAGCTATCAGCCTCGCTGATTTGCTTAACATGTTGAAAAATGTTGAGAGTCACTTTCCAACCAAGAAAGACCATGTCTTACTGGTAGGGGCCAAAGGATCTTCTGAAAAGAAGAATGATTCAAAGAAGGTAAATAGAAAAGCAAAAATAAAGGATAATAAAGAACAAAACTGATACAGATAGCACATGAATTTGCTTCCACTGCAATAAGCCTGGACACTGGAAAGAAACAACGAGAAGCATCTTGCAAAGGATAACCAAAAGAAACTTAGTGAAGTTTCGGTTACAAATATAGTTTTTGTTCATGATTAAAATAAATTTTTCTTTAAGTCAAGGTTCTACTTGGGTATTGGATACCAGCTTTGGTTATCATAAATATAGATTTATGAAAGGACCAAGCAGAAGTAGAAAGCTAAACAAATATAAGTAATCCTATGTGTGGGAAATGAAGCAAAGGTTTCCACATTATGTAAGACCCCAATTTTTATAAATAAAGATGAATTTTCTATAAATATCATTTTTGAATATTATGGAGTTAATTTGATATAATGTTATAGTTGTGGGCAATATTTATAAATTTTGCAAAGTACGCAAGTTGTTATATAATATTCGATTGGTCGGGGAATATTCGTTTTAGCTGGAAATATTCGTACAACGGCACAATCATTGGTGGACCCCACAACGGAATTATTGTCGGATTGAGAAAACGAAAAAAATATTTTATTAAAAATAACGGCGGAAGTTTTACCATTAATACTGTTGAACTACTCGGTAGTAAAAGTACAGTAATACGTGTGGTTGCATAGTAGCACACGGTATTGATTATTAATACTTATGTGAGAAGTCACTCAGTTTGATTCAATTATTGTCAGTTAATAATATGAATTATTTAGCGATAATGAAGTTTTGTTTTATTCGTATTTTAACGTAATAAAACAGAAACATCTTTTTATATAAAACAGAATACTTTATTAAAGTTATTCTATAAATAGAATATATTATATTTTATTTAAAAAATTTTTCTTTAAATATGGACCGTCAGATTAAAGTAATCAATCTGGACCGTTCATGGATTAGTTACCATGCATTCCATTTTTCTATAAATAGCAGCTCATTCCTTCATTATTTCTTACGAATTCACTGAACTCTAGAGAGAGAAACTATAGAGAGAAACTATAGAGAGAGAGAGAAGAAAAGTATTCTGCTACTTAACTACTTCCTTATTTCAGTTCTTCTTTAAAATGGTAAGGGGTATTATTCTTTCTTATTCATGAAGAGAACTGTTGTTATTCCATTTCTTATTATTCTGTTGGAATAACCTGTATACGCGGCCTACCCTATACTTGGTGACATTCTTCTGTTATTCTGTTGGAACATCCTGTCTGTGTGTTTTACACCGAACCTAGTTCCGTCTTTATTATTACTCTGTTGGAACATCCTGTCTGTGTGTTTTACACCGGACCTGGTTCCGTCTTGTTATTATTCTGTTAGAACATCCTGTCTGTGCGTTTACGCCGGACCTGGTTCCATTATTTATTATTCTGTCGGAATATCCTGTCTGTGCGTTTACGCCAGACCTGGTTCCATTATTTATTATTCTGTTGGAATAACATGTCTGTGCGGTCTATCGCATGCCGAGTGATTTCTTTTGTTATTCCATTCTTTAATATACTCAGTTGGTTAAGTTTTAACTTCTATACTCCATAAAATTAGTGGAATATCCTTGATAATTGCGGTTCATCCAGTATCTTTTCATGAAAATATTCTTCTAAGCATTCTTGAATTTTACTCCACAAAGCAGTATCATGTTGACAATTTGGACGTTGTTAATTCTTGGATAAATTAATTCTTGAACTTGTTTTATTGAATTCTTATATCATTGTCATCATCCTCATGTTTATAAAATGTTGAAAGTCATCTATGGCATGTAATGCATAGATGGACTTGGTATGATTATAACCAGGGATTATTTGGTGTAATCCTGACCGTAATGTTACAAATGATGTGGTAAAAGTCCTCATTGGCCCGTAGTGCATTGATGGATAGTTGTTGGCACGATCATGGCCATTAATGAATACACGAATATCCTTGGCCGTAGTGCAGGGGTGATTCGATGATGTGGATTATTTTATTAAGCTAAGTCCTAGCGATAACAGTGTTGAAAAACCTTTTAAATCATAGAAGATAGTAGATTTTATTCTCTACTTGACTCTTTTAATGGATTGCTTGTTCCGCTGCAGTTAAACTTGATGTTCGTTATATTTTATCAGTTTAACACTGTTAAAGGCTAATGATAATTTATTCTGCATTATCTTAGTCATAATATTTCTTACTGGGATAGTTGAGCTCACCCTTTCTTTCACTGTTCTCTTCAGGAAATGAGAATATAGCTGGGACGAGTCGGGGAACGGAGTGATGGACCAGATGATAGTATTAGTAGTCCTCACTATTCTATTAAATAGTGTGACAATAATTGTAATGAGGACTCCTTTTGAGTTTGTATAGTCTCTAGTAGACAATAATTGTATTCAAACTCACAGTTATGTTTTGTCGTATTGTACACGACAGTTGTATTTGTATTCTGTACCATGTATCTGACGACCCAAGATGGGTGATGTATACATAATTTTGGGGGCGCCACAGTTGGTATCAAAGCTTAGGGATATGATCCCTGGCTAAGATGTGAGAATAGAACTAGGAGGGGAGAGACGGGGAATTCCTTCGCTAGTATGACCTACCTAAGTTTATTTGCATGGTATTTAATTGGTCGGTCATAATGTAAGGATAATATATGACATATCAATTAACTTTTGTTTTGTGCCAGTATCTGAAAATGGCATCTGAGAATGTTGAGAATAGCAATGGAGCACAGGCGACTGTTGATTCACCACATATCAATAATCAGGATAATGTGCATCAGGAAGGTGACAATCCTCATGCAAACAAAAACACTGACCAGATGATGAATGATGGAATGTTCAGAAGCTTTATGCAGTTCATGTAACAGCAGGCGAGAGCGGCTCCTGTCCAAAATATAGGTAGAAACACTGAAAACTCTCGGACGGTCACCGCTAAATAGTTCAAGTAGCTGGGACCACCGGAGTTTAACGGAGAGCCAAAACCACTTATAGCGAAAACATGAATAAAGCAGATCACCAAGATATTTGATGTCTTGGGATGCTCCGAGGAGCAAAAGGTTCCCTTTGTCGCCTTTATGTTGCGAGGAGAGGCAGATTACTGGTGGGAATCGATTAAGCGTACTCAACCTGCCGCACTGAAGATGTCTTGGGAGAAGTTCCAAGAGCTGTTCAATGACAAATACTTTCCCGAAAGTGTTCGTCACATGAAGGAGGTGAAGTTCATCAAATTGGAGCAGAATAATATGACCGTGTCGCAGTATGAGGCTAAATTTACTGAGTTGTCCCGGTTTGTGTCCCACTTGGTGGATAATGAAGAGCGAATGACGCAAATGTTTTTGTGAGGTTTGAAACCTGAGATACGTCAACATCTTATTTCTCATAAACTGTGTTTGTATTCAGATGTTGTGAATAGGGCTCAGTTAGTGGAGCGCGATAAAGAGTCAACGCAACCGAAAGAGAGCAGTCGGCAAAATGATAATACCAGTGAGAGCAGTCATCGAAGCGGTGACAACAAGCGTGGAGGGAATCAACAGGCTAGAAATGGTAACCACTTCGGTGGTAATATGGGCCAAAATAATAAGAATGGTCATTTCAAGAAGAGGAGATTCAACAATGATGGAAAGACGTCAGCACCAGCACCCGTTGTTAAGGAAGGAGAACGACCACCTATCATATGTTTCAAATGCGGAGGGGAGGGGCACATCAGTTCAAACTGCGCGTTTCCGTCTAAAGCATGTTATAATTGTGGAAGAGAAGGTCATTTAGCTCTATTTTGTCGTTTACCAAAAATAAGTTCAGCCAAGATGGAGACACTAAAGGCCGTCCCATAAAAGTCAAAACCGGTAGTGCAAGGGAGAGCGTTTGTTGTGACCTCCCAGAAAGCAAGGAACCCGAATGAGGTCATCACGGGTAAGCTTATCATAAACTCTAACGAAGTCTATACTTTATTTGATACCGGTTTTACCTATTCTTTTATTTCTCCTACTTGCGCTCATCGATTAAATTTGACTCCGGAGAAATTAGACTTTGACTTATCTGTTGAAACTCCATTGGGAGAAACCTTCATTACATCCACGGTTTATAAGTCTTGTTTGGTTCAAGTTGGTACCCACACATTACCTGTCGATCTTATTTCATTAAAAATACTTGCATTTGACGTGATTCTAGGGATTGATTGGTTAACTACTCATCATGCAAAAATTGATTGTTTTCGTAAGGTTGTTAGCTTTCATATTCCTAATCGACCTATTATGCGAATTCAAGCAACCAAACAATTAAAATCAATCGCTGTCATCTCAAGCCATAAAGCTATTCGTTTATTAAAAAACGGATGTCAAGCTTTCTTAGCTCATGTCACGGATCTAAACAAAAATACGTCAGTTTTGAATGATATTTCTATTGTTAATAAATTCCCTGACGTATTCCCTGAAGAACTTCCTGGCCTACCCCAGAGCGTGAAATTGAATTTTGTATCGACCTTGAACCCGGTACAAAACCCATTTCGAAAGCCCCATATCGAATGGCTCCTATTGAACTTCAGGAGTTAAAGATCCAACTGCAGAAATTGTTAGACATTGGCTTTATTCGTCCTAGTACTTCTCCTTGGGGTGCTCCTGTGCTATTTGTTAAGAAGAAAGATGGAAGTATGCGACTTTGTATTGATTATCGGGAGTTGAATCATGTCACATCAAAAATAGGTACCCATTGCCACGTATTGATAACCTGTTTGACCAGATGCAAGGAGCATAATTCTTTTCAAAAATCGATCTTCGTTCTGCATATCATCAGCTGAAGGTTAGAACTGAGGATATTCCAAAGACGGCTTTCAGAACTCGGTACGGGCATTATGAATTCCTAGTCATGTCCTTTGGATTGACTAATGCTCCTGTTGCCTTCATGGATATGATGAACCGGGTATTCAAAGAATATTTAGATCACTTTGTGGTCGTCTTTATTGATGACATCCTTATTTATTCCAAAAGCCGTGAAGATCATGAGAAACACTTGAGGCTGGTACTCCAAAAGCTTTGTGAATACAAGCTTTATGCCAAGTTGAAGAAATGCGAGTTCTAGCTGGAGGAGGTAGCATTCCTTGGGCACGTAGTATCAAGTCGTGGAATATCAGTTGACCCGGCAAAGATTGAAGCTATTCAAAGCTGGGAGCAACCTAAATCAGTGACCAAAGTACGTAGCTTTCTTGGTTTAGCTGGTTATTATCGGAGATTCGTGAAAGGATTTTCTCGAATTGCTACTCCATTAACTCATCTGACTCGGAAAGATACAAAGTTCGGTTGGAGTGAAGAATGTGAGAAGAGTTTTCAAGAACTCAAGAGGAGACTCATTTCAGCACCTAACAATACCATCTGGCTCGGAGGGATTTGTCATCTACAGTGATGCTTCGAGCAAAGGGTTGGGATGCGTTCTCATGCAACATGAAAAAGTCATAGCCTATGCATCAAGACAACTCAAGGAATATGAGAGGAATTATCCTACTCATGATCTAGAGTTGGCAGCTGTTGTCTTTGCACTTAAAATTTGGAGGCATTACTTGTATGGGGAGAAGGTGGAGATCTTTACGGATCATAATCAAATATTTCTTCACTCAAAAGGAACTCAACATGCGACAACGACGTTGGCTTGAACTGTTAAAAGATTATGATCATACCATTCAATACCATCCTAGAAAAGCAAACGTGGTAGCTGACGCATTGAGTAGAAGATCATATGCAAGTACGAGTGCGATATTGTCAGCACAAAGGCCCATTTTGTGTGACTTGCAAAGGATGGAGATAAAGTTAAAGACTTCAGGGACCTATGTGATGATGGTGAATATACAAGTAGAACCAACTTTAATCGATAAAGTTAAAGCTGCTCAAGCTACAGACCTGGAGCTGATGCGTATGAGGAAGAAAGTGCAAGAAGGTGATATGCCGGAAGCAAGAATCGATGAAGAAGGAATACTTCGAGTCAACTCCAGACTTTGTGTTCCTAACAACCCTGATTTAAAGTATGAAATCATGATGGAGGCGCACAACACACCGTTTGCAATCCATCCTGGAAGTACCAAAATGTATCATGATCTTTGTCATACATTTTGGTGGAGCAATATGAAGAGATAGATAGCGCTGTTTTATCTCAAGGTGTCTAACTTGTCAACGAGTCAAAGCGGAGCATCAAGTACCAAAAGGTCCATTGCAACCACTTAAAATTTCAGAATGGAATTGGGAGCACATTACCATGGATTTTGTTACCGGTCTTCCTAAGGTTTCTCAAGGTATAGATGCGATTTGGGTCATTGTTGATAGATTAACCAAGTCTGCTCATTTCTTACCGATACGAGAAACTTATACACTTGAACGTCTTGCTCGTATGTACATAAACGAGATTGTAAGACTGCATGGTATGCCAGTATCCATAGTTTCTGATCGAGACCCAAAATTCACTTCACGATTTTGGGTTAGTTTACAAAAAGCTATGGGCACGAATTTACGATATAGTTCGGCATATCATCCTCAGACGGACGGATAATCAGAGAGGACTATTCAAACTCTAGAAGATTTATTAGGACTTTGACTTCAAGGGAAGTTGGGACAAGTTCTTACCATTGGTGGAGTTTTCCTATAACAACAGTTATCAAGTAAGTATTGGCATGGCTCCATTCGAAGCATTGTATGGAAGAAAATGTCGTTCTCTAGTATGCTGGGATGAGGTGGGTGAAGCAACGTTGTTGGGACCGGAGTTGGTACGTATGACTACAGAAAAGATTCAAACGATCCGATAACGTATAAAAACCTCACAAGATCGACAAAAGAGTTATGTTGATCTTCATCGAAAGGACGTGAAATTTGATATAGGAGATCATGTGTTCTTACGTGTTGCTCCATGGAAAGGATTTACGAGATTTGGAAAGAGGGGAAAGCTCAATCCTCGATTCATCGGTCCATTTTTAATCCTCGATCGGGTAGGAACTGTGGCTTATAGACTCGCTTTACCTCCAAGTATGTCTCGTGTTCATAACATTTTTCACATATCCATGTTACGTAAATATGTGGAAGACCCGAACCACATTATTGAGTTAGAACCGGACAAAATAACAGAAGATTTGACGTATGAAGAAGTTCATATTCAAATCATGGATAAGAAGGAACACATTCTACGCTCCAAGGTTATACCTCAAGTCAAAGTTTTGTGGAGAAACCACGATGTTAAGGAAATAACTTGGGAGTTAGAATCTGAAATGAAATCAAGGTATCCTTACCTCTTCGACATACCAGGTACATACCCTAATTTTGAGGACTAAATTTCATAAGAAGGGGAGGTTGTAAGACCCCAATTTTTATAAATAAAGATGAATTTTCTATAAATATCATTTTTGAATATTATGGAATTAATTTGATATAATGTTATAGTTGTGGGTAATATTTATAAATTTTGCAAAGTACGCAAGTTGTTATATAATATTCGATTGGTTGGGGAATATTAGTTTTAGTAGGAATATTCGTACAACGGCACAATCATTGGTGGACCCCACAACAGAATTATTGTCGGATTGAGAAAATGACAAAAATATTTTATTAAAAATAACGGCAGAAGTTTTACCATTGATACTGTTGAACTACTCGGTAGTAAAAGTACAGTAATATGTGTGGTTGCATAGTAGCACACGGTATTGATTATTAATGCTTATGTGAGAAGTCACTCAGTTTGATTCAATTATTGTCAGTTAATAATATGAATTATTTAGCGATAATGAAGTTTTGTTTTATTCGTATTATTAACATAATAAAACAGAAACATCTTTTTATATAAAACAGAATACTTTATTAAAGTTATTCTATAAATAGAATATATTATATTTTATTTAAAAGATTTTTCTTTAAATATGGACCGTCGGATTAAAGTAATCAATCTAGACCGTTCATGGATTAGTTACTATGCATTCTATTTTTCTATAAATAGTAGCTCATTCCTTCATTATTTCTTACGAATTCACTGAACTCTATAGAGAGAAACTATAGAGAGAAACTATAGAGAGAGAAGAAGAAAAGTATTCTGCTACTTAACTACTTCCTTATTTCAGTTCTTCTTTAAAATGGTAAGGGGTGTTATTCTTTCTTATTCATAAAGCGAACTGTTGTTATTCCATTTCTTATTATTCTATTGGAATAACCTGTATACGCGGTCTACCCTATACTTGGTGACATTCTTCTGTTATTCTGTTGGAACATCCTGTCTATGTGTTTTACACCGGACCTGGTTCCATTTTTATTATTACTCTGTTGGAACATCCTGTCTGTGTATTTTATACCGGACCTGGTTCCGTCTTGTTATTATTTTGTTGGAACATCCTGTCTGTGCGTTTACGCCGGACCTGGTTCCATTATTTATTATTCTGTCGGAATATCTTGTCTGTGCGTTTACGCCAGACCTGGTTCCATTATTTATTATTCTGTTGAAATAACCTGTCTATACGGTCTATCGCATGCCGGGTGATTTCTTTTGTTATTCCATTCTTTATTATACTCAGTTGGTTAAGTGTTAACTTCTATACTCCATGAAAATAGTGGAATATCCTTGATAATTGCGGTTCATCCAGTATCTTTACATGAAAATATTCTTCTAAGCATTCTTGAATTTTACTCCACAAAGCAGTATCATGTTGACAATTTGGACGTTGTTAATTCTTGGATAAATTAATTCTTGAACTTGTTTTATTGAATTCTTATATCATTGTCATCATCCTCATGTTTATAAAATGTTGAAAGTCATCTATGGCATGTAATGCATAGATGGCCTTGGTATGATTATAAACAGGGATTATTTGGTGTAATCATGACCATAATGTTACAAATGATGTGGTAAAAGTCCTCATTGGCCCGTAGTGCATTGATGGACAGTTGTTGGCATGATCATGACCATTAATGAATACACGAATATCCTTGGCCGTAGTGCAGGGTGATTCGATGATATGGATTATTTTATTAAGCTGAGTCCCAGCGATAACAGTGTTGAAAAACTTTTAAATCATAGAAGATGGTAGATTTTATTTTCTACTTGACTCTTTTAATGGATTGCTTGTTCCGCTGTAGTTAAACTTGATGTTCATTATATTTTATCAGTTTAACATTGTTGAAGGCTAATGATAATTTATTCTGCATTATCTTAGTCATAATATTTCTTACTAGGCTAGTTGAGCTCACCCTTTCTTTCACTGTTCTCTTCAGGAAATGAGAATATAGCTGGGACGAGTCGGGGAACGGAGTGATGGACCAGATGATAGTATTAGTAGTCCTCACTATTCTATTAAATAGTGTGACAATAATTGTAATGAGGACTCCTTTTGAGTTTGTATAGTCTCTAGTAGACAATAATTGTATTCAAACTCACAGTTATGTTTTGTCGTATTGTACACGACAGTTGTATTAGTAAGTTGTATTTGTATTCTGTACCATGTATCTGACGACCCGAGATGGGTGATGTATACCTAATTTTGGGGGCGTCACACATTAGCTAGAGAAACTTATAGTTTAGCAATGCCTATGGGCAAATCTATTAAGTCAATAAGTTATTATTGTATTCCAGTTCTTATTAGAAATATTATTTCCATTTTTTGTTGTTGGACAATGAAATCTTTGGTATTATATTTAAGAACAATTGTTGTTCTATTTATAATAATAATGTTTTGTATAGAACTGAAATATTACTTAATGGATTTTGTATACTTGACTTGCGTGAAAATAATTTTATAAATTGAACAACTAGTATAAGAAAAGGAGATGATCATTCAAAGAGTTGAATGTGTGTATTTGCTGAAATACAAGTGTGAATTATTTGAACGGTTCAAAGAATTCAGAAGTGAAATAAATTGACAAAGTATTAAGATTCTTTGATTAGATCAAGGAATAAATACTTGTGCTAGATCATCTCAAAATGGTTTTCTCACAATGGACGCCTCCTGATACGCAATAATTGATTGATGTATCTGAAAGAAAAAATTGTACCTTGTTGGACATGGTGCGGTCCATAAATGATTTTACCGACATTCCAGTATCCCCCTAGGGTAATGTCCTAGAAATGGCTGCATATCTACGAAAAGGTAACCTCAAAATCCGGCCCCGAGACTTTATAAAAGTAATGGACACGGAGGATTCCTAATCTTAAGTATGTTAAGATAAGGGTTGTCCAACTTATGTGAAAATATTTCAAAGGATAAGCTTGGGACAAGATTTGACAAGTGCAATTTGTGGGACATCCTAAAATAAGTTTAGGGTATATATTCTATAATCCTACTTAGCAAAAGGTGTTTGTTGTGAAACACGCTACCTTCTAAGATGAAGGTGTTTATCATTGAAGGGGCTAGTGGGAGGATAATAGAATCTTGAAGAGTTCAAGAACCACAAAATACTATAAGTCAAATAAGAGGAACTTGTAGATAGACCTATTGTACCACAACCAAATCGTAAATCTGGAATAATATTGAAGATACCTGGGAGGTATGAATTCATCATGGATGATGATGATGAGGTACGCATCATAGAAGATGATGATCCAGTTACATACGATGAGAGAAGAGTTGTAGACACTCAAAGAAATGGATTGAAGCAAGTTTCTCAAAAATGGAACATTCATTTTGATGAGAAAATCAAAAGAATTTGATTTTATCAAAAACAAGAATGAATCTAGTGTGTACAAAAGAGTTAGTAGGAGCATCGTGACATTCCTAGTATTATATATTGATATACTACGGATATGGAATGACATGCCAATGCTAGAATCAGTAAAGATAAAGTTGTCTAAACATTCTTTCATGAATGATTTGGGAAGAGTATCTTAATTGGGGATACAAATCTATATAGATATTTTTAAGAGGATGCTCTACTTAACCCAAGGAACCTATATTTATTTGATGCTAAAGTCGTTTAGCATGGTAAACTCCAAGAGATGTCTCATGTTGATGAGCCCTGGAGTGTATCTCTCTTAATAGTTCTCATAGACTTCTGAAAAGAGAGATCGCATGAGTGACAATCATGTATGCAATGAAATGTATGAGAACTGATGTTGATCAGTCATATTCTGGAGAAGTTCACTGTAAGATAGTAAAAAATATCTTAAAGTACTTGACCGACACTAAGGATATGATCATATTTATGGTGGGTCTGAATTAAAACTAGAGGGCTTAACAAACTCAAGTTTTTTTTTTCAAACAGACCAAGACAACAGAAAATCCATTTTAAGGTAAAGCGTTACCTTGAACAGCGGTGCAGTGAATTGGAAAGGTTCCAAACAACAAAGAGTTGCTGGTTTAGTGATAAAGACAAAGTATATAGCTGTAAATGAAGCTGCAAGTTGATTGTTTGGATGAAAAGTTCATTACAGAACTAGAAATAGTTCCTAAGTCTCATCTTGGATCTAAACATGTGTTGTGGCACTTTCATTTGATTATAGGAATCATTAAAAGATGGGAAATCACTATAGAGATAGTGGACTCTGAAGAACAACATTTCATATCCATTAACTAAAGCTTATCCAACAGCAGGATAATCGTCACTTAGAGAAGAAGGGTATGAGATATCATGACGATTGGCTTTAGTGCAAGTGGGAGATTGAAAGTAGTATGCACACAAGCCAATCATGTTTGATGATAAAACATATACTTTGTAACAATCTTATTCATTTATTAATAAAAAGTATTAATTAATTAAAGATTTTTAATTATCTACATGATGCTGTTTTATAATATGTGATAAACCTATAGTTTTAAGCAATGATTTTAGAATAATGATGATGATCATTCTAATGAGATCTAAATTCTTAGAAAGCTTAAAACTAAAATAGTTCCCAATCGTTGGATTACTAAATTAGGGATTAGTGAATCCGGATAGATTGGTACATACGTTGCTTGCTCATTGGATGAGGATGATTGATCTCATGATCATTTATGTGGAGACACTAAAGCAAGTATGTAGGTGCTTATTAGAGAATAAGTTCACTAAACGTGGCTCGCTAAGGAATACCTAATGGAGTTTTACTTGCCTATCAATAGGAATTCCTGTAGTGATAGTAGTACAAGTGATCCTTGGACTTGAGATTATCATAGTATCTTGTGTATGATGAGTTATACTTTAACTTATTCCTTAAGACCCTTAAGGTATATCAAAGGGTATGCTTGGGTATAATAAGTTGTATATGGAGATAATGTATGATCAATAAAGAATCTACCTCTTCTAGTAAAAGAAGAGAAATGTCCTATGTGATTCGATAAATGACAACCGAGTAGTCCTTGGCCAAGGAATAATGAAATTAGAAAGGAGTTTCTAATTTGCATTATTTGGTGTTGTGCATTTAAGGATCGAAATACATATAATTAAATAAAATAAGACTTGACAGTAATTCCATGTCTTATATTTAATTGGGACATTGTATGGTGGAAGGTTTGAATTGTACGGTAACTATTTACTCAAAGGTTTTTTTATGATTAATGTTGAAATTTATATTATTTGAAAAGTCGTTGATCGCTAAGGAGGCTTATCCCTATTGTAGAATAAATATTATTTATTTAAATAAATTAATATTTTAATTTATTTATTTAAATAAGATCAGAATTGTTCTAATTGATTTATTCACAACTGGTTTAATATGAAGAACCTAAAGGGTCACACCATAAAAGGAAAAATAATTATTTAAGAAGTTAATGGCATAATCGTAATAATAAGTTAAGTATATTTAATTTAATCTATGATGATAGAATAAATTAAATAGCTTAATATTTATTATTTAATATTTAAAAAATATTAAATATAAATTAATAAGAGGAGTCTTATTATTATTATTACTATTATTATTATTTAATTTCTAAAGGAGTTTGGGAATTAATTAATAAAAGTACTCTCATTTATTCTTAATAAGATTAGGAGGCTAATTAATTAAAAGTTTAATTAATTATTCCTAATAAGATTAGGAGCCTAATTAATTAAAGGAGTTTAATTAATTAAAATAAAGCTCAATTCCTTAATTGTTAAGGAGGGTTGCCTACATCTATAAATAAGAGGAGTCTTATTATGGATGTAGAGTTGTTGTTGACTTTTTCACAACATACGCAGTTTCAATAGTTAGAGAGTACGTTCTTTTTCTATAGAGATAAAAACCTAGGATTTAGCCAAATACCCATTTTCTTGAATATTTTTTCTTCCTTGGTGGATCACCTCTGGAGGCCAAACACTTGGGTGGCTAACGTTGATCAAAGGAAGGAACCAAACACGGTGGATTCAAGTTGAATGCAAAAAAGATTTGGAGGAGAACTTGTATTTGAGGAAGCTCAAATCTTCAAGGGTATGATTCTTGTTCTTTATCTTTTCATTTAATTAATAATTGTGCATAAAGAATGATCTGGGTATATGGTTTTGTAAAATTTTAAAACTCTGATTTTTCACGTTTCCGCTTACTTTGTGCAATTTGATTGCGTTCATGAATATTACAAACCTAACAATCTCATTATGATTTCTTTATAGTTTTCTGGGGCATGCCCCTTAACCAGTGTATTTATGCTTTTTTTATGAATAAACAAATTTAGCGAAAATAATAATAATAATAATAATAATAATAAATAATAATAATAATAATAATAAATTTTGGCTTAGTTTAACTCTATGGTCTCTATTACTCAGATAAGTGAGCCCTAGGGGTGTCTCTACATCTAGCGCCCTAAAACCATCTAGTTTAGGAGTAGTTGGTGAAAAGTTCGCTAAAAGGGTAATTTTGAAAAGACTAAGAGAGTTAAGCATTGCACAAGTCAGACTGAAAAATAATAATAATAATAATAATAATAATAATAATAATCTTGACTGGTTTAGTTTTGTGGCCTTTACTACTCGAATTATTAGATCCGTAGGGGTGTCTTAACACCTAAAGCCAATTGGCATGGGAGTCATTGGTCGAAAGCTTGCTACATGGGTAGTGAAAAGCCTAATAAAACTAGACATTGAACACGTTAGTGAACTAATAAAGGTAATAAACCTTATTGATACCCCTTAGCTTAGAATTTTGCTTGCTATAGTCGGATTGGATGTGTTCACCGTTGGAGTTAAGAAAAACTGAACTTTCTTTCTAAGAAATTAATTATATAGATGATTTGAGTTATAATTGATTAAATTAGTAGAATTGCACACACACAACATGGATGTTGACGGGTATATTTCATTGATTGGTTAGAGTTGGATACTTTGCATTGGTTAGAAGTTTTGTTTGAGATATATATGCTATCTTTGAGGCCTAAAAATTGGATGCTATGTTGCTTGATTATTTGATTCATAGGCATGTAGTTAGTTTGCTTTTGCATTAGTTGTTTTGCTTGAGGACAAGAAAAGTCTTGAGTTTAGGGGTATTTAATGAGTGGGTTTTATACCTACAAATCAACTATCTTTTAAGCTTGATTCTTTGTTGCTTTGAGTGTTTTTAATATCATTTTACTTTTTTGGTGTTTGCATTGTAGGAACTGGGTTTGGAAGGTGAAAAGAGGAAAATCTGGAGATAAAGGAAAATTTGCAGCTTCTAGGCTCAGGTGAAACCGCTGGAGCGAAATTCTTAGTTCAACTAAACCACCAGGGCGAACTCCTCAAGGCATTGAATCCATCGGGGCGAATTGGTCGGGAAAAAGACAGTTACTTTATTTTGAGAGATTGATTTTGGAAAGGATTCTGATAGCTTCTTTAGGAAGGGAACGTCAGAGATATTAAAGGCACACGGAGAGACATAAAAGGAGAAAAAATAAACCCTAAATTGAATTAAGCTATTGGAGAATTGAAGTAAAGAAGAAAGCAAGAAGGATTCGAGGCAAGAACGGAGAAGAGACAAAGGATTGCTACATAATTTTTCATCTCTTTCTTTATCTTTTACTTGTATTCAAACTGCTTTATCACTTGTGGATTTTGGAGTTTAATTCAATGATATTGAACTAATTTTCTATTTAAGACTACAATGGATCTTATTGTGTATTTGGGATTGACATGCTTCCGTATTAAGTTATTGAGAATTATTATAGGATTGTCTATTATGATTTGTGCTTAAATATTAATTGTCTAGCCAGTAATTACAGTAGTAATCTATATGAACTCGAGAGATGGATATAGGTTTAGACTTAATCATAATAACATGTGATTATGTTTTCTGCATGTAGTTAGAATTCATGATTTCTGTCTAGGATAGAGATATACATATACATCGCATGTAATCTAATAAAGATCATGTGCTTAAAATCCTCTTTAATTATAATTCACATAGAGATATAATGGATTAGTTAATTAGGGTGTTCATCTTAATTCTAGCATTTCTGGATTTAAGTTGATTTGAGTATGTTGCATTGAGAGATGGTCATATTTACTTATGTGTTCTTGATTAACAATCTGGAATAATTAATGTGGCTTAACAGGAAGTGTGTTGATCTAAGTGAAGTAATAAGTGAAATTATAGTCTTAAGTCTTCATTATCTGATTAAATCTTATGGTAATTAGTTTAGATTTAATTAATTAGTTAATTTTAAAAATTTCATAACATTGATCATCTGTTTAAAGAAACTGAGATAATACAAAATTGGTGCTTGTTAGAATAAAATACAATTTATTTTCTCCGTGGAACGATACTCGACTTATCACTTTATTACTTGTTGACCACATATACTTGCGTGTTATGCTCAATTGGATTTTGACCAACATAGAGCTATGGTTTCAGACCCTACTCAAACCTTCTTATCTTCCTTTCTTTAGTGTCCACTTGGTATGGAGAAAACCTAACCAGTTCATTGAACTTGGCAGCGTATTGGAAAACTTTCATATCTCCCTACTTCAGTTCTAAGAATTATATCTCTATACGGCTTAGCAAACTCTGAGAGAAATAATTCTCAAAGTATAACTTATTGAATCTTTCCCACACAAGCACTCCTGCTTCGGCCCTATTCCTATTGGCTTCCCACCAAAAATTGGCCTCACCCTTCAACATATATGTAGCAAAAGTATTCTTTTGCTCAAATCCACGATTGAGCCTCAATAAGCTTAGTGGTCCCCTTAAACTCAGGTGGTCCCACACTCTTGAAGTCATTGAAACTAGCTACATTTACCGCTGACGGGTTCACATTTGTGTTAGGGTTAAGAGAATTTGTATCCTTAAAGGCTCTTATTAATCGATCTAAAAATTGTTGTATGGGGTCTCTTTGACTTCAAGCCTTACATTCATTTTCGCTTTCTGAGGCTTCATTCCTATTTCTATTTTCTAGTGGTCTTCCTCGACCTCTGCCCTTTTACGACATTTTTCTGTTAATAAAATATTTATTGTTATTAATATTTCAATAACTATTTCAAAGCATTTTAACTTACATTTACTAAGACATACTTATCACAAAGCATATTTAACACAAATTTATATTAATATGCTTTTTATAATATATTTCGCTTTATAGCTTCTGCTATTTACATTCCCTATTCCTCTATTTCAAACAAAATGAGGAGATTTATAATTATTACACAACTTATACAAAATTTGGGACTTACAAAAGATATCTCGCTACTTATATAAAATCTAGGATTTACACACCACACACATATGCATATACATACATACCATTTATTATATCTTTTCCTATGTATAGCATATTATTCTACTTCTTTGCGCTTC
This sequence comes from Panax notoginseng, assembly GCA_016801055.1. Taxonomy (NCBI): domain Eukaryota; kingdom Viridiplantae; phylum Streptophyta; class Magnoliopsida; order Apiales; family Araliaceae; genus Panax; species Panax notoginseng. The sequence goes on from CM029013.1 coordinate 122,108,555, forward strand.
TTTCACCTGACTTCTTCTTTGAACAAATTCTTGTTTGGTGACTTGTCACCCTACATATAAAACATTTACCTTGCTTCAAATTAGGACAATGAGGACAGATATGTCCCTTTGTCCACAATTATAGCATGTATTATGTCCTTTATTTTATATGCCTTGATGTATTCTCCTACAGTTCTTACACTTTCCCATCCTGCTCTTGTCATTTTCTTGATTACTTCTAGAATTTCCTGGATCACTGACGTTTAATTTCCTTTTCTCCTTCTTAATCGGAGCTTCATACGATATGTTGCATTTGGCTCCCATTTTATCAACTTGAACCTTCAAATTATTTTGCTCCTCTATTATTTCAATTAATGCCTTATGTAAGTGACTATTTAGCAGTCTTTCCACTTTCCACATTTCCTTCAAAGAAAACATCTTATTCTTCGGAGCCTGCACTTCTTCTGACACTGGCTCAACCACTATTGATGCTATTACGACTTCTTTTTTTTCTTCTGCTCCTATTTCTAGCATTACCTAAGCTTCCTTAGGATCTTCTTCTACTTTTTCATTCAATTCCATTTTTGGATATTCATCACGATCACTGCCCAAATCTACCTTTGGTTCATCCCTTAAAGCTTTCTCAAGATCACTTTCATTGTGAGCCTCTACTTCAACTATTAGCTTGAGTGTTAGCTCTGATGGAACAATTAATTCCTTACTTATGACCTGAGGGTCTCTTACTTCCTCTTCGCCTAACATCTACACGTAAATTATCTTGATTAGTACATAATACACATTATATACACATAGCAAACAATAGTTTCATTTAAGTTACTTTTATTTTATTTTTGTGATGAATTTTCTCTATTCATCTCCTTTAAACTCTATTTGAGTTATTTATTTTATGACCCTTCTATCTAGCCTAAGGTGTCCCCACCTAAGGTTTCTAACCTATATTTCTGATACCAACCTGTGATGCCCCCAAATCCAGGTACTTAAAATCCGTATTCGGTGCTACACCATACCATTCATTCAAATTGTTAATATTAATAGTTATACCGAAAATATATTATTACATTAAGTTCAACTCGTCTACCCAGGTTCGAAGACCTTTAAGTACTTCATTATATGATAGATAAAGTATTATCACATTACAAAATTCTAACTATTACAAACAACGCCTTCCAACTACTCATTTAGCCTCCCTTTGCCTTTGTCTTTGCTGGACCCTACAATCCTGCCTAGCTAAAAACATTTAATTTCAAAACTAGAATGAGCATTCAATTGCTCAACAAGTAATTATAGTTAATAACCATCATGTAACCAATCTCAGAAACTTTCCTTACCTGCTCCTATAACTACTGATGAAATTTATAAGGTCTTAAAATCTAAGAAAAAGAATAAAAGCCCTGGGCCTGATGGTTTTAATGTAAACTTCTTCATTCATTGCTGGACAATTGTGGGAGTTGATTTCACTGCAGCTGTTCAATACTTCTTCTTCACATGTTGCATGCCTAAATGTATAAATTCCACACAGTCATTGCTCTTATCCCCAAAACTGCAACCCCTTCTTGTATGGCTGATGTCAGACCAATTTCCTGTTGTAATACCATTTATAAGTGTATCTCTAAGATCTTGGCTGAGAGATTAAAGTCAGTGCTTCCTTCCCTTATTGATGTTGCCCAGTCAGTTTTTATCAAAGGTCGAAGTATAAGTGATAACATCCTTCTTTCTCAAGAAATCTTTCAGAATTATCACCGATCTTCAGGCCCTCCTCGATGTGCTTTAAAAATTGATTTAAGTAAGGATTTTGACACTGTTTGTTTGGACTTCTTGTTTGTTACTCTTGTTTAGTTTCAGTTCCCACCTTTATTTATTGATTGGATTTGTGCTTGTATCACCACATCAATGTTTTCAATTGTTGGGCCATAATATTTTAAATCTATTGGGCTATCTTTATTTTGGGCCTTGGGAGCCATTGGGCCGAACCATTGGATAAATATGGTTCTATTTGGGTTTTAACCAGTGATGATGAGTGGGATAAGCTTTGAATGTCCACTCTGCATTTAATTAATGAGGATGGGACATAATCGGCCGGCGGTGGAAAAAGGTGACAAATAGTGGGGGAATGAGTCGGTGAGCTACTGTAGTGGGTTGGTGTCAGGGGGAGTCGGCAGCATGTAGGACAAAAGAAAGGGTATATGAGTACTGAGCGAAGAACAAAGGAGGTAACTGATATTTTCTCTTATCAAAATACTAGAGCTAAACACCTCCATTGTTATCCTTGTATATGCCTGTACTGACTCTCACGCCAGAGCTATCCCCCGATGGTCCAAGCCGTCAAGCTTCTGTTATTTACATGTTTACTCTGCAGGATAGGACGCGCTTTTACGTAATTGAGGTGCGTGCAAAGATCTTGGCATTAATATTGGCACTAAAAGGAGGGATGTCTAGTGTTTCTGGATTTCAATCACACATATTAATTGTTTTACGTCGGAAGCTATGGTGAGGAGTAAGACAGTTACCCCTGAAGGACAGCCGATGGCTGTGAGTTCATCTTTAAAACGAGTCTGTGTCAAGGATAGGCTGGGTCCTTTAAAAAGTATTCATGACAGCACTGCATCACGAGATGTTTCAGAAGGTTCTCATGCAAAGGCCCATGGTGATACCAAAAGAAGATTGTTTGTTACCGCTAATAAAGGAACTGACCAAGATCAGAGAAGGGTAGAAGGCACACCGCCCAGAACCCTATACCGAGATGGTCAGACTGACAGAGCATCCAAGTTGGCCAAGATGGCAGAAGAATCTGACAAAGCCTTAGAAGTCCTTCTAAAATAGAGGGAAGAGATTGTTGAACAGATGTTTCATATGGTCGAGATGAAAGATAAAGCATCAAGCTATGCTCAATCTGAAGATTATAACAGATCCGTGGAGAGGCGAATAAGAAAAGGAAAAGAGCCTATACACTTTGAATATGTGTCTCGAAGCCGACCTCGTGACCGGAGAAGGCCAACGAGCCATACTGTAACGCCCCAAAATCCGGTCTATTTTCACACCCGGATTCCGTACGTCACTATCCCATTTTCTTCCAAACATACATCATTATATACTAAAATATAATAACATATATTCTAAAATCCCAGGTTCTATAACCACAAAACCTCTTTCATTACAAATAATGATAATTACATTATTCATTACATCTTACACGAGTGACTTTCATCCGCCACAAAGGATTCATAACTGTTCATTAAACTAGTCTATAGTTTAACTCTATCATTCTATATTACAAGTCTTCACTTGCTCTTCACGCATATTCATATAATGAATGGCACTTCGTCTGAATACCGCTCAGCTTGATTTTTTCGGGATCCTTAAGTTCTTTCTAACATCGTTCGCTGAAAATATTTTTATTTAAAGCAAGTGTGAGCATTCAATTGCCCAGCAAGTCATAACAGTTGAACAAACAACTTCAAGAGTTTAAACATTCTTCAGAACCTCGATAACCGAACAAAGGTTATGAAGCAGCTTGAATAATAGGAATAATCTCGATTCCTATCATCTTAAAACCATACTCATTTTTACTTTGAAATACTTTCATTCTCTACTTTCTTTCAAGCACAATCGGTCTGGCTAGAATCAGTAGCACAAACTTAACAATAACGGTTCATGTATAAACCGAACATACTTGTATTGAACAGTTCGATCACAAAACAGTTCATCTCATAAAAACACCGAAGTGCTCACATTGTGACTCAAGGCCTCATACATACTACCATCTTGTACAAATATCGCACATTCACACATAGACAGAACCTCTCAAGTTCAACATCTGAGAAGTTTAGAAAATAGCATTCATTTAAAATATGAATGAAGTTAGGAAACTTGCCTTACGCATAGCTACAGCTTACAGTTTACGCTGAAATGCCTATTCCAAAACCCTATATAACAAATAAAGAAATAACAAGTACACCAATTAGTCATATACTTGACTTACGCATTGGTTTACTTAACTTTACTTTTTAAGGTTCGCGTTCTTGTAATTTAAGTTTACGCGACTAACTTTCATTACCAGATTATGGCTTTATGACATACTGAGATGTCTTACTCAACACGTTCATCATCTTTCATGATTCACATTCATATCTTCTTCTTATACTTCTCTAGGACTCAGCACACATCGCTTTTCTGCTAGTAGTCCATATGGTACTCTGAGTGGTTTCCCACAAACAACCAACAAACAAGTTCCCGTCTCATCTACACTGCCCACACAGTGAGTTAGATTAGTTGTCAGTTTTGTATATACCTTCGCTCTCTGAAGGAATTGTTTAGTCCATCTCCCATATGTCAACCATCAAAGGTTACGATTGTACTACAACCTAACTTACCTTAACTTATCCGAACCATTAAACTATAATGTTCGTTAAGTCAACTTCTTATTCCTTATGGCTTTCTGGCAACTAAATGCTATACCTCAGGAATCATTCTTTATTGTCTAAGTCATACAATCTTTTGTATACTCGGAACGATCATTCAATGTCAATACTATGATACCATAGCGTTAAACATTTCATATGAACTTATTCATATCTTACAACGTCCGGTTCCCTCAACTCGGAACATTGTCCAAGTTATACTTATTAACTCGGCTTCTTAACGTTATACGTTATTATCTCCAATTTAGTTTCTTCACCGTTCATGGTTAATCAACATTCTTCATTATATTACGGTTAAACCATACACAGGGTGTAGGTTCTGCCCGTTTAACACTCGCTTACACTCAACCCTTACGTTGGTTAAAGTGTCCAACGTTTACATTTCAATCTAACATTCTCATCCGACTTATATCAGACTTTCAGTAATCTTATTACCATTCGTTACGGCTCTCTTGATACCATTCGTATCTTACTTACTACCTTCATCAACGTCTATGTCATACAACCACGGTATACTTAGAACGTTCGTCCAATGCGAATACAATTCACAAGGATCATTTACATATTCAATCACGTTGCTCGTCTCTTAATCTCTCATTCAACCTTTACTCAAGGTTTCAATTACTTTCATCATTATCCATCCCATGAACCCAATGTTCATTATTCTTTCTTAATGTCAAAGTCATACCGTTCGTTGTATGCTAACACCGATCGTTCATCGCAACAACGTTGCGTTCACAGCGTCTATACGCTTTACATTCATCTCTCAATGCCATGTCATAACATCAAAATGTTATATATTAACATCGTCAACCAACGTCTAAGGAATCACAACCATAGCAATCCCTCACGTTCGTTTATCGCGACTACGGTTCCCGGACATCGGCTCCGTAACCCGCATCTACATTCTTTGTCTTTTATTCTTGTTTAATCTTTTCGTTCAACCTTTGCTAAAGGTTTAAAACACTTGAATAAGTGTTACATTATGTGAACTATATGTTCATACTTCTTTCTTGGACATCCCCCAGTATTTGAGAACTAAAAATCTCATTTATGGGCATTGCTATGCACTGGCGCTGCGGCGCCGTGCCCTTCCTTTCCTCTTGTGCTGCGGTGCCACTCTCCAGAAGTGTATGGCCGAGCTCACGCTGCGGCGCCCCTTCTCGCGCTGCGGCGCCCCTTCTCGCGCTGCGCCACCAAGACAAAAACCTAGAAATTTTTTCTAAGTGTTAAGTCAAGTTTGAGATGCTTACTTTACGATCTCATAACTTCTTCGTTATAACTCAGAACGAGGTCGTTCCAAAGCCATTTTCTTCCTTATCTTACATACTTTAATATGCCTTGAACAGAACTTCATTCTGAATCCGTTAACATTCCATTCAATTGGCTTAATCTTAACCCTTCGTTCATTTTACGCTTTTAACGTTCTTCGTTCGTTCGTCCGTAATTCGGTCATCCGAACTCGGAATTCGTTCATTCTTGAGTCCACGACTCACGTTTTATACGTTCTCTTACATTCTTATGAAACCCTACACGTTCAGGTTCATTTACTAACTTTCAAATTCTCGTTCGTCTTTTACGAAATTTCATCATAACTTCGTTATAGCTCTGTTTAAATCCGTTCTTCATGAACGTTTCTAACGTTCCTAACCAAGCAAGAAGAAACTAATTTATACACGATGGTTTTAAACTTGTCCATCAACAACATTTACACTACGATGGTTTTAAATTTGTCCATCAACAACGTTCTACGCGTTCTTCGCGTTCTTCGTTTTTAATCGATATTTTGGATTACGATTTCACTTTTTCTTAGAATTTGATGTTATAGAACACCATTCTTTACTTAATTCACCTACTCGTTCATAATATTCATTCGGATCGCTCAAAATCCTCACGAATCTTATACTTGCTTAAGAAATTTATAAATTAAATTTCTTATTTCTCATTTCTTATTTTCTCATGATTTGAACCATATGAAATCATTACTAACATCTTTTACTCCTTATTCTCATTAAGTTATGTTTTAAACATATTAAACTTAAAGAAAATAGTAGAAGAAACTAGGGTTCGGATTACCGTTCTTCTTTATTTCTCTTCCGTTAGACAAAGCCGGCGATTTGCTAGCTTTTCTATTTCACGATCACTTTTGATCCGAGCGTTCATGATCATGCTCTTCCTCTTCTCTCCCAACCGAGCTCTCTCTATCTCTCTCAAGTTCTAGGATTTTCAAAATCCTAGAAAATGAAAGTTAAGCTTTCTATTTATAGAAAACCAAAGCTAAGGGCAAAATAGTCATTTCGCCCCCACCTCCTTACTATTCACACCTCCTCAACAACTTAACCACCAAGTTTACTTGGCCACCACCCTTACTTGGTGGCCAAGTGGCCGCCCCTCTTTCTCCATGGGTCACCCCATGGGTTACCCCATTGGTTCTTACCCATTCGTTTACCCATCGGTTCGATCTGCGGTTTCTTTTCATGGTTTGGGCCTTAACCCTAATTCTTATTGGGCCTAACTGGGCTTAACTTCACAAATCATTGGGCTTGACATAATCCAAGTCCAATTGGATTCTACAAAAGTCTATGAACACAAAGTCCATTAAGACTAATCGTATTCTACGCATTCCATTCTCGCATGCTCGTATTCTCTTCGTATATTGTTCGTACGATATTCGTATTATACGTCGTACTAATCTTCGTAATATACACGTATAATAACTCGTATCATACTCGTATTTCTCACGCATAATAACCCTAATTATTATACGCGATTATAACATTCTCGGAACTCACATTCCCTAACCCTTAGGTTTTGAGTCCGCAGGCGAAAACTTCGTTTTTGCCATAACTGAAATATTATTGAATATTCCATCACGTCTTAAGATTTCATGCAATCAAAAACTTCTCGGAATTTCAAAATAAATCTCCGAGCAGAAACGGGTGAATAGTGCCTATTTCGTCTTTTTCCCCAAAAAATATTTTGTTCCCGGAAAAATTTCATTTTCGTCTTAAAAATTCTTACTGGTTCATTCTAGCTCGTAGCCAGAATCCTCCCGATTAATAATCATTCTAGGTTATAGAACGATTAATGAACACATAGCACAGAATAGTATTAATAAAAATTCATTTTATTAATAACTAATTCTTTAACTTAAATTCTTGACAATCCGATTTTCCGGGTTGTCACACATACTCCTGAGGATCCGAAGAGGGTACCTCACCTTAGGGGTTCTCGGGACTATGGTACCAGCAGACGAAGGAGCAGGTCAAGAGGATATACACCCGAGGATACAAAGAAGGCACCTCGCCTTGAGTATTCTTGTCATAACGAAAGGGCTCAATGCTAAAGCAGATCTAGAAGTCGCACTCTTGAGAATCCGAGGAGGGTACACCACCCTATGGATACTCATCATAGGAGAAGTTCGTCTAAAGCTGCAAGATCAGAGGGAAAAGGCCAGTCTGCTCATAAGAAGGAAAGCTCCCCGAAGAAGGAAGCCTCCCCACAACCGGAAGGAGTGGATTTCTTGGTTAAGGAGTTAAAGGAGCTCCGAAAGCAGTTAGCCGAAGTCCAACAAGTAAAGGAAACTTTGGGTAAAAAGGCGTCTCCTTTTTCCTCAAAAATTCTTAAGGAGAAGGCTGACCCTACTAAAAAGCTTCCTTACATGGAGAGTTATGATGGTTCTAGAGATCCATACGATCACAGCCAGACTTTCGACATGCTGATGGATTATTATGATTTCTCAGATGCAGCCAAGTGTCAAACTTTTATGACGACGTTAAGGAAAGATGCGAAGCAGTGGATGGGAACCCTACCTTCAGATTCAATTTTATCTTTGGTAGATTTATGTAGTAAGTTTCATGCCCGTTTTGGAAGCAACAAGAGGAGAGGGAAGCCTACTGGCTCGTTGGCTCAAGTTTGCCAATATTTGAATGAGTCTTTGAGCCAGTACGTGAAGAGATTCAAAGAAGCGGTTGGCCAAGTGACTGATCTCAATGATCTTCAGGCTGTTGGGCTATTTCAAAATGGCCTTGATCTGGTGAAGTCGAAAAAGATGGTGAAGAAGCTGATGTTTAATCATCCAAAAAGTTTAGCCGAAGTATTTGACAAAGCTGAAGGATATATTGTGGTGGAAGAAGCTATGAATAGCTTGAAGCGTCCTTCTTCAGTCAAAATGAAAGAAAAAGACAAATATAAAGCTAAAGGCGACCAGAAGAAGAACGGAGGTAATAATGATCGTTCGGACGGGAATTCCAAGAGATCTCAAGCCAGAACTCGCATTTCTTTAACTTGGCATATAGCTTGTTTTCACGAAGCCTTTGGAGTACCAACTTCAAATGGTGCTCATGATCTTCATGACTTTTAGAATATATGAGGATGTCATCAATAAAGACAACAACGAACTAATCTAAATATTCCTTGAATACTCGATTCATCGTATCCATGAAAGCCACAGGAGCATTAGTCAATCCAAAAGACATGACTAAGAATTCATAATGCCCGTACCGAGTTCTGAAGGCAGTTTTTAGGATATCCTCAGTTCTAATCTTCAGCTGATGATATCTAGAACGAAGATCGATCTTTGAAAAGAATTGTGCTCCTTGCAGTTGGTCAAACAGGTCATCAATTCGAGGTAGCGAATACTTATTCTTGATAGTGACATGGTTTAATTCCCGGTAGTCAATACAAAGTCGCATACTCCCATCTTTCTTCTTTACGAATAAAATAGGAGCACTCCAAGGAGATGTACTAGGACGAATGAAACCGATGTCCAACAACTCCTGTAGTTGGACCTTTAACTCCTGAAGTTCAATAGGAGCCATTTGATATGGGGTTTTAGAAATGGGCTTTGTACCAGGTTCAAGATCAATAAAGAATTCAACTTCACGTTCTGGGGGTAGACCAGGAAGTTCTTCAGGAAATACGTCAGGAAAGTCACTAACAACAGGAATATTATTCAAATCTGATGTGTCTTTATTCAAATCCATAACATGGGCTAAGAAAGCTTGACATCCATTTTTTAATAAACGAATGGCTTTATGACTTGATATAACAGTAATTGATTTTAGTGGTTTAGTTGCTTGAATTCGAACAACAGGTTGAATAGGAATATGAAAACCAATAACCTTACGAAAATAATCAATTTTGGCATGATGAGTAGTTAACCAATCAATCCCTAAAATCACATCAAAAGCAAGTATCTTTAAAGAGATAAGGTCAACAGGTAATGTGATGGTACCAACTTAAATCAAACAAGATTTATAAACAGTGGATGTGATGAAAGTTTCTCCCTAACGGAGTCTCCACAGATAGGTTAAAGTTTAATTTCTCCGGAGTCAATCTTAAACGTTGAGCACAAACAGGAGAGATAAATGAATGGGTAGCACCGGTATCTAGTAAAGTATAAACTTCACAAGAATTTATGATTAGCTTACCCGTGATCACCTCGTTTGGGTTCCTTGCATTTTGACCAGTCACGACAAATGTTGTTCCAGGAACCGTTGACTTTGACTTTTCTAGAACAGGCTTTTGAGTCACCATCCCCACTAGACTTGGTTTCGCTACAGTACAATCTCGAGCAATATGTCCTTCCTTTCCACAATTATAGCATACCTTGAACTATTGTGGATAGTTTGGGCTGATATATCCCTTTTTTCGCATTTGTAGCATACGATCGGTGGTCGTTCTCCTCCCTTAGAACCAGTTGCTGCTGGTGCTGACGTCTTCACATTGTCATTGTTGAATTTCCTTTTTTTAAATCTCCCCCCCACTCGCTTTTTCTATTATCATGGCCACGATTACCACCAGAGTGGTTATCGCTTTTGTCCGTGTTCTTCTTTCCCCGCTGGTTATCGTTGCTTCGATGACTGCTGTCACCAGTACGATCCTGGTTGTGGTCCCTCGGTTGAACGTACTCGTTATCTCGCTCTAATAATTGAGCCCTATTGACAACATCTGAATATAGAGAAAATTTATGAGAAATGAGATACTGACGTATGTCGGGTTTCAAACCTCTCAGAAACATCCGTATCATACGTTCCTCATTCTCCACCAAATGAGGTGCAAACCTGGATAACTCAGCGAACTTCGCCTCGTATTATGACACCGTCATGTTGTTCTGCTCCAGTCTAATAAATTCCACCTCCTTCATATGGCGAATACTTTCAGGAAAGTACTTGTCATTGAAAAGTTTCTGAAATGTCTCCCAAGACATGCTGAGTGCGGCTGGATGGGTACGCTTCACAGATTCCCACCAGTAATCTGCCTCATTACGGAACATAAAGGTGGCAAATGGAACCTTCTGTTCCTCCGTGCATCCCAAGACATCGAATATCTTGGTAATTTGCTTACCCACGTCTCCGCCTTAATTGGATCCGGCTTTCCCCAGAATTTTGGTGGTCCCAACTCTTTGAACTGCTTGGCCGTGATAAACCGCGCGTTGCTATCATTTTCACATGTATTTTGTACACGAGTCTCCCTCGTCTGATTTTACATGAACTGCAAAAAGCTTCTAAACATTTCATTGTTCATTATCTGCTCAATGGTGTTATTTACAGGAGGAACATTGCCAGCATGTTGCACGTTCTCCTCGTTGGTGAGTAAAGGAGTCTCCACAGTCTCATTTACTCCACTGTTAACATTCTCAGTTAACATTCTCAAATACTGCCATAAAATAAGGGTTAATTAAAGAAATCAACATATCACATAATATCCCTATATACTGACCAACCAACAAATAAGCTTAGGAAAGACACACTAGCGAACGTTTTACTCGTCTCTCCCCTCCTAGTTCTATTTCCCGATCTCTGCCAGAGATCATATCCCTAAGCTCTGATACCAACTGTGACACCCCCAAAATAGGTATACATCACCCATTCTGAGTTGTCAAATACATGGTACAGAAACAACTACAACTTTATTAATACAACACATAAACTGTGAGTTTAAATACAAATATTATCATCTAGATAATATTCACACCCAAATAAGTCCTCATTACAATTATTGATACATTATTTTATAAAAATGGTGAGGACTACTAAAATAACTTCTAGAACCATCATTTCATACCCCGACTAGTACTTGCTACATTCTCGCCTCCTAAGAAGAAAATAGAACAAAAAGAAAAAGGGTGAGCTCAACTAGCCCAGTAAAGAATATTATGACTAAGATAATATAGAACAAATTATCGTTAGTCCTCAACACGGAAAAATCTAATAGAATACAATAGACAACAAATTTTAAATCAATATTCGCAACGGAAATAATAATTCATTAGAAGAGTTAAGTAGAGGATGAAATCTACTATCATCTATGAATTTAAAAGTCAATCATCAATATTTTATCCATGTAATATCAATCAATATACATCTTAAATCAAATATTCATCTTTGCACTACAGGCCAAAGATATTCATCAGTTGGTCATGTTCATCTAAACACCTGCACATCTTTGCACTACGGGCCAAAGATATTCATCAAAAAATCATTCATCTTTGCACTACAGGCCAAAGATATTCAGTAATATCATCATTTAGGACTGAGGATGATGAAAAATCTTTTAAAGAAAACAAATCTAGTGAAACAAAAGAACAAATATTAATGATTCGTACTTTAAACAATTCGAGTTTAAAAATACTTCATAAATAATCATAGCGAAGTAAAATTCAAGAATGATCAAAATATGGATACAGTCAAAGCTAGTATCCATGATAGATATCTTGGACAAAAAAGAAAATTTAATTTTTTCGGTGAATAGTGCCGTATTCGTGAATAGTACCGTATACGTGAATAGTGTCGTATACGTAAATAGTATCCCCGACACAAAAAGTTCTAAATTTGATAAAAAGTTCAGACCAATATTTTGGTATAATGATATTGAAAGAAATAATATCATTTATAAAAAAAATTATCCCTTACCTCAGAAAAGACAGTACTTCTAGCTAGAATACTGGATATAGTGCTGAAGAAACTTGTACCGTATAGCAACTCTCAAAGTACCAAAATACTCACAAAAATATGCTCGATATTATAGAGAGAGAAAGAGAGAGAAAACTTATTTCTGGTGTGATTTTTAATTCTAACCTAAGCACCCTATTTATAGGAAAATGCTTAGAACATCAAAGTAGAAAATTTAATAAAATATTAATATTTTCAAATTATATTCCTACGTACACCACACCAGACCAAAATCATCAGCCACCCACCCCACAAAAATAACAAAAAAATTTTTCTTAATTAAAATATTTTAAACTTCAAAAATAAATTATTTCGGAACTTCAATAATTCATAATAAATAGCTATTTTATCAGAAAAATTCAAATCTTATGTCCTTATCATAGAAAATTCCATTCTCTACAACTTTGCAGAAGAAAATTTTTCCAAATTCTAAACAAAAATTGACCGAAATCTACAAACGGACGATTTTACAGGCTATAATCAAATTTCAGTCAAGAAATGGGGTCCACAAACATGACAAACATGTTTTAAATATTTTTAGTAACAAAAATACTCTTCCTCCTCATTTATTCATATATCCCACATTCATTATAAAAATATCACCATTATTATATTATTATAATATAATAATATATTTAAATGAATTTTTTATCATAAAAAGATAAAATATTAATTTTCAACAATTGTCACATTAAAAAATTTATCCATCTATATCCACATACAACGAATATTTTTCTCATCATATAAATTAATAATTAATTATTCACAAATAATATTACAGAATTACAATACTGACAACCAGGCAGTTCCTAGGAAAGAGGGGGCTTTCCAATAAAGATCTCTCCATACTGGCGCGCAATTAGTTGACCAAACATCTCCTTAGACAGAACTTTCTAGACATTGCCAATAATGTTATCTAATAATATTATTCAGATAATATGAATTATTCCTCCGATAATAGAAAATATTGTGTAGTGACAGTTATTGAATAACAGTAATATAAAATATCAATGCAACAATTATTAAATCAATAAAACAAAATATTGAACAGTAATTACTGTAACAATTATTGAGTAGTGCATTCTTACGTAAGAATCAATAATTGGTGCAATACCGTGTGCTACTATGTTTTAACCACCGAGTATTTCAACAGTATGAATGGTAACAACTGCGCTGTTATTTATAAACAACTTATACTTGTCGTTTTCTTCATCCAATCGCTTTCTGTTATGGTGCCCACACAAGGCTGCGCCGTCATACGAATATTCCCCGACAGTAAGAATATTCCATGACCAAACGAATATTCCCCGACAACAATGAATATTTTATAACCACTTGCTTACTTGAAATATAACTAACCACATTAATCAAATCAACCCTTACTATTTCAAAATAATAAATAGAGGAAATTAAATTTCATTTATAATATGTTGGGGTCTTACAATAACCCTGAGCAACGTCTGTTTTATCATCCCAAACCGAAGATAACCCCGGTGAGGGGCAAAGTCGTCATCTTTCCACCTTGATGCCACATAACGCCGTCTCAACATTTCAGACATATATTTCTACACAGCAATGTCCCACAAGAACTAAGGAAGTCTAATCCCGAGTGACTATTACGCAAGCTAACGGATAGAATTTGAAACATGAAGATCGGAGGGCATAGTCCCATCTTCCTGACTTCGTACAACCTCTAATCCCATGTCATTGCGTAACTCTCGACAACAACAATTCGAAATTAGGTCTTCTACATCTCAGTCGAATGCCCGAATTGAAGTTCTAAAAGTTCGAGCGGACATCAAGTTGCACGCGTACACGTACTTTGAGACGGCAGGACCGGCGAAGCCCGAGGCACCCCGGGCAGCCGCAGGTACATCTGCAGCCCCCTCTATAAATAGAGGGCTTGGGGTGGCCATTTTAAAGAGAGAAGTGGCGAGGAAGCCCTGTCCAATTTGCTTTGTACACACCCTAAACTGAGTGCTTTCTCATTTTAAACACTTGTAAGCTCATATATAGCTACTTTTTACAGGCGAGAGCCGAGTGTTCATCCACTTAAAGCTATAGAAGTATTCTTTGGCAGCCCACTGTAAGCCTTCTTACACACTTTAAAGCCTTTCTCTTCATCTTTACACACACTATTCTTCACGTTGAGAGTCGTGTTGCGTGTGTATGCCCGGACTTCGGTCTGTGGTTTCATTTTAGTTTGTATATATATATATACTTATATATATATATATATATGGACTAACATTATCGAGTTATGCCTCGATTGAGCCTAGACTTATGTCTGGAGCGTTTAATTGCTTTCGTATATATATACTATATATATGAATTGTGTGTCGAACTCTGTTCGATGATCCTAGACTTACGTCTGGAGCGTTTAATTGCTTTTGTATATATGTATATTTATATATATATATATATATATATATATATATATGAATTATTGTCGAACTTTGTTCGATGAGCCTGAATTTTATATCCGGTGCGTTTACATGCTTTTATATATATTTATATTTTGTCCCGCCTGGAGTTTACTTCATGGCGGTTGACCGTTTTTATTGCTTTTTGTACATTTCGTCCCGCCTGGAGTTTCCTCCGTTGAAGGAACTGGTAACAGTTATATCCTCTAAGGTTGATGGGATTGTTACCATTCACAATTCAACTCAAAGGAGCTAACAATCCTTTGAAAGTGGTTGCGCCAGAGCCAATCACCTTATCATTCAGACCACAATATCCTGTTATCAGCTTACAAAAAGTCCCTTGGAATTATGGAGAAGCTGAAGGATCTACCTCTCATACAACTGCTACAGTGTCGAAAGAAAATCCATTGTGTCTTCCCCAACGGGTGATGAAGCCTACCATCAAATCAAAGGGGAAAATTCCCATAGAGAAGATTAAAAAATTCCTCCATGCTATGGGTCATAATAAAGCCAAGGTGGTTTTAAGCTTAAGAGAAGCTCCACATCAAATTTCAATACTGGACTTGGTTTAACTTCTGAGGATCACCGGTAGATTATAATGAAGATTTTGGAAAAAGTATACTTGCCGAAATCAGTGGATGTGGAAAAATTTCAATGTCTGGTTGATTACATTTTCAACAACAATGTGATATCTTTCACTGATGATGACATACTGCCCGAAGGGACCGGTCATTGCAAGCTGTTACACATTGCGATTTTGTCCTCCGGATAAATGTTAGCTGGACTCGTGGTAGATAGAGGTTCATCTCTAAACATTTGTCCTTATGCTACGTTGCTGAAGATGAATGTCAATCTCAAGCGGATCCAAAGTAGCCATACGATTATCAAAGCTTTTTATGGATCCCGCCGGAATTCAGTCGGAGAGATTGAGCTACCAATCGAGATCGGTCCCCATACATTCTGTGTATCTTTCCACATTCTCAAAATAGATACAGGATACAACATGCTTAAGGGGAGACCGTGGATCCACATGGCCGGGGCCGTCCCTTCCGCTCTTCATCAACAACTTAAATACATTATCAACAATAGCCTAATCACAGTCAATGCTGAACCAGAATGTCCTCAACAGGGTGACATGCCACTCATCAGTTTCAATTCTGATGTTGAGCCGGTCAGTTTTCATGCTTTAGAAGTAAGCAACACTCAATACTATTCCATTGGGACGCCATTTCCCGTACCCAAGATGTCTGTCGAAGTGATGGCAGCTACTCAAGAAATGATGTCATTGGGACACCAGCCAGGACAAGGGCTGGGTAAAAATCATCAGGGTATTAAGCACTCGATCCAAGTGTTCAGTCAAACTGGGACAACTGGACTAGGTTATTCTGCCAGTTCCAGTTATAGGAATCCACATAAGCATAAGCAGATTCCTTCAACATCAGCCACACAGCGATTATCTCCACCTATAAATCCAGAGTCCACACAATCTCCGGTAAAGGTGCCAGCCAACGTAATGGCTATGTTATTTCCTAAACCGATACCGGTAAAGGAGAAGAAAGTCTTTGTTCCAGATCTAAAGGTGGAAGAAAAGGAACGGAGAATTAAGCAAGACATCGTCTGAATGATGTCAGGCATACGCATCATTGTCCATGATGTACATACAAACAGATACACCCCAGACGATGATTGCCCAGACATAATGGTCATCATTCGGGAGAAGGAGGACGATGACAGCCCCTCCATCACTGTGGTCCACCAGAACTTTGCCCTTGCCAATTGGAGCAGCACTCCTTGCATTGGTCGACAAGGGTAAAATGGGTAGGACTTCTTTCTTCCCTGTAGATATCATAACTGCTTACTTTTCTGTATAGTATTAGTAGTTGTTTTGTCTGTACATGCTAACACTTTGTATGATTAAACAATTTCATATATATTAAGTGAAAGCATGTTTTGTTTCAGGACTCTGAACTAGATGTGTCTGTACTTGATGATAAGATGCCTCTTCTCCACAATGATTATAACTTTGATGAAAAGTTGGACTCAGACTTGATAGAAATACAAGAGGACATTGAGGTGCCTCCGGAAATCGAAGAATGGGTCGAAGACAAACCTAAACCCAACCTTGATCAAACCACCTCCTTCAATCTCGGAACCTTAGAAAGCCCTAAGTTAATCCAGATTGGTTCAGACATTACCCCAAACCAGAGGAATGACATGGTTACACTACTAACCCAATTCCAGGATGTGTTTGCATGGTCTCATGAAGACATGATGGGTTTGTCCACTGACATTATCCTTCATCGCCTTCCCATCAAAGAGGGATTCAAGCCGGTCAAGCAGAATCTCAGGCGATTGAAACCTGAGGGGAGTTTAAAGGTGAAAGAAAAAATTGTGAAACAATTTCAAGCTGGTATTATCATGGTGTCCACATATCCCGAATGAATATCCAACATCGTTCCCGTGCCTAAGCCTGGAGGAAAGGTGCGAGTTTGCATGGATTATCGGGATCTGAATAAAGCTTGCCTTAAAGATAGCTTTCCCGTGCCATTTATCCACATTCTCATTGACAATACTGCTCAATACAACATGTACTCCTTCACTGATTGCTTTGCGAGGTACCATCAGATCATGGTTGCTGAAGAGGATCATGAGAAAACTGCTTTCATCATATCTTGGGGAACCTTTTGCTATAGGCGGTTGTCGTTCGGCCTCATCAATGCCGGAGCTACCTATTAGAGAGCTATGATGGCTCTTTTCCATGACTTAATGCACAAAGAGATAAAGATCTACGTGGATGACATCATTGTCAAGTCTCGAAGGGAGAATGACTACCTAGACCATCTCAGAAAGCTTTTCAACAGGTTGCGTAAGTTTAACTTGAAGTTCAATCCAGCCAAGTGTGCCTTCGGCGTTAAATCAGGAAAGTTGCTAGGATTTCTAGTCAGCCACAAAGGGATTGAGCTGGATCCCACCAAAATCCAGGCCATTACAGAAATACCCATTCCTCAGACAGAGAAGGAAATATGGGGATTTTTGGGAAGAGTCAACTTCATTAACAGGTTCATTTTTCAACTCACAGCAACCTGTGAGCCCATCTTCAAGCTTTTAATAAAAAACTCCTCCATGAAATGGAATGATAAGTGCTAGAAGGCCTTTCTTATCATCAAAGAGCAGCTAGTCAAAGCTCCTATCTTGGTACCACCCAGGGATGATGTTTCCCTGTTCATGTACTTATCCATAAGTGACAATGACATGGGTTGCATGCTGGGTCAGAAAGACGATAGAGACCGAGAACACAGCAGCAGTGAACACAAGTACACTCTGATTGAGAAGACTTGTTGTGCTTTAGCATGGGCTGCCATGAGGTTACAACATTACCTCCATGGGCACACAACCCATCTCATATCCCGCGTAGATTCTCTCAAGTATGTGTTCAGTAAGCCCATACTGAATTGTCAGTTGTTCAGATGGCAGTTAATTCTGCAACAATTTGACATCGTTTACATGACGTAAAAGTCCATTAAAGGTCAAGGAATTATGGATCAACTGGTTGTCGCACCTTCAGGGGACTTCAAACCCTTGGAAACATACTTCCCCAATGAAGGGGTAATGACAATTCAGTAACACCATCAGTACAATACACGTCAAACATGGAACATATATTTTGATGGAGCTGTTAATATGGAAGGTTCTAGAGCTAGAGCAGTTCTAGTATCCGGTACGGAGGAGCAGTATCCCATCGCCTTTAAATTATAATTTGTCAGCACCAACAACACAACTGAGTATGAAGGCTGTATCATGGGGCTAAAACTTGTCCGTTCAATGGGCATCAGGCTGTTAATTGTCTTTGGGGATTCAGAATTGGTAGTCAAACAATCCACGGGAATCTATCAAACCAAAGAGCTACATTTGCTACCTTACCATCGGCAAGTTTTACAAATGACTTCGGAGCTCGAAGAGATCTCCTTTCTACACATTCCTCGTAATAGGAATGACTTCGCAAATGCATTAGCAACTTTGGCCTCCTTGATTCACATACCTGATAAGGAACACATGCCAAGCGTCACATTAGCCCTGCAAAAGGCACCAGCATATGGGAACTATGTTAGAGAAGTATCGGATGAGCTACCTCCCATCCAACAACCTTGGTATCAGCCTATCAAGGAGTATTTACGAGATGGATCTACACCCGCTGAAGCGAGCCTGACTGAGCAAAGGCAGATTCATCGACTAGCTATGAAATTCTACCTGAGCGGAAATGCACTCTACAAAAGAGATACAGGATTAGGTCTCCTCAGATGCCTGGATAAGGATCAAGCTCAGAGACTCATGGATGAGGTCCATGGAGGAGTCTGTGGCCCACATATGAGCGGCCCTTTACTTGTAAAGAAAATTCTTAGAACGGGACATTATTGGCTTTCTCTCAAGGCTGACTGCAATGACCACGTAAGGAGATGTTATCAATGCCAAATTTATGGGAATGCTATCCACGCCCCTCCACGGGAGCTCCACAATATGAGTTCGCCTTGGCCCTTCTCAATGTGGGGAATGGACGTGATCGAGCCCATTGGGCCCAAAGCCAGTAATGGACATCGATTTATCTTCACCATGATCGACTACTTCACCAAGTGGGTAGAAGCAGCCTCCTTTCCCAAGGTTACCAAAGAAGTCATCATTGCTTTCATCAGAAACAATGTCATTTGTTGATATGGACAACCAGAGGTAATTGTATCAGACAATGCTCTGAACCTCAACAACAAAATGATGGAGGAGTTATTCAGTAAATTCCACATCAAACACCTTAACTCCGTTATCTACCGTCCAAAGATGAATGGTGATGTTGATGCGGCTAACAAAAACATCAAGAAGATCATGCAAAAGATGTCCGCCAACCACAAAGGATGTCCTGACCTATTGCCTCTTACTCTGTTAGCCTACAGAACATCAATGCGCACTTCAACTGGGGCAACCCCCTACGCATTAACCTATGGGATGGAAGTAGTACTCCCCATAGAAGTAGAAATGGAATCCCTCAGAGTGTTGATGGACGCTCAGCTGGATGAAGACCAATGGGTACAAGACAGGTATCACCAATTGTATGTAATAGATGAAAGGCGAACCGCGGGCTATCTTCCATGGTCAGTTATATCAACAAAGGATCGCCCGATCCTATAACAGAAAAGTCCGGCTACGGCAGTTTAAACGACATGACTTGATTTTGAAGAAGATCATCGACAACCAAGATTAGTATAAGGGAAAATTCGCCCCTAACTGGGAAGGCTCGTTTATTGTCAAGGAAGTATTGACAGGAGGTGCTCTCAGATTGTAGGAAATGGACGGTGATGAATTTCCATAACTAATTAACTCAGACACCGTGAAACGGTACTATGTCTGAAGTTACCATCAAGCAAACATCCTGGTATTGGATCATCAGATCACCAGTCATTTTGGTTCTTTAACCCTTCATTACATACAACTCTTTTCCACACTGTGCCCCTCAGGGAAACACACTTTTCAAGCCAGCAGCCTGGTTTTCAGATCATCAGATCCCTTCCTCTTCACTTGGTTTTTTAACCCTTACTCAACTTAGGTTACCCCACTAGGGATTGAACCTTTCACGCTTGCAGTTTATCCCCAAACATGGGATCAAACTTTTCACACCTGCAGTTTATCCTGAACTTAGGATTAAACTTTCTTCCCCCGCAGTTTGTCCTCCACATAGGATCAAACTTTTCGTTGGCTACTAAATCTTCCTGAGGGGTGAACTACGTCGACCTGATCTCCTTGATATACGGGAGTATGTAGGCAACCATTTTATAAGGCCCGGTCACAATAAAACAAAAACATTCCTACACCCTTTCTACCACATACAGCGTTGAACCTCTTACACCAGGTTCGAACTACGCAGACCTGATCTCCTCTTCAACAGGAGTATGTAGGCAGCCATTTATGGTTCGGTCTAACCTCCTACCAAAACACAAATACTTGTCAATGGTACTGGGATCAAACTTCAATCCACCACATTTCATTGGCTTCAAACCAAATGGATGGAATTACCTGACCTCCTCCTAAATAGGAGATTCAGCGACCATCTAAGCTGCGGTTGTTCCTTGAAGAGCAATATCAATCCATAAGAGATAGAATTAACTAGGCTCCTCCTAAATAGGAGTACTGGTGACCATCTGTGGTGCAGTTAATCTCAAAGAGGAAAGCCACACTCCTCTCCACATTTCCATACAGAAACCAGTCCTAAGTCACCAAAGATGGTAGGGATACACACAGATCCATGATCCATTCTGATCTATCCAGAGATAACTCAATGTCCATCCAGCAAGGAGGAATTCAGAATATATCAAGATCACAAGCCCTGAAGAAGCAGGCAAATATCAAGCAAGTATTCAGGCATATCTAAAATGGAAGTGATCAAAAATATATGTCCCTGCTATATATAATTCTGTTTGATATACACAATGTAAAATGTACATGATAAAATGGCTAAACTAGTATGTGCAGGAAAATACAAGGCTATCTACAGATCGGTATGCATGCGAGCTAGCAGATCTAACATGGCATCTCTCTCAGAAGAAGGAGGTAATGCTGTGGTCTCATGTACAAGGATATCCACATATGCCAGCAAGTCTGAGGCCATCTGCATGGTGACACTGTGCTCATCAATGTACGCACTCATCTCGACAAGCATACCAATGGTCAGGAATCTCACTGTGGTACTATCTGTGACGGCTACATCTCGGGCAGATAGGGCACTATCTTGCTCAACTATCACTGCATCTCTGGCTTATTTGGCCTCATCCCGCTCAACAACAGCAGAATCTCTACGAGCTAATGCTACGTCTCTTTCTACAGAGTTGCGTCTCTCCTATCAAGAGCTGTCAACATCAGGGCTCTAGCCTGATCTCTCTCAAAGGTCATCAAATGAAGACTCTGCTCAAAGTACTGTGCTGAATGCTGGATCACAACAGTATTGGTACTGGGAGAATCTAAGAGAGCTACTGGCAACCCAGTAAATGGCTCCTCGTCGGTGTGAGAATAAATGTCCTCCATAGTCTCTCCACCATCTAAAGCAATGCTCGGCAATGTGGGTACAACCGTAGCCGATGAAGTCTCTATCTCTATCCACGCAGAATACTCTAGCGAATAACCCGGATGGCTAACAGAAAAAATAGCTATCTCACGCTGATCCCAACAAGCATACACACGGGATCGATCCTCTGATGATAAGTGGCGAGAAGCTAAGCGCTGACCTAACGCCCCATCAAAAGGATGAAAGTCCTGAAACTGGTCAAACTGTGACATCACCGCCAGTGGGTGGTAGGTAGTCATGCCCCTCAAACCAGCCAGAGGGAGATAATTCATGCCCGGAGCATGAGTAACAAAACTGTAGGGCGAACTGAGTCCTGTACACGACAAGATAGCAAATGGATCTCCAATCCCAACTAGGAAAATGGACCAAGATGTAGGATCTGTACACTCTGTAGGCTGGAAGGAATACGACATAGCTATCTCATGGGTGAAATAATATCTGTGTCGTCTAAATGTTCCAATCGGTCTCAGTTGTGATATAAACCACACGTACAGCATGACCAAACTACCTGTGAATACCCCTGTAGGGTAAGTACTACAGAACGTGGCCGACCTCAGTGTCTCTGCCATGATCATCGAAATAATGGTACGACCCTCCCTGAGAGCTCTCACTGCCATAATAACGCCGATGTCCAACTCATCCATGTATCGTGGTATGTACACGTATGATAATATGCATAGCAGCAATACATCTATCTTGGTCAAATGCCACTGGTCCTTTGGTATGGTGAAATCCACAGAATACCGAGCATAGCTGTCCTCATAGCCAAATTTGTCGATCAAAAAACGATGGGATATCACGTGGCCGGATGTGATCTCGTCCTGCATAACTCTCCGCCTTAGCCCGGTGAGAGTCATAAACCGACAGCTCATGTCACCAATGGCCATATGCACGCAAGGTCTGTCAAGTGACAGCATCGTCAAACGTACATACTCCTCCAAAGTCGGAGTCAACTCCTGGGTCCCAAGCCAGAAAACCTGCCACTTCGGTACCCAGTGCTCCAGCATGCCCTCTACAAATCCTGCGAGAACCTAAAACATCAAAAGGATCATGGTATGCTACAACAGTTGATCTACGGTCACCCTATCTGAGGGTGACATACTATCATACCAATATCTCAGACGGGATGCTACCAATAATGGTGGGGTGTGATCTATGCAGCTGACTGTCGAAGAAGACATCTATGTGGGCCGTATCATAATACCATCTAGAGGTCAATACTGAATATCTCTGGACATATATACATATACATAACATGATACATGCATAACAGATAATAGATGGCAATATGATGCAGGGAATAGAAGATAGTACATACATTCCTAAATACATCATCATCTATATACATCATCTCTATACAACTAAAAATACAAGGAAATGGGGCACAGACACCCTACTACTAACAAAGGCCTATCAAAAGATATAGCGAGAATGGGGCACAGCCACCCAATATCTAATAAGAGGCCTATCAAAAGAGATAACGAGAATACACATAAAAAGAAGACAATTGTGTCAATATCTACATCATCAATCATGTCCACTTGATGTAACTCCTCTTGAGTCACTGGATCTCTATCAACAGGGATGTCAGGCCTATACAAAGGAGGATCTACGCCGGCAAAGCCAAATGGGTCATCTGAGGGGCCAGCTCTTGCGCTGGAAGGATGAAACTAATCTGCCTCTGTCGGATCTCTACCCAAATGCCGGATAAAGAAATGTACCCAGTTCAATCGCTGGGTCAAGCTGTCAATCTATGTCACATGAGTCAGATCTCGGACACATGCTAGCCAATCCGTCATCATCACAGATCCTGGAACCATATCCCCCATGAACTGAATGGCGCGGGTCTGGGCTCTAATGGTACGAGGGATCCACCAATGCTGGAATACATCCTGAGTGCAAGGACCCTCTGACAATGCAAAACTATCAACACCCAACGATGGGAGATCAACAACGGGTGACTGTGATACAGGCCAATAACGCCTGGAAGGAGGCAAGATCGGTGGTGCTCCTAATAGCACGATCTCCTAAATAAAGCTCTCATCCTCCATCTGTGAAGAGAGGAACCCTACGGGTGGAAATCACGTACTCGACACCAGTCAGGTACCCACCCTCAAATCCAGTGGCCAAGTGCTCCCCAGAATATGGAATCCATGTGATGACATCCGCTGTCAACAACTCCAACTGTAGGCGACAATGAGTAAAACCCTCAGCTACGGGGATCTCCGCCAGTATAGAATGATGCCATCGTCGTCCTCGTGGGTAGGTACCCAACCCTAATACACTCACCGAACATAAACATGGGAGCCTCTCATAGGTCTAAAACTGTCAACACAAAGGCAAACATCTGCTGTCAGTTAACACTCTTAACCTGTACATGGTAAATGATAAGAGAAATACTTACCAGCAGAAATGGGTAAAATCCTAACTAAGCCTCGGTCAAGCCCTGCGAGCGCATACGCATACCCCTGAGGAAATAGGCAAAGGTGTAGGAGCCCCAATCATACTCTCCAATACGGTCCACATGTCGCGTGGCGCTGATCAAAACGAAAGACACCGTAGAAGAGTTATCTTCTATGAAGCAGCCCCTAATGATCATCAAGAACAATCATCGAAGAATGCGATCCCTGACTCGAACATCAGCTGGTATGGGCTCGCTCAATAGCCCACTCATAGCATCGACGCTCAAAAAATTGGCACGCACAGTCCTGCCCTTGAGCGCCCCGTCTAGAACTCTTAACAAGGATCTAACGACAGTGGGGTAAATATCCGCCGTGCAAGGCACTGGTGCCCCTCCAAACTCCATACGTGTGATAAACTGCCAATCCATCGGCGTCATCATCACCTCACAGTCCAGTAAATGGAGAGACTGAGTCTGGTGAAACTAGCGCTCAGACAATGCCATGAGGTAACCCTAGGGACAGCGGCGGGGAAGGATGGAAAAGAATGCCCCAAATCCCCAGTCATGCACAATCGCTCTATAGTCAGGATGCAGAACCTGGTACATGGAGTGAATGCTGAACCAGTTCCCTCGAGGCTGTGTAAATCCAGGAACCTACATAAAATGCAGATCGATATCAAAATCCTTTACACCTCATCAATAGGAAAAAAAGGAAGATTGAGATCTAACTTTATACCTCGTTGGCATGCAAATACATCGAGGGATGTCAACTCAAATCACCCAGAAGCTCTGGGTTTTCCACCTGAATACTCGGGAGGTCCCTACGAGGAACATGTGCAGCAGGAGCGGGGTCCGCTACCGGAACATCCTCCTCTAAGTCCTCGACGTTCGGCACATCAACTAGGACTGGACGTATCACCGCCTCCACCAAACGAAGAGGCTGTCTAACAGAGCAGGGTCGAGGCACTTCAGAAGCCCTCCTCCGTACACCAGAAGTGGTCCTGCGGGAACTACTCGATTGATCCGGATCCATAATATCTGGACAATAAGTCTCCAAATCACCTCAGAAAGGGTGTGAATTTATAGAAAGACGTCCGAATTCAGCAGATCTGAAGAAGAGCTATCAGATTTCCTTTACGAGGCAACTTGAAAATGACTTATGAAAGCCACCTGCAAGCATTTAGTAGCCACGGCTGGCCGCAGGTTCACCTGTGACTGTTGCAGGTGTACCTGTGGCACCCCTACGTGGGTTCTACCCCTCCGGCTCAGTCCAGTTCAAGTTGTAAAGAAGTTCTCACAAGCTGAAAAGGCCAAATAAGGGATAAAAACGCTACGCGATTGAGCAGAATAGCCTAAAATCCTGGTTTTTCTGGGCCCAACTGTGGCTTTCATATCATTCATTGGTATTCACCCGAACACTGGGTATACTATACTGATGATCCCTATTGTTGCAGATCACATTCGACAATACTGCCCAGAAGTCCAATGTCGTCAATTCAAGGTCGTTACCCTAATCTTTTCAAGTAGATCCCCGGCGGGGGTTACAACGCATGTTCCACTGATACACACATCGACGATGATCCAAGCACATCCCTGGCGGGGGTTACAATGCATGTTTCACTGATACACACATCAACGATGATCCAAGAGATCCCCAGCAGGGGTTACAACGTATGTTCCGCTGATACACACATCAGCGATGATTCAAGGGATCCCCAGCGGGGGTTACAACGCATATTGTCCGTTGATGCACACGTCAGTGAGGATCAAACAGATATAACGCATATTTTCCATTGATATGCATGGAAATGAAGGTCAAGCAACCTTAACGTCAGTTCAGCCGTTGGTAAGTAAACCCAACGACGCATCAGAATCCATCTGATGATTGCAGCAGTTGATACACACATCAACAAAGGCCAAGAAGCCTTGGCATTTATCCCCAGCAGGGAGTTCATCCGTTGGTTCACACGTCAACGAAGGTCAAGCAGCCCTGACAATATCTACTGTTTGCAGTAAATCTGACAGAACATGGCTATGGCCTGGCGATACAAGCCAGGAAAGATCAACATCATCGGAGAGGATCAATAATGGAATATGTAATACACATCCTCAAATAGACAAAGCTTTATCCCCACAGATCTCTTGTACACAAAAGGCACATCTTTGGAATAAAGTCTGTATCAAGGATTCTAGACTTTGGTGATAACCCCAACTTTAACATCTTAAGAAGTTTGGATCACACATCCAAGCTTGCCATCATTACCATCACTGGTAGAAGCAACAGAGAGCCGATAATCATCCCCAGCATGTGGGAAAGCAATCCATATGCATCATCCATTTGCATCATGTTGCTATACATGACATTATGTTTATCTTGTTACATTTCAAGTGTCTAGGATTCTTTATCCTATCCATGCCATTACATTGCATGAATATGATAAAGAGGGGCATCTGTTGACACTCAAAATTTTTTGCACACCTGTTACTGTCATTGTAGGAGAGCAGATTCGTCTTTCAGACATAACCCTGGAAGATAGCTCACATCCAGTCCGGATACTACCGGAAGCTCAGTCTCAACCCCGAAACACACACCGGGAGCATCAGTTCCAACCTCAGGGATAACCCCGAGGCTTGCAGTTCCAATATCAAAAATTCCAACGGAGAAGGCCGATTCATCCCGGAGATAACCCTGAGATATTCAGTCTCAGTCCCAACACTGGGAGTGGCAGATTCCAACCTTGGAGATAACCCCCAAGGTAGGCAGTTGAAGTTCCTGAGATAACCCCTGAAATGTTTGTTTCAAATGCATGCAATCAGCTTCAACCTCGGTGCTTACACCAAGGCACTCAGTACAAGGCCCGACGATAACCCCAGGAAGACAGGCACACCTCAGAGATGACACTGAGGACCTTCAACATTTGCAGCAGTCCAATCTCAGAGATAACCCTGACCAACGTCTGCTTTATTAGCCCAAACCGCAGATAACCCCGGTGAGGGGCAAAGTCATCATCTTGCCACCTTGACGCCACATCACGTTGTCTCAACATTTCAGACATACATTTCTACACAGTAATGTCCCACAAGAACCAAGGAAGTCCAATCCCGAGTGACTATTACGTAGGGTAACAAATAGAATTTGAAGCATGAAGATCGGAGGGCATAGTCCCATCTTCCTGACTTCGTACAACCTCTAATTCCATGTCATTGCATAACTCTCGACACCAACAATCTAAAAATAGGTCTTCTACACCTCAGTCGGATGCCCAAATTGAAGTTTTAAAAGTTTGAGCGGATATCACATTGCATGCGTGCACGTACTTCGAGACGGTAGGACCCGCGAAGCTCGGGGCAGCCGCAAGTACATCTGCGGTGAGCCACAGATACCTGCGGCTCCCCCCTCTATAAATAGAGGGCTTGGGGTGGCCATTTTAAAGAGAGAATAGGCGAGGAAGCCCTGTCCAATTTGCTCTGTACACACCCTAAATTGAGTGCTTTCTCATTTTAAACACTTGTAAGCTCATATATAGCTACTTTTTACCAGCGGGAGCCGAGTGTTCATCCACTTAAAGCTATAGAAGTCTTCTTTGGCAGCCCACTGTAAGCCTTCTTACAGACTTTAAAGCCTTTCTCTTCATCTTTGCACATAATATTCTTCACATTGAGAGTCGTGTTGCGTGTGTATGCCCGGACTTCGGTCCATATTTTCATTTCAGTTTGTATATATATGTATATATATTTATATATGGACTAACATTATCGAGTTATGCATCGATTGAGCTTAGACTTATGTCTGGAGCGTTTAATTGCTTTCGTATATATATACTTATATATATGAACTGTGTGTCGAACTCTGTTCGATGAGCCTAGACTTACGTCTAGAGCGTTTAAGTGCTTTTGTATATATGTATATTTATATATATTTATATATATATATATATGAACTGTGTGTCTAACTATGTTCGATGAGCCTGGATTTACATCCGAAGCGTTTACTTGCTTATATATATATATATATATATATATATATATATATATATATATATATATATATATATATATATGAATTGTTGTCGGACTTTGTTCGATGAGCCAGGATTTTATATCTGGTGCGTTTACATGCTATTATATATATTTACATTTTGTCCCGCCTGGAGTTTACTTCGTGGCGGTTGACCGTTTTTATTGTACATTTCGTCCTACCTGGAGCCTCTGTGGTGGTTGATCGCTTTTACAGCTTTATTTACATTTTTGATCTCCCATGGAGGTACTTCGTGGCAGTTTATCATGACAATATATATATATATATATATATATATATATATATATATATATATATATATATATATCTACAGCTTTTATATATATATAACTGCTTACAGTTTTCGTATAAACTGCGGTATCATGTGAGCCTAGGAATCATATAATCACATATTCAATCTACTGAATCTAGATTCAATTCCCGTGATGGACATTTTCAGCTGTAAGCAGCTTGTAAATTTATTCACGGTGTTAGATTTCCTCAGATGGTTTTCATGCCCATGAGGAGTTCGGCACTCTTTTGTATATTATTTTCTAGAAGATGCTTCGCATCTCGAAAATAAAAGCAATTAAGCCGAACATTTAATAAAATGGAAGTATCAAAGGCCTTAATTACTATTGAGCACAGGGTTTGAAAAATCTCTTTTTATAAAACATCACTGCTATATCTTGTTTAAAACTGAATTTTTACGCAAATTCAAACCCTTTATATATAGGTGCAAACGAGGCATAGCACTACTTCCAAATAACAGCACATTGACCCACACACACACACATTCATATAACAGTTTCTTGAAAAGTGGCGGTCACCGTGGCAACACAAATGTCGGGGGATGCCTAACACCTTCCTTCTGCATAAGCAAGTCCCCGGACCCTAATGAATCTCGGTTTCACAGACACGTTTAGCAGTGTCACATCACTGGGTCAATGTGCAAACATTTTCTCGATTGTGTTGGTACAACCAGTTAAAAACCAACTGGCTACTCTTAACAGTCCATCGTCGACATTATACATGTCGAACCTTTTTCACTTATTTTTTCAAACAAATCTCACCTAACATGAGAACACCAAAAAATAGGAAACGAAAAGGGATAAATAAAAATCCCGACGTCGACAACGACATACTAACTATCAAATGCTGAGTGGTCAAAAGACCAAGAACTTGTATTTTCAAGTTTCTGATAAGGTTTGGACATAAATTCATCTGCAAACTGGCATGCTTACGGGCACGATGGGTGATCAACCCGTTATGCCCTGCGTTGATCAACACTAACATACAAGAACGACATTTGCGTTCATCATACTGCCTTTGGCCCAATAAGGGAAGTTCATTCTCAGACTTGAGTCCAACCTAAAATAATTCAGTTGAATAGTTTTACCTAATATAAATAATATTTTAGGACTTTCAAATGAGAAGTAAATAAATATTTTACTTAAACCGAACCAAATGGCATAAGCGTATTGAGTAACAGAATTCTGAAATATGTGTTATAACAAATTGGCTTAACGTTATGCAACCGGCAAAAGAGTTACACAAGTTTTAAATTAATACATACAGATATTCATAAGAGTGTTGTCAAACGAATATATTAGTTGTACATCAAGGGCTAATGTACAAGAATGAAATATTTCTTCTAGCTTCTCTCATAAGCTTCTCCCATAAGCCTTTTCTAGCTTCTCCCATAAGCTTCTTCTAACTTCTCACACATAAGATTCTTCTTCTAGTTAGCTTTTGTAATTCCTCCGATTAGAAAAAAGTCAATTTTTGCCCTTACGTAAAATTTTTTAGATTTTACATTTCTAACACTCGAATAAACGCTATAACGTAATTCAAATTTTTGAAAAATTAAAAAAAGTGTTTTTTTCGAAAAAAAATTATTTTCTCCCAAAAACTCTCAATACTCATACATAATCACGTAATCCATAAACTAGGACATTAATCGACCTAAAAATACATAACACAAATAATATACATAAAAAATCCTTTTATTAAATATTCACCTTAAAACCTATTATAAGATCATCCGATTTCTCGGGTCGTCACAGAGAATCTTTGCTAAGTACTTAGTTAATTTTAATAAGTAGTTTTATAACAAAGTTTGCAATTGTTTAGATAAAATTGGATTGGTGCATGAATAATAATCAGATTAATAGAATTATTAAAGACTCTTCGTGGGAACGATACTCTAATTCATTTAAACGAGTAATTAATTCTAATATTTTTCAAGTACCAATTTTATATTAAGTCAATCTTATTTAAACGGATGAATTAACAAAAATTAACAATTAAACTAAAAACTAAGTAAAAAAACATAACTAACTAAATAAATAAATCTAAGAATTCAACGTCACCCCATGTTTCATTCAAATCTAATAACTCTCCATTTAATTATACGGTCACGGTGAATTGTTAACCCGAAATTCTTAATTTCTTTTATCTACCTCTTTCGATTGACAAATAAAAATATCCATTCTAATTAAATTACTATATTCATATGCAATTAAACTAGAAGAGATTTATTACGATCAAATTACCCAATTGATTACACATGACATATAGGTGTATTCTTACCATATACACAAATTATATTCAATCCTAAGAAGAATAAAAATAATCACATGTCATTATATTCAGATCTAAATCTATAATTCATCTCCCAATTTCATAATGATTATCCCAATTAATTACTGATCAAGTAATTACACATGAACGCACAAAATATAATGAACCAATTCATATGCTGCCAATCAAATTGAAACAGATTCAATTTAAACTACACATGGGATTCCATTAAAATTCTACAAAAATCTCGTTCAAGCAGATAAAATTATAACCCACAAAATATTCAACATTAATGAAAGATAAAGATAAATAAAATTTTAGAGAAAAGAAAATGTCTCCCGCCATTCTTCTATCTCGAAGCTTCATCAATCCATAGCCTCCATTGCAGAGGGTATCTTGCTTGCTCTTGAACTTTATAATTGGTTGTAGAGAATTGGCCTCACATAGTGTTCATTAGCTTTTTCCCAAACACCTCTAAAATTTCCCAAAATAAGAATATTTATAAGAGTACTAACCTTAATGGAATTAAAATCCTAATTAAAATTAAATACATAATTCTACAAGAAAAAGGCCTATCAGCAACCAAAAGAATTTGCGACCACCGTATTTGATCACTAATAATAGCCTTAGTAACCGCTATTAGCGACTGGTATCCAAACTAGTCGATATTTCCTAGTAGCGACCACAGTGCGATCGCTAAATGGTCGCTAATTTGAATTTGTCGCATTTAATTTTGGCACGTGTGTTGGCGAGAAAAATCAATGCAAATCTGCAACCGCACGCGGTCGGATATAGCGGTCACAGATCTGTTTGACTTCCAAAGTAGTCTGACCGTTTAGTCGATTAAAATCAGCGACCGCATGATGTCGTCAAAAGCGGTCGTTCATCCTTTTAAAATCAACCAACCCCTGGATCGTCTGTAGATCGACGAAAATAGAAAGAAAAATGGGAGGAAGAGAGAAAAGGAAAAGAAAGAGATGTTGCCCGCCTCCGCCGCCTGCCACCGCCCGCTACCTTACCTAGTATTCAATCTTTCTCTTTCTCTTTCTCTTTCTCTTTCTTTTTCTCTTCCATCTATATATAGTTTTCAATTTGGTTTTGATTTGAAAATATATATATATATTACATACTTATGTGTTTATATGAGTTTTATTTGGCTATTTAGTTTGAATTTGGGTTAGATTTATGCAATGACAGCTAGCATGTTGATTATATAATAATAGTGTGATATTTAGTTTCAATTTGGCTTTAATTTGTGCAATTTTTAGTGCATGAATGTTCATAATATGATATTGAGGCTTATGTTAGTGTATTGAATTAGATATTCAATTTGAGTTATTTTTTCATAGTGTATAAATTTAGGATATAATTTATAAGTTGTTTAAGTGGTTAGACATAAATTATAATTAAAATAATATAATGTCCATTATTATATAATATTACTAAAATACATAAATTAAATATTCTAAATTAAATTAAATATAATAACATATAAACAAAATAAAACAACAAATAATAATACAAACTAAAGAAAATAAAATAAAAAAATAAATTTCTTTAGTTTATTTAATTTTCCCCTACTAAAATCAGCTAAATAGCATTTACTTAATTTTCACTACTAAATTTATATATATCAATTAATTAGTATTTACTTAGTTAATATTACTTAATTTCCCAATACTAATTAAAATAAATTAAGTAGCATTAATTTACTTAATTTTACACAACTAAATAATATAATAACATAAATTTATATTAATTTGTATAATATAAGATAATATAATTTAAAATTAAATAATATATCATAATATATCATAACATAATTTATGGCATAACATAAAATGAAATAAGTTAATTAACTTAATTATATTTCTTAAATTTATTAATTTAAATAATATAATATCATATAATATAATATATTACAAAATAAATTAATAGATAAATAAAATAATAGGATTTAATTAAAAAAAATGACAATGATTTAATTAAAATAAATAAAAGAGAGAACATACTCTATCAATAACTCAATTGCAGCATCCTTAAGACCGACTTATTTCGAATGTTTTGTAACCAAATATCAGCATTTTCTTAGAAAAACTCTCACAATCTCTATCATGAAAGTATAATATAAATCTGTGATCAACCTAATTAGTCTTGAATTTGACTCCACAAAGCAGTATCTCCGAAATGTGTATATACAACAAATTGGAGAAAGATGAAAGTGTGCACTTACTGAAAGATAACTTGTCACAATTAAATGAAAACTTCAAGTTATATATAATTTAAAACAAATACCTTCACCATTGCCCAAGAGTAATGACTGCTAGGAGAAGAGTCAATGACTTCCTTGTATGCAGGATTCGACATAGCAGTTGTAGCTAATACTCCAACAGGTTCCTCGGCAACAAAAAAAAATATGGGTCGTAGTTTCTATTTATGTCCCATACTCGAATAATAAGTTAATTGAATTACTGCGGACATTCCTCACTGTTCCATCATAACAGATGATAACATCCCGAAGGAGTGCCATTAAACTGTTGAACAAAGTTCCAGGTTAAGCAGCCCTCTAGATGAACAAACGATCACTTCTCTACTAGGAATGAATCATCGCCTGATATGGGTCCAATCGAAGACATAGACAGCTTCTCACCACTCTGAATTCCTCAGATGGGTAGTTCTCACAGAAAAAGAGGTGAGACGTTATGTGAGAACTACCCACCTGAGGATTTCAAAGTGGTGATAAGTTGTCTATGTTATAGATTGGACCCATATTGAGCGATGATTCATTCCTAGTAGAGAAGCGATCGTTCGTTCATCTAGAGGGTTGCTTAACCTGGAACTTTGTTCAACGGCATAATGGCACTCCTTCGAGATGTTGTCATCTGTTATGATGGAACAGTAAGGAATGTCCGCATTAATTTTATTAACTTATTATTCGAGTATGGGACACAAACAGGAACTACGACCCATATTTGTTTTTGCCAAGGAACCATTTGGAGTATTAGCTGCAACTGCTATGTTGAATCCTGCATACAAAGAAGTCCTAGATTTTTCTCCTAGTAGTCATTACTCATGGGCAATGATGAAGGTATTTGTTTTACATTATATATAACTTGAAGTTTCTATCTAATTGTGACAAGTTATCTTTCAGTAAGTGCACACTTTCATCTTCCTCCAATTTGTTGTATATATACATTTCGGAGATACTACTTTATGGAGTCAAATTCAAGACTAATTAGGTTGATCGCAGATTCATATTATACTTTCATGGTAGAGATTGTAAGAGCAAGTCTTTTCTAAGAAAATGATATTTGGTTACAAAACATTCGAAATAAGTCGGTCTTAAGGATGATATAGTTGAGTTATTGATAGAGTATGTTCTCTTTTTTATTTATTTTAATTAAATCATTGTCATTCTTTTTTTTAATTAAATCGTTTTCATTTGAGTATATAAACATATATATCTTTCAGTATTTTATATAAACATCTTGATGATATTATATTTTGTGAACAAACAGATTGTGACTTCTCATTCACTATAGATTCAAGACTACCACGATAAAGTTTCCCTCAATACTCCTTGAGAAGTGTAAAAGCTGGTTTTTCCCACCTCTCCATGAAATCGAGAAACATACTCGGCTTTAAAGCCCTAGGCCTTTCAGTTGTTACTCCTGTTTTTGCAAAATCAATTGTCATAGAGTGAAAGGTTGTCAAATGAGACATTTTTTACTCATAGTCTTATCTGGTTCAAGGTTTGCATGTACTAAAGTCCAGTAGAGATTGTACCCAAGGTAGCATTGATCAGATAACTATTCAACAAATAACTTTTTTATTTCTTGTAAATTAAGAATTATTAGGAAATATGAGAGACAAAGGGAGAGTTGCATGAAATTCAACAGTTCCCAATAAATAAGTGGTTCAATTAATTCAACTATACTTCCTCTAAGATTCCTAAACAAATTGGTTAAACGGTGAGCCACTTTGTTCGGGAATTAACCATTTTGTTCTGAGAATTCAAGAGGAAGTACAGTATGGTGAACTACTTATTGGAAATTATTCAATTTCCTACAACTCTTCCTTTGTCTCTCATATTTTTCCTAATAAGTCTAAGTTTGCAGGAAATATTATGATTCTTTATTGATTAATTATCTGATCAATGATACCTTGGGTACAATCTCAACTGCACATTTAGTACATGCAGACCTTGAGTCAGATAAGACTATGAGTAAACAATGTCTCAGTTGACAACCCTTCACTCTATGGCAGTTGATTTTGCAAAAACAGGAGTAACAACTGAAAGGCCTAGGACTATAAAATCGAGGATGTTTCCCGATTTCATGGAGAGGCGGGCCACAACTAGCTTACACTTCTCAAGGAGTAATGGGGACAAACTTTATCGATGATGACCGACTATCAAGATCATAATCTACTTCTTACACTTGGCAGAAATTAGCTTATGTAGTGGCGAGAGCAACATTAACACAACAGTATGATGATGATGTCAAGGTAATTTTGTCATGAATTTAGCTTTATGTTTAGTTACTAATGGTTCTTCTATTGTATCTTTTCTTCAGGAAGAGTTTCTCTTTGCAGGAGGTCTTTAAATATGACTTCTAATAGTAGTTGTTGATGCTATATATATTTAGATTGTAATATTCCCTTTCACTGCGACTAATCATTTGGTTTTTGAGTTGTTTGATGTCAAAGGCAATGGATTTAATTATAGTTTTAGATTAAATATATAATTTGTATATAAATTTTAGTTGCTCGTGATCGGTTTGTTTATTATATTGGTTTTATGCACGTGGATCGATGAATTTATATAGTTTTGGTGATTTATATATACTTCTGTGTGTTGAGATAAAAAAACAAGTACAAACAGGTATAGATTATTTGGGAAATCCACAAAACAGGTAATTTTTTAAAATTCATAAATCAGCGACCGTAGACGGTCACTATTACGTATCAGCGACTGCGGGTGACTTGAGGATATCAGCGACCGTGGTGGTCACCAATGATGGTCGCTGACACGTGGGCCACGTCACTAATGAAACCTGACTCACGGTGACTCAGGTTAGCGATAACATTGGTCGCTATAGTGCGGTCGCTGACGTTGCGATCACTAATATTGGTCGCCAATGTACAGTCAACGTCCAGAATACATGCGACCTCTATCTACGACCATATTTGGTCGCAAATTGTCTAATAAGCCTTTTTCTTATCCTAATTTAAGTAATCTACTGTAGCAAAATTTCTTTTCCAAAACTGCTATTAATTCCCATCCTTTAAATCATCTTCCTACTAGGAATATCATTAGTGGAAAGGTAAGGAATAACAAGTCGGACCTGTTAGGAAAAATAAGGCAAAAGAATCTTGATGACTACTCCGCTCGACCGCCCACTCATGGCACCTGAACCAGCCCAGTGTCGTAGCTCTATGAGCCCATTGCTGCAACACTATCCTTAATACTTAGCAGCATTACGACGCTGTCAACCGGCGTTGCGGCTCTTTAGTGTCCTGGAAAATTTTAAAAGTATGCAAAGCCCAAAATTTCAACATCTTATTAGTCATACCTTACTCAAGACTTTTTTTGTGTGTATGAATCCAAATGTATCAAGCTAGCGAAAAAAACTCAATGAAGCTTATATAATCAAATGCATCATAAATGATATCAAAAAGGGTTAGTATTACAATAAGAACTCTATATGCTTATCTTTCACCTCAAAGCGAATACAGACAAACATAACTAGAGGATCACAAGGTTATTTAAAACATTTAAGCCCATTTTCAACCCTTCACCGGGAATTCAAAAACAAAAAAAAAATCATTTTTTTTACTTTTTAGTGAGTGCATTTTATGCTCCATCTCACTTTCCATTGAACGAGTGCGTTTTACGCTCCATCTCGTTGCATATGTTTATGAGTGAGTGTGTTTTATGCTCCATCTAAACCCATCACATGATCCATTCTTTTAACTGGGGAAGGATTAAAATTTTGAGATTTGTTTCAAATTAACCAAGATTTCCCTCAAATTATATTCTTCCCCATATTGCAATTTAAGCTATGATCAAACAACATATAAAGTTCATAAATATCTTCCGTAAGCATTGTGAAGCCCCCAAATTTGGGTACTTGAAACCCGTACTTAGTGCTCCACGATACCATTCATTAAACTACTTGGTATA
The DNA here is from genome assembly GCA_016801055.1 of Panax notoginseng. Taxonomy (NCBI): domain Eukaryota; kingdom Viridiplantae; phylum Streptophyta; class Magnoliopsida; order Apiales; family Araliaceae; genus Panax; species Panax notoginseng. The sequence continues at coordinate 122,145,639 of CM029013.1, forward strand.
TTAAATAAATAAAAATATTACATCAAAGTTGTCTATTCCCCAGGTACCACAACATTTAAGTTCATTATTACATGATAGATAATATATTATCACAATACCAAATAATAATTATCATAAATAATGTTATCCAACTATTTATTCAGCTTCCCCTTTCCCTTGTCCTTGCCAAAACATTCTGTTTGATCTTGCTTAGCTGAAAATATTTAATTTTAAAGTAAGAATGAGCATTTAATTGCTTTGCAAGTAATGACAGTTAATAAACATCAGCTGAAAGAAAGAAATATTTTTTTTGAGGTATACTTCTACAACGAATCGATAGTTGTGAAGTAAACTGAAACAATTCTGAATAACATGTCAATCCGTTTACATTTTTGAAACTACGTACTAACTATAGATGTTGAGCAGTCACTAGACCATGAACAATTATTTTTAAGTTTGAAAAGGCTTGTACATAAATTCATCTATAAACCGACATGACTTACGGACACGGAGGGTGATCAGCCCGTTATGCCCTGTACTGATCAACACTACATACTGGAACGACAATTCGCGTTCATCATACCGCCTTTCCCAATTTAGGGGTGTTCATACTCAGTCTGGAGTCCGAATCAAAGTAATTTAGTTGGACGACTCTATTGTAACTAATAATATTCAATGAATTATTTATAACTATGTCTAGACAGGTCAAATAGCTTAAACAGCTTTTAAACCATGTATACATATCAAGATTCAATCGAATGTATCAAAAATAATTATATCAAAGAATTTTATTTCGAGTTTAAAGATACTTGTCCAAATACAACTTATATTAGTGAGGACACTTGCATAACCAAACTTAGTACACAGAGAACGGAATAATGTTTGAACATACATGAATCATATGAAGACAATAATGAGATACTTGTATTCAATGAATGAATTGAATACTATTCAAGAACTGGCTTGTACAGGATTAAAAGTTATATGTAGGATATTTGATTACACAAAGATTCATTGAATGAAATAAATGCAAATATTAAATAGTTGCTCAATAAAAGATAAAGTTCAAAAACTCGCTTACAAAGATCCATTGCATAAAGTAAATACAAAGGGTAGGATACTTGCCTTGATCGTTGTTTACTGCTACGTACTATAGTTTAATCTTTTATGACAAGACCTATCACTAATAAGATTATTCTTGCAATTAGAATAATACATCATGACAAATAATACTACTATTTATAGTCATTATACAGCTTAAATACATTATCAAGTATTCATAGCAGTCGTTAGAACATATAAGAACATGTATCAAGTCAAATTATTTCAGTCTGGTTTGATTTCGATATTAATTTGACATCCCGATTGCGTTATCGGATAATTATCAAATTTATTTTCAATAAAACTCTATTTAAAAGCTTCATTATTATTTTAGATAATTTAATTATTATTTATAATATTTTTCATAATAATTTTTAAATAATTATTATCATTTATAATGATTTTTCAAACACTAATATCATTTTTAAATGATTTAATTCTAAATAATTTCATTATCATTAATATTTAAATAATTTAAAATATTAATGAAATACATGTCAAAATATTAAAAGTTATTTATAATAACTCAAAATATTTTTAAAACCTTAATATCACCTTTAAATAATTTTTAAAACATTTAAAATCATTTTCAAATAATTATCATTAATAATAAAAATATTAATAAAATTTATGTCAAACTATTAAAAGTCATTTATTATAAAATAAAATATTTTTAAAACCTTTACATCATTTTTAAATTATTTTTAAAACATAAAAATCATTTTTTTAATAATTTATTTAATACAATTATTAAATAAATTTATTATCATTAATATTTAAATAATTTAAAATATTAATAAAATTTATGTCAAAATATTAAAAGTTATATTTTATAACTTAAAATAATTTTTAAAACTTAATTATGAATTATTAATAATTATTTAATATTTATTTCTATTTATTAAATTGTTTATATTAATTTTATTTAAAACTGTCGTTGTAAGTCTACAGCGACAGAAACCGTCGCTAAAGTTGTTCTTCATCAAAATGAAGAATAACTTGGTCAATGCTTTGAGACTTACTTTGACTAGCTGTAATTTTCATTTGATCTTGTTTCTGGGCATAAGAATGTATCATTGTTATAGTATTGATGTAATACTACAAGTATATATCAAGTTTGGGGTCTAACTACATAATATCATGAAGATATCTGATTATCAAACTGCCTATCTAAGTTGTTCTTCATTCCTGGAATTTCTAGAAATGAAGTCAGTGTTGGTCAACCTACTTTGAGCTTTAATAACTTTGATTCTATGTGTTATCTAAGTGATCCAATGTCACACTCTTGTAGTAGACATGTCAGGCTACAAAAGTGTTACACTGGATTAGCCTAACAACATCACATATGAGAGACCTAGCCTGGTCAAACTGCTATCAGAAACATGTTCTTCAGTTTTCTAGAAATTCCAGAGAACAGAATATGTGTTTGGTCAACCACTTTTGACCATGAATAACTTTCATCCTGGCTGTTTAATAGGTTATCTATTGTCAGGGTTTTGTAGTACATATGTCAAGGTATAAAAGTGATACACTTAGATGAGCTAACAACATGACAGATTCAAGATCTAAGCCATTCAAAATCTTGTCAGGCCATTTCTAGGCATTCTGGGTTTTTCAGAAACAGTTTTCCATGGTTGGTCAACTGAATTTGACCATGAATAACTTGAAATCTAAACATGCTATGAACATGATTCCACTTCCAAATTACTCACGTCTTGGTATACTATAACAAGGATACACTTATAAGATATAAACATTAACATATCAGGATATATAGCCTCTGACATCTGACTGTCAGGCCATATTTTTAGACTTTTGGACAGTTTGCTTATATCTTCATTTTCATGCATTTTAATGTTGTGGATCCATGTTTTATGAACCCATATCACTAAATAACATAACATGTAACATATTTAAAAACTAAAACATAAAATCTACCTAAGCATGAAAGATCTAGCTTAGGGTTAGAGTTTATACCTTTTTTAACCAACTTTTGATTTCCCTTCTTTGATCTGATCTTAGATAGTTTATGGGGTGGATTTGGCTTATCTTAGGATTGAGTTTCTCTCTAAATTTCGTAGGCCTTAAGAATGAGAGGTTTGACTATGGATAGAAACTAAAGTAAGGATTTTCTTTAATTTTTAATTAATAATCAATTATTTCGTTCGCGAAAAATTTATCAACAATAATTCATGCAGTAAATATATATTTATCACATATTCACATTCGCTTTTCTTGTCATGTATTCCCATATTCATTGCAGTGTATCAAAATAACAAAAAAAATTTATTCACAAAATTCTTATTTTAATATATACTGAAAGCTTGGATTATTACATTCTTTTCCCCTTATAAAGATTCCAAGCTCGGAATTGTAAAACAAAACTTACCTAAATGAATGAAGGATAAGTAACGTACACCTTCGTCGTAAGTAGGTCCCGAACTGATCCTTAAATATTCAGCATAAAGCTTAGCTATCCAATTTAACAAAATCTGATTACTAATGGAACTCAAATTTCTCCTTCAAAATCCTTTTATTAACGAGTTATTTATATAAAAAAAATTATTTTCTATGTCTTTTTCTGAAATTTTCTTTCGTATATCTATATTCAAGGGATTCTAAGGTTCACAAATGTAAACATATTTATCTTAATAAACTCACGATATGTAAGGAGAAAAGATTATATCCGAATCAAACATATATATTGATATAATTGATCAGAATCATACCTGGAACTCCATCTCCGGATGCTACTGTATCTTGGACCAACATATTGAAAGTCCTTGCAGTTGGTTTATTTTGTGGAGTTGAACCAGTTATCGCTAGCGGTCCACGGCTATTCCCGGTATTAGCCTTTCCCCCCATTGACTCTTCTTTTTGGACAATCCCTCACCATATGGTCTGTTGATCCACAAATGAAACAATCACTATTCTTCCTTGGATTGGGCCAGTTAGGAGAGATGTATTCCTCCTGCCCACAATTAAAACATACTGACTTTCCTTTCAGACATTCCCGCGAGTGATTTTTACCATAATTATTGCATTGATTAACCTGCTTTTTTATACCTCTCTGCCTATTATCCGTATTCCTAGAATTGTTTCACTTCCTTTTTCCACTTCCACTACTTCCCTTAACTTTGACAGCTCCCTCGATTTTAACCTTATTCTTCTTTTCTATATTGTAGAGGCTCATGGCCTCACTTCCTCCTTCGGCTACAATAGTCTTTTCCAATATTGATCTAAAAGAACCAATCTGCAATACTGCAACCTTATTATAGAGTCAAGGTTTTAGGCCCTCCTCAAACTTTTTTGCCTTCCTTGTTTCTGTATCCACTTGGTGTGGAGTGAATCTAGCTAACTCGTTAAATTTTGCGGTGTATTCTGAAACTGTCATATTCTCCTGCTTCAATTCTAAAAAATTAACCTCCATCATGGCTTGCGTACTTGATGAGAAATAATTCTCAAAGAACAATTCCTTGAACCTTTTCCATGTTACCACTCCTGCTCCGACTCTATTTTGATTTATCTCCCACCAGAAAGCCTCCCCCTTCATCAAATATGTAGAAAAAGTTGTCTTTTGCTCCTCTGTTACCCTTGCATTAACGAATGTTTTTTCTATCTCCTTTACCCAAGTTTGGGCTTCTATAGGGTTTGTTGTTCCTCTAAATTCTGGCGGTCCTACTGCTTTAAAGTTTTTGAAGTTTGCCAACCTATTATTTGGTTGATTTCTTGCGACTGGTGCTCTATTATGCATAGCTTGTGCTAACATATTAGCAAGATTCTGCATTGGGTCCACATTACCTCATCCATCATTAATAGGTTCTTATACTGTTTGGTTTCAGTTTCGTCTTCTTGACGGCATTATCTAGTTAAACAAAACTTAAATTATTCTTTCTTGGTTTACATTCTATGCCCCATCGTATAGGTGTTAACATTTAAAATGTAATGCATAATTTTAAACTCAGACAATCATATAATCAAAATGTTGGATTTTAAAAATTCGGTTAACTAGGTTAACGAATTATCATATAGACACTTACTGTTTTAACTCTCAAAACTTATTTACTTAATCAAACATATATTCATAGTCATTCAACTAATTCATAGTACTTTACATTATATAGTGCATATTGCTATAAACATCTACTATCCCTTTTTGAGAACAAAAGTCAGGAATCACTGCTACAACTTATACAAAAGTTGGGTGTAATACATTACACAGATATGCATATCATATACACATTATCTACCATACATATTCATAGAATATTTATCTTACTTATTTTCTATGCCTTCCCCTGGTCCTGGACAAACTTTTGCCCGGTAACCTACAAACCCATATATAAAACATGCACCTTGCTTTGGATTGGGACAATGAGAAGGGCTATGTCCTTCATGTCTGCAATTGTAGCATACATTTTTTTCCTTTCCTGCATTCATCTTCATGTATCCTTTTACAGTTTGAACACTTCCTTATTCTTTTAAAGTTCACTTGGTTATAATCAGAATTTCCTAGATCACGGTCATTCATCTTTCTTTTTCCCTTTTTGCTTGGAGCTACACAGGGTATGCTGCATTTGGCTCCCATGTTATCAATTTGGATCTTCAACTTATCTTATTCTTCCATTATTTCGATTAACGCCTTTTGCAATTGACTATTTAATAGTCTTTCTATTTCCCATAGCTTTTCTAGAGAAGAAACCTTATTCTTCAAATTCTGCACTTCAGTTGATACCTGATCAGCTCCAACTTTAATGTCCGAATCACTATCTGTTAGTACCACCATTTCTGGTTCCGGTACTACATTTTCCAATATGATCACATCTTCAGGGTTGCTTCCACCGTGAGCCTCTATTTCAACTATTGGCTTAGATATTGGCTCGGATGGAGTGATTTGCTCCTTCTTCACTTTATGAGAGTCTCCTAATTCTTTTTCACCTAACATCTACACATAATTTATTTCTTATTAGTACATATTATATACACATAGCAAACAATAGTTTCATTTAAGTTTCTTTTTAATTAGTTTGACGATGAATTTCCTTAATTCATCTCCTTTAAACTCTATTTGAGTTATTTGTTTTTCAACGCTTCTATCTAGCCTAAGGTAATAGCCTAAGGTATCCCCCACCTATGGTTTCTAACCTAAAGCTTTGATACCAACCTGTGACGCCCCCAAATCCGGGTACTTAAAACCCGTACTTGGTGCTCCACGATACCATTCATTAAACTACTTAATATATTAAATAACTAAAAACATTATATCAAAGTTGTTTATTCCCCAGGTGCTTCAACCTTTAAGTTCATTACTACATGATAGATAATATATTATCACAATACCAAACAATAGTTATCACAAATAACATTATCCAACTACTTATTCAGTTTCCCTTTTCCCTTATCCGTGCCAGAACATTCTAATCGATCTTGTTTAGCTGAAAATATTTAATTTTAAAGTAAGAATGAGCATTTAATTGCTTAGCAAGTAATAACAGTTAATAAACATCAGCTGAAAGAAATAAATATTTTCTTTGAGGTATACTTCTACAACGAATCGATAGTTGTGAAGTAAACTGAAACAATTCTGAATAACATGTCAATCCGTTTACATTTTTGAAACTACATACTAACCATAGATGTTGAACAGTCACTAGACTATGAACAGTTATTTTTAAGTTTGAAAAGATTTGTACAGAAATTCATCTGCAAACCGGTATGACTTACGGACACGAAGGGTGATCAATCTGTTGTGCCATGTACTGATAAACACTACATACTGGAACGACACTTTGCGTTCATCATAACCGCCTTTGGCGCATAAAAATTTCCCAATTTAGGGATGTTTATACTCGGTCTGGAGTCTGAACCAAAGCAATTCAGTTGGACGACTCTATCGTAACTAATAATATTTAATGAATTATTTAGAACTATGTTTAGCCGGGTCAAATATCTTAGATAGCTTTTAAACCATGTATACATATCAAGATTCAATGGTATGTATCAAAAAAATTTATATCAAAGAATTTTATTTCGAGTTTAAAGATACTTGTCCAAATACAACAACTTATACAAGTGAAGACACTTGCATAACCAAACTTAGTATGCAGAGACCAGAACAATGTTTGAACATACAGGAATCATATGAAGACAATAATGTGATACTTATATTCAATGAATGAATTGAATACTATTCAAGAACTTGCTTGTACATAATTAAAAGTTATATATAGGATATTTGATTACACAAAGATTCATTGCATGAGATAAATACAAATATTAGATACTTGCTCAATAAAAGATAGAGTTAAGAAACTTGCTTACAAAGATCCATTGCATAAACTAAATGCAAAGGGTAGGATACTTGCCTTGATCGTTGATTACTGCTACGTAATATAGTTTAATCTTTAATGACAAAACCTATCATTAATAAGATTATTCATTCAATTAGAATAATACATCATGGAACATAATACTGCTATTTATAGTCATCATACAGCTTAAATATATTATCACGTACTCATAACAGTCGTTATAACATATAAGAACAGGTATTAAGTCAAACTATTTCAGTCTGGTTTGATTTCGGTATTAATTTGATATCCCGATTGCGTTATTGGATAATTATCGAGTTTATTTTCAATAAAACTCTATTTAAAAGCTTCAATATTATTTTAGATAATTTAATTATCATTTATAATATTTTCAAAAGCCCATATTAATTTTTAAATAATTATTATCATTTATAAAGATTTTTCAAACACTAATATCATTTTTAAATGATTTAATTCTAAATAATTTTGTTATCATTAATATTTAAATAATTTAAAATATTAATGAAATTCATGTCAAAATATTAAAAGTTATTTATAATAACTCAAAATATTTTTAAAACCTTAATGTCACCTTTAAATGATTTCTAAAACATTTAAAATTATTTTTAAATAATTATCATTGATATTAAAATATTAATGAAATATATGTCAAAATATTAAAAGTCATTTATTATAACTTAAAATATTTTTAAAACATTTACATCATTTTTAAATAATTTTTAAAACATAAAAATCATTTTTAAAAAATTTATTTAATGCAATTATTAAATAAATTTATTATCATTAATATTTAAGTAATTTAAAATATTAATAAAATTTATTTCAAAATATTAAAAGTTAATTTTTATAACTTAAAATAATTTTTTAAACTTAACTATGAATTATTAATAATTGTTTAATATTTATTTCTATTTATTTAAATTAATTTTATTTAAAATTGTCGCTGTAAATCTACTGCGACAGAAACAGTCACTATAGTTGTTCTTCATCAAATGAAGAACAACTTGGTCAATGCTTTGAGGCTTGTTTTAACTAGTTGTAATTTCCATTTGATCTTGCTTCTGGGCATGAGAGTGTATCATTGTTATAATATTAATGTTGTAACGGCCCCAAAATTTATACAATTTAATTCTCGACTTCGGTCGTTAATAATACATTCAACCTCTAATTTTATATCATTAAGCGATAATACAACCATTGAAATTTGCGGAATAATTTAAATATTCTATTACAAATTAAAATTTTCTATTTACAAACTATTCTCGTTCCCAGAACTTTTAACATTTACATTACATCTCTTCGATTCAAATTTATATCATAAATCATTACAACAAAATGACTATACAAAGTCTTACATCATCAATGGATATCCAAATGTACCGGATAGCTTAACTTACAATTTAACAACATGTTACATTCAAAATATTAAATACATTTCTCATAAAACATAAGGAATCTTCAAGTATCACGTTGGATTCATAACTTTCAGGTAACACATAACTTTACCTTGAAACCTTGACTTGCAAAAATGGTTATTTGCAAGGTTGAGCTCGACAGCCCAGCAAAATCTAACAGTTTTTATACAACACATAGCATATAATATCATGCTCAACGTATATCTCTTAAACATTGAACTATCATAACAAACATACTACAGTTCATATAACAAATATAAAGATTGAATTCCTTACTCAATCGGCATGCTTTACTCAATTAATGTAGTCATAGGTTGACTTTGACAGTTCATGCTTGCACATAAATATAACACACATCATGTTATTTGCAATAAAGACTTAAAACAATTAATCATCAAGTTCACGTAGCAAACAGGAACTGAAAGACTTGTCTGGTTCGTAGATTACCAATTACCGAAAAACAGCTTAAATGCTTTGTGTACATCCTACAACAGTTCAAAGGTTCATATTCACATGCATTAGTTGCACATATAATGAAACCACAATGACTCTTAGTCTTAATCTTTTATAACTTGCATCTCTTTGAAACTTAACACATATCTTCAGGTGTTTACTCCCCTTCGTATGACACTTATCATTATATAATCTCATTTTGTATTTCTTTAAATTCTTTCGAAACCAACACTTAACGTTCATTAAAGTCGTCATAGATTCCATTACCCCATATTAGATGTATTACACTTGTTGACAACAACTAGGAATCACATTATCTATTAGATATGCTAACATACCATAACATGTACATTTCTAGCTAAACTTACTATTTTAGCACAAATCTTTCTTTACCATTTACATTTCAGAAATTCTAAGTGTTTACTTCACAACACTTGTCTAACATTCATTGTGTACACTAAGTTATCACATAACGCGTTCAAAATTTACTAATCATTTTTACCACTTTGAATTCACTAACCCCATAACACAACTTTGGTTTTAGCCTTGTTGTTACGTGTTGGACACATTACCATAACCCTTAGCTAAGCTACAAAGAACGACCAAAGTCTGCAGAATTAGCAGACTTCAGTGTCTGAAAATGGGCACTCGCGCGGCCGCGCGAGTTTAGTACTGGGAGGCTGCGCGCCCGCGCGACTTGCAGAACTCAATTTTTGCAGACAGAGCTTCGGCACTTTTTTGTAAGCCAACTAACACGAATTTCACCCCCAAAACAGTGATAATAACCCGAACAATTGATACAAAACTACCATAAACATGTTTGCTAACATTTTCAACCAATTAGAACAATTTTACATCAACTAAAACTAGTTTAATTTCTCAAATTCCATGTTTTTCATATAAAACCCAATTTTGATATTCATCCCAAAAATCATCATTGTGAATTCAATACTTGGCCAAATCACTCCATTCAAATTACGTTATGTTCGTATCTCAATGAACTAATATATACAAGACTCAATTTACACTTTCTTATACAATTTGACCACTAAAAATTGGTACTTTTCATGAACCATATGAAAAATACATATACTGACATTATTTTCTTCCTACTGTCAACAAATTTAGCAAACAAATTTCTTATTTTAAACATAACTCTAGCATCATAAGCATGTATCATCACAATTAACAGTTATACATATCAAAAATTTTGCAAATTGAATTTACAGACTTAGAAGGTTTATGGCGTAAAACTCTGATATGCATATTCACATAATTAGGGAAAATACCTTCAACTAGTGTGATAATTCCTTGCAATTGCAGACAATCCTTCTCAATCTCTCACTCTCAAACTCTAACAATTCTCTCTGCAATTCCCTGAACTCTCAAACCCTTCTCTTCTCTAAGCTTTAACAAATGAAACGCATAAAAGAAACCCAACTGATATGCGTACTGATATAATACAATACAAAACTGATAACCCTTAATATTATACCACTACATGTACTATCAGTTACTAATGTATAACATAAATATGTTTTATTATTTTAATTTATTTTATTTATTTTACTTAAATTTACAAAATTAGAAAACCAAAAGCCCAAAGGCTTGCTTGGCAAAACCCTTTAAATTTAAAGAATTAATATATTTAAGCTTTGTTTGGGTAAAACTACTTTAGTTTATTTTAATAACCACTTATAATATAGTTATTTGTCACATTTCTATTAAATTAAGTTTTCATACTTAATTAATTAATTCTAATAACAATTTATCAATTAAATCATTTAGTCACAAAACTCAATACAAATAATTACCCATCAAAAATGAAATATCAATATAATAATTCATTTAATCATTATAAACTCTCTAACTTAATTATTAAATTAAATTAGAACATTATCACATAATTATTAATTTTCTTAACTCATTAATTATTTATAAAAAAATAATTAACCAAATCAAATCAAATCAATTAAACAAATATTTATTCAACGATAAACACATCTATTAAATATTTATATCATTCAATAAATATTTAAAAATTACAATTAAAATTCTGGAATGTTACAAATGTAATACTACAAGTATATATTGTAATACCCGAAAATTTCCATGTCTTATGAATATATTAATGGAATAAATATTTATTTGAATATAAATAATTTCGTGTTATTAGGCAAGTTATATTAAAGTGATTAATGTGGAGTTGTAACAAACTCGTTGAGATGCCTTGTGTAGCACCGTGATAGTAGTAACTATATTAATTAACGAAATAATTGTTAAGGCAAACAATTAATTGATAGTTATTAAAGAATATTGATTAATTGCAAATAATTATGTGATTTCATGTGAGGAATACACTCTTAAACTAGTAATATCACCAATATGACAGTTAATTCATGTTGTGTAAAAAGATTGTGGAGATGGATGTTGAAACTGGCTTGAAGCTAAGCTAGTTTGGCACAGTCAGGGTAAGGCGCAGCTGCGCCCTCCCAACAGTACAAGCTAGCGCAGCTGCGCCAGTGATCAGTTGAAGATATTAATTTCTACTTTAGAAATTAAATAGAACACTTATGTGATATGTGTGACATTAATAAACCATAGGGTAAAAGTACGTTATGTTGATATTAATCAATGAAGGAATTATTAAGTGAGTAATTAATTAATATTAATTGTTAATGGTTATTGTAGAATATTGATTAATTGATAATGGCAATTAATTAATGATACGTGATTATTATTGTTAGCAATATGTCTATAAATATAATAAGAATTATATAGATAATTAATGGTTATAGAGATCCATAATTACATTTATCAATGAGGAATGGATTAATTAATATTAGTGTTAATTAATCAAGGAAGTGAATAATTTATTTATTTGACATAAAACAAATAAGTAAGTTATTAATATAATAAGATTATATTGACTGTTATGTGCTAGTGTACAATAATTAAATATATTATTTATGGAATACAACTGCGTTATATAGTGTAGTACGACACTTATGTGACTATACTACATATAGTGACTATACTACATATAGTAACCATATATTAAGATTTATTGAAACTATATGATATGAATACATCATGAAATGTGTATGTGACAATATGCATGTGGGTAGACATTAAAATAAAATGTACATGGATTATATTTAATATCTACTACCTTGAAATATTAATTATGTAAATCATATTGTGACATTAAGTTATAGCTAATGTATGGTTGATATGTGTATACAATATAACATAAGAATAAGAGTTGTGTATAAGTGTATAGTCTAGTGTTGTAAGAATACTGAGTATTTGAAATTGTCCCAAAATTTGTGTCCAATTGCCCTCATTTCTCAGTTACGTGAATCACATAAAGGCTAAGGCCTATTTTCTTTTTTTTTCAAGCTTTTCTAGCTGATGATTATGGGGGGAGTGGTGGTGATGATGATTTTCAACTACCATCTAACAACTCTCTCTTAACCTTCATGCAATCCTTCAATCCATGAGTTTAATTTGCTGGGAAATTTCAATGTCTGTGTAAAAAATTTTCTATAAATATAGACTCTCCTTCTCCAATTGCCATTGCTGAGAATTGCTAAGTGTGAAATTGAGAGCATACAATTGTTCTAAGAACTTGGGAGTTCATTAGCAGCAAGTTCATTTCACATTACAGAGGTATAATCCCTCTTCCTTGCTTTCCATTTCATTCTCTGCCAAAAAGAGTTCTTGAGTTCTTGAATTTCAATTTCTTGATTATGTGGAGTTAGATGATAATGAGGTTGGGTAATGATTATATAATTGTTATATGACCATATAAGTATGTTTAAACTGATATATGAGTAATTAGAATCGAATTTATGAATAATTTTTATGGTTGGGCTAGTTTTCTGCTGACGCAAATTGTTCTGGGCTTGAACCAGACATAGCGCAGCTGCACCGTTAACACTGAGGCGGAGCGCAGCTGCGCCGGCCTCTGAGTTCAGTTGAGCCTTCTGTTTTAAAACCTGCTAAGTGATGATAAACTATTATAGCTTAAACTAGCATGCAAGCATGTGTAATAGGTATATATAAGTATATTAACCTAATATGAGCATGTTTAGACTAGCATACATGATTAACGAAAGTGTGTAGTTTAAAATGGATTTAGGACTTTAGAAAGGAATTTGATATGTATGTATGCCATGTTTATATGCTGACTTTGCAAGCATGTTGGTATGATTTAGAAATGCATGCCCGTTAACTTGTGTGTATAGGATTCATAAGGACGCATGAACATGTTAGACTTATTAGTAAGCCTTACTAATGAAGATACGAACTTAGGATATGACATTACTAGAAAATCAGCCTATAGCGACAGTCGGCGACCGTCGCTATAGGCCAAAAGACCGTCGCTAAAAGTTTTAGTGACGGTCGACGACCGTTGCCATAGAAGCCGTCGGTAAAGCCTATAGCGACAGTCCTTTGGCCTATAGCGACGGTCACCGACCCTAGCTATAGGTCATGGTAAAATCGTGTATTTGCTCTTTACTAACGGTCGCTGAGAGTTATTGCTACGGTCATTGTAACGACCCCAAAATAGGTCCATTCCATCCAACCTATTCTGAGTCGCCAAATACATGGTACAGAAAACAACTACAACTTTATTACAACAATTGTCATGCAAAATACAACAACATATATGTTGTGAGTTTGGATACAAATATATACCAAATGTGACTCATGTCCCAACCGTGGACAGCACCTCACAATGACACCTTATATAAAGGTATAGTCAAAAATTGTTTTAGAAATTAGAATCTTTAGGAAGTGCTCAAGGAAACCTTCGTACATGGGAGGTCATGCTTATTGGTTATGATAGATATCATATGGCCACAGAATTATCTTTGGTTGACTCAATATACCCCAAAGAAAAACGAGAAGATTACTATCATATTCTTCCCAATGGTGAGTCTTCTCTTGACTTATCATTATCTCCACTGTCTCTAATTGAGAATTATACTTCAAACAAACATCAAGATTATATAGGTAGTGCTCGTAAATATACTCAGCAAGTGGATGAGCACAACCCTGTCTTATGATGATACGAGGTTGTATGTCATTAGACATCTTGTATGATAGTGGCAAAACACCCTTTCAACGTTGGGTTCGCCTCACCCTATTTGATTCACCAAATATAACTACTAAATGATGTATACAACACTTTTCTATACTGCTTAGGGAGAACCTCCACAGCTAGAGACCACCGTTCTATTTCCCCGTTACCCTCGCTCGACCCAGCTACACTTTTATTACCTGAAAAGGAATTGTGAAGCAAAAGGGTGAGCACAACTAGCTCAGTAAAGCATATCATGACTAAAGATGAATAAATTATCAATAGCCTTCAACAGTAATAAATCAAAGATTTAGAACATATGGTAGATGATAAAACTTTTCAACCATAGTTGCAGCGGAATGAGCAATCCATTAGAAGAGTTAAATAGACCATAAAATCTATTATCTTCTCCATGTTAAAAGTCCACCAACAATATTTTATCCCTGTAACATCAATCAACAATTCATGTCCACAATCACGTGTATAACTCATAATCGTAATTGTAGTTCTAAATTCTTTTTCTCATCCAGGACAAAGATAATTTTCATCACCTGAAACATCAAAGATCATGGTTATACCAAATCACAGTTCATGTTCATAATCATGCTAATAAATCCATCTTCGCACTACGGCCAAAGATATTCATCAACAAACCATCTTTGCACTACGGGCCAAAGATATTCAACAACAGTTTATCTTCACACTACAGGCCAAAGATATTCATCAACAATTCATCTTTGCACTACAGGCCAAAGATATTCATCAACAGTTCATCTTTGCACTACAGGCCAAAGATATTCTTCAACAGTTCATATTTGCACTACAGGCCAAAGATAGTCATCAACAGTTCATCTTTGCACTACAGGCCAAAGATATTCATCAACAGTTCATCTTTGCACTACAGGCCAAAGATATTCATCAATAATTCATCTTTACACTACAGGCCAAAGATATTCTTCAACAGTTCATATTTACACTATAGGCCAAATATATTAATATCTCAAAGAAATATATAATCATTTCAGAATTATATAAACAATAATTATAACCATGTTGATCAATTCACCTTTACGCTTAAGCTAAAGATATTCAGTTATAAATTCAATGGTCATGATCATACCAGTCAACAGTTCAACTTTGCACTACTGGCCAAAGAGAACCCATAGTCATGATCATACCAACAATCTACCCATCTTTACACTCAAGTGAAAGAGAATTTTAACATCAGGGTTATAAAAATATTATATATGATAATAAAAATAATATGATCAAAATATAGATTTAATCTTAAGAGTAATATTCATAAATCAATTATAATTTGGTCAAAAAAAGAAACCAATTTTGTCGTGAATAGTAACTCGTGAATAGTAACTCATGAATAGTAAACCCAACACAAAAAGGTAGAAATTCCACAATAAAATACATACCAATATTTCGGTAAAATGATATTGAAAGAATAATATTTCTTAAGCTTATAAACAATTTAATTGTTTACACTTTACAAAATAATACATTTAATCATCCTAAAATGCCAAACTCATAAGATTTCATTACCAATAACCAAAACCCTCATCAAAAATCTGCATATACCTTATATAGGATTCTCAAGCCATAAAATCCTATTTTTCAATTTTCTTACTTCACATAACATATTTAATTCATTTACTCATAACTAGTCTATTTTCATGAAAAATATCAAATCAGTTCCAAAAATATTTCTTTTCTGGGATTTATCAGAATATAGTCCCATATTGAACATATATTTTTTTCAGAATTTTTAAAATTCATTTACTATTTTTCATATGGCCAAAACCGCCGAATATTTAGACATTTATCATAAATTGTACCTTTATTCAAAAATTCCAAAATTCACAGAGTACACTGATATTATATAGATGTACTCCCAATAAAAATTTTATCAATTTTGGAGTTAACCACAAGGAGTTATAAGCGGTTACTTTTAAAATAGTCTTTTCCCGTAAAATTCATAACTCTTTATATATACATCCAAAAATCACCATTTTTGGACACAATCAATAAAACTCATCAAAATATCACTTCAAATTTTTCTAGAATTTTCTGAAGGTCAGAAGAATTACGAACTAAAAAACATAATAACCCTTAAAATTTCTTACTATCCCTTACCTCAAAAGAGCAGCACTTCTGACTGGAATGCAAAGCCGAAGGAAACTTGCACTGAATAGCAACTCTCAAAGTATCTAAATACTCACAAAATATGCTTCATAATATAGAGAGAGAAAGAGAGAAACCTTATGTTTCTGGTGTGATTTTCAATTCTAACTTAGCCCTCTATTTATAGGAAAATATTAGCACGCCGAAGCAGACTTAACCTGCAACCTGATGGCTTTACCTGTTACTATTCCCACCCACCACATTTGAATAAAAATCTCAGCACATTTCTTCATCAACCAAGAGTGGGGCCCACCAATTCTAAAATTTTCTGCCAAAATGACAAATTCCGCAACTTTTATAATTTCTGAACCAGTCATCTAGCAAAATTCATAACAAATCATACATTTATTTTTAACGGTTCAAAATTTGTGGACATATACTCAACTTATATATGAATAACATATCCAAAAATTACCACGATCCAACGGTCGGATTAAAAATTATTACCCCCGTAAAATATCTCAAAAATCCTAATTTGATTTTCAATACCTCCGTTCCGACAAAAATACAGATAAAACACCTCAACATTAACTCCTTCATTTTTAACCACAAAAATATATCCCTCATTTATATCCACATAAAATAAATATTTCCTTATCATATGAATTAATAATTAATTATTCACAAATAATATTACAGAATCACATTTATGACAACCAGGCCGTTCTCAGGAAAGAGGGGGCTTTCCGATAAGGATTTCTCCTTACTGGCGCGCAATTAGGTGACCAAACCTCTCCTTAGACAGAACTTTCTAGACATTGTCAATAATGTTATCTAATAATATTATTCAAATAATATGAATTATTGATCTGATAATGGGAAATATTGTGTAGTAACAATTATTGAAACAACAATAATATAAAATATCAACGCAGCAATTATTGATTCAATAAAATAAAATATTAAACAGTAATTACTGTAATAATTATTGAATAGTGCCTTCTCATGTAAGAATCAATAATTGAAAAAAATACTGTTCAATACTGTGTGCTACTGTGCAACTACGCGTATTACTGTATTTTAACCACCGGGTATTCCAACAGTGTTAACGGTAACAACTACGCCGTTATTTATAAAAACTCAAATTTTGTCGTTATCTTCATCCGACAGTTATCCGTTATGGGATCCACAAATAGCTACGTCGTCGTACGAATATTCCCTGACAGAAAGAATATTCCACGACCAAACGAATATTCCCCGACAAAAATAAGTATTTTATAGCCACTTGTTTATTTTGAAAAAATTTCATATAAAACCCTTAACTTTTCTTTTTATCAATTTAACCATTTACTGAATCGTAATTATAAGAAAAATTGAATACTTTTATTTCATAAAATTCGGGGTCTTACAGTCATAGCCGTAGTTATAGATGTCTATAGCGACGCTCGGTGACCGTCGCTATAGGGACGTGTTTTATAGAACACTATAGCTACGGTCGATGACCGTCGCTATAGCCTTTTCATATTTTAAAAAAAAAATTAATGCACATTTATTCAACAAACACAATATAAAATAAAAATATAAAAAATATTATATACATCATTTAAAATCATTCACATTACAACATTACAATATAATAAGTTGAATAATTCATCTCCTCATTCACATTACAACATTATATACATCTTGCTCATGATTCCAACTTCCAACTTGTCAAATATATGAGGAGACCGACCCAATCCCTCACACTGTCCACAAATAATGTCCTACTACCCAAAATGATGCACTTTAGCACACTTCCAGGTTGTAATAACTTTCAAAATTCCAGATCTTGCCTAGTTTCTCTGCACCAACAACAATTACTCTCTTCGAAATAATCTTCTGAAATAACCACATTTGTGCACTTTAGTCTTAAGATCCTTATCTAAAACAGGAAAGAATAAAATGTTAATGACCAACTTGGAAACTAGAGACAAGTAAAATAATAATGACTAAGGGATATGTCTACTTTTGGAGATCATCCCTTCAGGACAGACTCATTCCAAAATAAAGATGAAGAGTAATGCATGGATTGAAGGTATTTATTTAGGGGGGATTGGGGAAGTTGAAAATTAATGGCTTCAATTATCAGAGCAGAACGTAAATGAATCTCATATGACAACGAAAAAGAATCAAGACAATAAGGGCAATAAAGAAAGAAAAGAATAATAACGACGAGGATAATAATATCAATAATAATTATTATTATTATTGTAATAAACAAAAAAAATTACAAAAAGAAATAAGGAACTGAGAAATTACTAATGCGCAGTATAGAATAACGAACTGGATCACAACTTTATCCCACCTGATATAGTGATGAACCATCTCACTTACTTGGGATCAACCTCCTATCCCAACAGAATAGGAAATTATAGGTTGTAACACAGACTCAATACCACTGTCCAGAAAGACTTGACAGTGCACGGTAATATGTTGTTGAATGAGATGACACACAGACTCAATTCCAAGTTTAAAAATTAACCTTATTTAAAAGTTACAAACATGCACAAGTTAAATTTGTGAATGAGAGTAATCTTTGAACCATTCGTAATGCTCCTCATTAGAAAATCATGAGTTCTGAGTCTATAAGAGAGTCGCACTAGAGGAAACATTAAAGTAAAACCTGTCCAACTAATGCTACACTTTGCAACAATATATATCAAAATTGTTCAACTAATGCTTGCCACTAACTGACATGAAGTGAAGGCAATTAATTAATAAAATTTACTACTACTTTTCACCTCAAGAGTTCACAAAAAACAACAAACAATCTTTAAAAAGAAGTTGAACAGTAGTAACTAAAAAAGAAAAAGATATAGTTACCATGTTGGTTTCAAATTTGCAGCTATAAACAACCAATACCCAGTAGTTCCTAGAATCAGAGCATTATTTGATCCAGTCATTCGAACCACAACTGAAGCAACCAATGAAAAAGCTACGAAAGACGAGTACAATATCCCTAGGGAAATAGTTCTAAGTAAAACCTTGTTTGATATAGGTTGCTCAAATGAGCAGTTCATGTTTAACTTCCCTGGAACACCCCTATATGGACAAACAGAAAAAGAAGTGACAGAAGTTGCATCCATGAACAAGAGATGAAGTTAATAATTAATATATAAAGTAGACAGAAATGGCTCAACATAGCTTCAATAAGCCTTCATTCCAAACTTCAGAGTAACTTAATTAGTGAAGAACGGAAAAAAAAAGGTGTAGACAGAGTGATAGATAAACAGGAATTTCTCTAGGGATAAATAGGAATTTGTCTAAACATATATATAGTCTTCTAGGTTGATCATACCAGTGCACTTGGGTACCTCCAAAAATCTCCTTCCAGGTTGGAATTTAAGGCTATCAGGGTTTGGGGTTAAAACAGAAAATTTTAACTTTCCTCTATAAGCTACACATATTAAACAAGGTAGTAGCATTGACCTACAATTCAGTCAACTCATTGCATTGTGGAGATCTTCTGTGCACCAATCATTTCATCAAATAATTAGGAAATAGAGTAACCGCGTATAAATTAATGTTAATTAGGTATCCCAAGTCCCAACTGGGTTTGGATCAAAAATAGGTATATGAATATGAGGAAGAATCGAGCATATTCCCTTCCAATTTCCACTATATTCTCAGCAATATCAATTAGAAAGGAAGATAAGAGAAGTGCAGGAATGAGTGAGTGAGTGAGTAAGTACCTGGGGATGCTGGGGATATTGAAATTAGTTGGAGAATGCGAGTGAAGGAGAAAAAGGGATGATTGCCCAACTGAAACACCAACAACATTATTATTATTATGATTATAAACCATTAGTATTACACTTTCTCCCTCCCTCCCTCTTTTTTCTACTCTGCTCTGCTAACCTAAATCAATCAACCATGAAACTTTTCATTAAAACAGTTACAATTGTATTACTTTTCTTTTAATAATAATGTAACCCTGGAATCCCTGTGCAGAGACCTACTCAAATTAGGTAATAAACTAATAATACAAAGACAAAACTATTCAAACGTATCTGATACAGAAACATGTATACATAAAGGTGGATTTTAGCTCAGTTTCACTTAATGTGATTTGGTTCAATTTGGTTAAACTCCTTCTGTGAATTATATAGTACCAACTAATAACATTTGGCTCTAAATCACTTGAAATCAAAATTGTACCAACTCCCAAAGGTCAATCCCTTCAAATTTTAGGCCTATTTTGGTTGCCTTCTTTCTGCTACTATGAATACCCCTCGCCACAATGCTCTTGACAAATTACAGTTTCACTTTTTTTTTCAAAAATAGAAGTCTAAATCTATACAAACTAAAAATACTACTACTAAACTATTATGGTAAAAATTTAAATAAATACAGCAAACAAATTGTCAATTGGAGAGGAAGAGAGAGTAAAAGCACACCATCCGAAGTCGTTTCCAAGCGACATAGTTTGACCGCCATCGAAAGGAAAGAGAAACGCCGACTGTGGACCAAGCTTCATCTTCTGCCTCTGAACATCACTGCTAACAAGCATCCGATAGTACTCTAAGCTTCTCTTCTCTGGCCAATCTCCTCCTCCTTTACTCCTCGAAACTCTAAACGCCTTCACTTCGTCAGAATAGTACCGATGAATCAGCCTCGAAGAACACGTCACCGCCATTGTACATTCAATAGCCAAAAACACCAAAATGACCAAAGCTCGAGTTGCTGCCATTGCAGCTCGAATCATAGTAAATAATAGCTAAAAACGAGATCTTGGGCTTTCAGATCATAAACAATTTAGTAGGTATCACATAAACGAGATCTGAGAAAGTGTTAGAAAGGAGGGAGATGACTTGAGAGGAAGACGATAATTTGGGGGGAAAAATTGGACTAAAATATTGAAATGATTTGGGGGAAGATGAGATGGGGTTTTCTTTAAAAGACCTCTATACCGACGGTTCCGTACCAACCGTCGCTATATATACTCTATAGCGACGGTTCTGTGCCGACCGTCGCTATAGCTCGTCGCTATATATCGAATTTCTAGCATGAATGTTACCATGCTACTTTGAAAATTAGAATCTGACTTTTATAAGCATGTTTGATGATACTTTAGGTTGGCTAATATATCATACGTATATGCCTACTATGTTAGGAGTTGTGAAATCAAGTTAAGACTACATAAAGTATATTTTCAAGCCAAAACGATGCTAATAACACATATGTGATATGAATACTCACAAGCATGTCTAATATGAGTTATATGACTACCATATATGTTTAAAGAGCAAGCATGTTAGACTTTGTGATTTCATGACCTTGAATGGCCTTAACTTATTGAGATGTTCAACTTAGAACCCTTTTATGAGATAGGGGACCTAGATTGACTTGAGAGACACGATAGGACCTTTAACATGTTAATGTGAATGTGGTGTTCATGACCGGACAGAAACCACAAGACAGCAGCTTAGCCTTGGCTAGGCCAGAGGGCTGCACAGCGGCACCGGCCCTAGGCTTAGCCATGGCGCAGCTGCAGCAGTCTGGAATTAGGAATCAGATAATTTGGCAATCTGATTTTTGGACAGATAACTTATATGATGCATATATTGCTAAAATGGTTTAAACTCTACTGATACATGTATATATGTGATGATCGAGTATTATGATAGTGTTTGCCTTGTACAATGAAAGTCCATGGATAAAAAGGTCTTAATCGGGAATATTGTAAATTTACTTATGAAGTAACTAGGTACTTGATTTCGTGATAAACCTATGAGCTGATTTTGTACCAATATGTGCATACTTGAATCATGTCAAACTTGAATAAAGAATGTGTTAGCTAATGAGCATCTTGTACTGATAATACGCTATAAATAGGAATCGAAAGTGTTGATTTGTTAACGTGGATAAACTACGCTTAAGGCAAGTATCTGAACTATCCTTTACATTGTTCAAGTATCCTACACCCTTGCTTTACTTTATTCAACGGATATCGTAAGCTTAACTCTTTGAATGCAAGTTATCCTACTTATTCGTTCACTTGAGCTAGTATGTTTAAACCCTTGTGAAAACTATTATTCATGTTGAACTTAGTATTGTTCTTGAATATTGTGAAAGGGTCTATGTCATTGATTCGGCTAGACTATATGCATGTTTATAAAATTGTCCAAACCAATTAATTGGTGTAGAAATCTTAAAAATTGAGTTGAACAACCCTTATGGTAAGGGGAGTGTATGTTGTTCGAAACCCCAACACATTAATGGATATTACTGTGGTGTTATGCATAACTTAGAGTATTGTAGACTGATCATCTATAGTACTTGATTCTTTTGGGTTATCAGTTTAATATTGATAATTCTAGTAGATGTTCAATAGTCCTTAGTGACTGCTCAGTATAAACTGTTTATCCAGTTGGATACATTGATAGTCTTTGAAATTCATATATATATATATATATATATATATATATATATATATATATATATTGATTTATATTGAATTATCGTTCTTATTCCAAGGATTTGATTCAAGAATGGTTGATATTCATTATTTGTGATATTTTTTTGAAACCTTGAACTATCTTAAAATTGATACTTCGATATTTCAAACTCGTGTTATAAGACTCTTTACCCTTGTTGTATATTACTTGCTGGGCAATTTGTGCTTATTCTTGCTTATTTAAAACCTTTCAGTTAAGGCGGAACAGGGAAGTGTCTCTAGGAAAGACAATGGTAAGGGCAATGCTACTGACTAGCTTGATCCTTTATGTTTAAGACTATTATGTTATATTAAGACTGTTTTCAGACTATGTTTAAGCTTAAGTAGGATTATGTAATAAATCTTTATTCGATATTATTATGTAATCTATTAAGTACTGTAGGTTACGAGACTTGGGGGAATAATTATAATAAATTATTGTATATTATTCTAAATTAGATCTTCCGTTGTGAATGTGTGATTTTAGTTATTATGGTATTACCATGAGAACGTGACGAACCGAATTCGAGTGACCAAGTGGCGGTCCGAATTTGGGGGCGTCACAGGTTGGTATCAGAGCTATAGTTATAAACTTTAGGAACAAGAGTCCTTAGATTATAACTTAGAAAACTTAGAAGTTAGGAAGGAGATAAAACTCATGTAGAGTTTTTCTTAAGAGACTTAGTGTGTTATGAAATGTAACTTCATTCTATATAATGAACTTATGTTTATTTAACATTCTGATGGAGTTGTTGTTTGTCTTGTCTTATGTTGGTGATTGTAGGATGATTGACATGGGAGGACCTAGCCGAGTGGTAGAGGAGGAACCGCGTGATATCCACGTGGTATATGAGGCACCATTAATAGCAGAGCCCATATCAGTAGTGGCCCCTATCGATGATGACGATGACAAGGAGGAAGAGGTGATGGAGCCATTACCTGAGGAGTCTAATCCAGAGGAGGAGCCTATGGAAGAGGAGCCTGAGCCCATGGAGGACTCCAACGAGGCTACTTTCGAGGATCGGATGTTGGGGGAGTATGAAGAGCAGATTTTGGAATTAGGATATAGAGTCGAGGAGCTAGAGACTGAGACTCTTGAGAGGCAATTAGTGATGCAGGAGATGGAGGTGGAAATTGCTCACCGTAAGGAGGCAGGAATCCAGATGGGAACCTTGTTTCACCAATCAATGGCTAGGAATGTGGAGCTGGCAGGGAAGCTGGAAGAAATGGAACAGAAGGTTTTGAGTGAGAGGACAGAGAAGGAGGCTCTCCGTACCCAGTTAGAGATGGAGGTGATGGATAGGATTCACTTCGAGGAGAAGTGGTAGGAAGCCAATGATAGGGTGGATGATCTAGAGGATGAGGTACGGTGCAAAAGAAGGAAGATGAACAAGATGGGCTATGCTCTACGCACGGCCATGGAGAGATTGATCAATGGGGTAAATCACTACTCAGCTGAGCAAGGACAGACCCAGCATACCATAAGCCGAGACATGGTGGTGCACATTACACAAAAGGAATATCAGAGCGCCGTGGAGCGTGGGATGTTAGATTGAGTCTAAAGGGAAAAGCTCAGTAGTGTAGTATTTTATTTATGTGTTATTTAATATGTTGTTGTAATCTCAGTCTTTTGTGTAAGATGTGAGATGATGGTAACCCCAACTTTTGAAAAGTGTTAGAGGGGTAGTAAGCTAGTGTTGTCCCCGTCTTTTGTGATACTAGGGGATATGTGTTATCATTTATAGCAGTATGCTAGAAAAGAACATGTATTGTAACCATTTGGCATATGAATATAAATGATCTTATTTCAGGAACATGTTATAAACCTTTAGTTCTTTTCAATTGAGAAATGTCTTTGTATTAAAATTGGAAAATAAAATGAAAAATTTTGTGATGCAGAAAATGCCGCCCAGATGTAGAATAACTATCCCAGAAGAGTCAGTTAATGATGAGAGAGGACTAGTAGATCTGATACAGAGACTTGTAGATTTATTGGGAGAAGCTCTGAGGGTAAGAAACGAACCCGTACCACTTGTTCCCCAAGCTGTCCCAGTAACAACCTTCAAAGATTTTAAGAGTGTAGGACCCCCAGAGTTCGAGGGAACTACTGACCCGATAGTTTCACAAACCTGGATCAAGGAGATCGAGAAGGCCTTCACTATATCTTACATGGGTGAAGACCAGAAGACAGTATTTTTCGCATACATGATGAGAGGCGAAGCGAACTATTGGTGGGAAGCTAATCAGTAGAGAGTGGGAGAAGGAACGATAACATGGGAGAGGTTTACAACGCTGTTCTTCGAGAACTATTTCCCAAAGAGTATGAAGAGTAGGATGGAAGTGAAGTTCCTAGAGTTAAAACAAAGAGATATGACGGTGGCGCAATACGCAGCTAAGTTTAACGAACTAGCGCGATTTGCGGACCACCAAGTTGGGGATGAGGAAAGCCCACGGTTGTATAATAAGGTATCAGTTCTCCAGATTGATTTCTTTGCAACATTGTTAAAGAAAGCAATCATTGCGAAAGGTGGTAGTGAGGCCTTAAGTCTATATCATAAGGAGAAGAAGAACAAGAACACTAGTAGTGAGTATCGTGGGGGAAGCAGCTGCGGAGGGAGTAACTCTGGAAAGAGGAAATGGGAAAATAACAACAACAACAACAACAACAGAAACAATAATCAAGGTGGAAGTCACTAGGGAAACTTCAAGAAAAGGATTGAAGCTTGTAACAAGTGTGGAAGAAGTCATCAGGGGGAGTGCTGGAAAGGAAAGAGCATGTGCTATAATTGCGGCCAAGAGGGGCACATATATCCAAATTACCCAAAGCCAAAGAAGATCAGGGGATGCTTTGCTTGTGGATCAACAGAGCACCAGATAAAGGATTGCCCAAAGAAAGGAAGTGGTGGAACTGGCGGAGGCCAGGGAGGAGGAAGCAAGTTAATGATTGGTGGACCCACGTAACCCAACCGATTGACCGCCCGAACCTTTAACATGACCGTCCAGGACGCAGTAGCTGCGAAGGACGTGGTGTCAGGTATAATGCCAATCAATAATATAAATGATTATGTATTATTTGATTCAAGTGCGACCTGTTCTTTTATATCTGAAGAATTTGCTAGTAAACTTAGTACACCTCGAGAATGTTTAGAAGATTCCTTGAACGTAGAAGTTACGAATAAGGAAATAATCCCTGTAGAATACATTTATCGAAATTGTCGCGCAAACATTAGAGAATATGAACTGAGCGTAAACTTGATTACTATTAGACTGGGAGAATTTGACGTAATACTGGGAATGGATAGGTTATATAACCATGCAATGATAATTGACTGTCGGAATAAATGTGTGAACCTTCAAACTCCGAGTAAGTCTATGGTAGTGTTTTATGGTAGCTCATCACTTAAGAAATTGTGTTGCGTTACGATGATGCAGGCCAAGAAATTGTTAAGGAAAGGGTGTGTAGGTTATTTAGCTTACATCGTGGATACTCGAAAAAAGAGAGTAGAAATTAAAGATATACACGTAGTGAGTGAATTTCAGGAAGTGTTTTCAGGCGATCTGCCTGGTCTTCCGCCAGACAGAGAAATCGAATTCGTAATAGACTTAGCACCGGGAATGGCACCGATTTCGAAAGCTCCATATCGTATGGCACCAGTAGAAATGAAGGAATTGATGATACAACTTCAAGAGTTATTGGATAAGGGGTACATTCGACCGAGTATATCTCCTTAGGAAGCACCAGTGTTATTCGTTAAGAAAAAGGACGGATCGATGAGGCTCTGTATCTATTATCGAGAATTGAACAGAGTAACGATCAAGAACAAATATTCACTACCGAGGATAGACGACTTATTTGATCAACTGAAGGGAGTGAAATATTTTTCGAAGATCGACCTACGGATAGGATATCACCAACTGAAAGTGCACGATGAGGACATATCAAAGACTGCATTTCAAACCCGTTATGGACATTATGAGTTTTTGGTAATGTCATTTGGGTTGACTAATGCTCCGGCAGCATTCATGGACTTGATGAATCGAGTTTTCAAGCCATACTTGGATAAATTTGTGGTGGTTTTCATCGATGATATTTTGATCTACTCGAAGACAGAGGAAGAACATGCCGAACATCTGAAGATTATTTTGGAGGCACTATGGAAGGAGAAGATGTATGCAAAATTTTCAAAGTGTGAATTTTGGATGAAGAAGGTTCAATTCTTAGGCCACGTGGTGGATGAGAATAGAATCTCAGTAGACCCCGAAAAGGTCGAAGCAGTAAGTAATTGGGAACAACCAAGAACACCAACGGAGGTGAGAAGTTTCTTAGGGTTAGCTGGGTACTATCGAAGATTTATCCAAGATTTTTCTAAGATAGCGACCCCATTGACTAATCTAACGAGGAAAACGGTGAAATTTGTATGGACCAACAAATGCGAAGAGAGTTTTCAAGAGTTAAAGAAGAGATTAAGCGAGGCGTCTGTGTTATCATTACCAGATGATACGGGAGGATTTGTGGTGTATAGTGATGCATCTAATAGAGGACTGGGCTGTGTGCTAATGCAGCATGGCAAAGTCATTGCGTATGTGTCACGACAATTGAAGGATTACGAAAAACGATACTCTACCCATGACTTAGAGTTAGCGGCAGTAGTTTTTGCGTTAAAGATATGGAGGTATTATTTATACGGAGAGAGATGTGAGATATACACAGACCACAAAAGTCTGAAATATATCTTCACACAGAAGGAGTTGAATATGTGCCAGAGAAAGAGGTTGGAATTGATCAAAGATTATGATTGCGATATTCTTTATCACCCAGGAAAAGCAAATGTAGTAGCTGACGCGCTAACTAGGAAAGGAAGGGAGAAGTTATTTCAATTGACGACTCAGGAACAGTTAATAAGAGAAATGGAGAAATTGGAAATAGAGGTAAAGGGACCCGAGAGGTCTGAAGAGAAGTTATTTGTAATGGAAGGTTGTCAAACATTGTTGGATAGAGTAAAGGAAGCACAGGAGAAAGATGGAGAATGTGAGAAGATCAGGAAAAGGATTTCAAAAAATGAGGAAGAGAAATTTCGAATGGATAAAGACGGTATCTTAAGATTCGAAGGGAGGGTGTGGGTACCAGCGATAACCGAGTTAAGAGAAGAGATTTTGCACGAGGCACACAATGCGACGTATTCCGTTCATCCGGGAGGCACTAAGATGTACCGAGACTTGAGGCAACATTTTTGGTGGCCCAATTTGAAACAGGAAGTTGCAGAGTGCGTTAGGAGATGTTTGACTTGTCAACGCGTAAAAGCAGAGCATCAGCGGCCGAGTGGTTTGCTACAACCATTGGAAATACAAGAGTGGAAATGGGAGCACATTACGATGGATTTCGTGGTAGGACTTCCAGTCACGCAGAAAGGTTTTGATGTCATTTGGGTTATCGATCGTGGATCGACTTACAAAGACAGCACATTTTCTACCGATCAAGATCTGCTACAGTTTGAATCAGTTAGCGAGTCTGTACGTGAAAGAGATTGTTTCACGACATGGAGTGCCGGTGTCAATTGTCTCTGATCGAGACCCGCGCTTCACGTCAAATTTTTGAAGAAGCTTGCAAGAGAGGATGGGAACACAATTGAGGTTAAGTACAGCTTATCATCCTCAGACAGACGGACAAAGTGAGTGAACTATACAAATGCTAAAAGACTTGCGTGATGGACTTCAAGGGAAATTGGGACGACCACCTACCCTTAGTTGAATTTGCGTATAATAATAGTTACCATGCGAGTATTGGCATGCCACCGTACGAAGCTCTTTACGGAAGAAAGTGCAGAATGCCATTATGTTAGGACGAAGTCGGAGAGCGACGAATACTCGGACCAGAGTTAGTACAACAAACCGCGGACGTGATGACAGTAATAAGGGTCAAACTAGTAGCAGCTCAAGATCGCCAGAAAAAGTACGCGAATTTGCATCGGCAAGACCGAGATTTTAAAGTCTGTAGTTTTATATTCTTGAAGGTATCTCCATGGAAGGGAAAGATCCGTTTCGGCAAGAAAGAAAAATTGAGTTCAAGATTCATAGGACTGTTCGAGATACTAAAGCGAGTGGGCGAAGTAGCGTACAAAGTTGCACTACCACCTGAGTTGGAGTACATCCATGACGTGTTTCACATATCCGTGTTGCGTCCGTACAAGCCTGACTACAAACACGTGATTTCTTATAAACCCATTCAAGTGGAGAAGAACTTAGCGTATGAAGAAATTCCTGTCCAAATTCTAGATAGGAAGGAGCAAACTTTAAGAAACAAAGTCATTTCTTCTGTAAAAGTATTTTGGCATAATCACAATGTCGAGGAGTCAACGTGGGAGTTAGAAGATAGGATGATGAGGGATTATCCCCATCTATTTGTGTAACCTTGTAGCAATTCCGGTACGGAATTTTTATAAGGAGGGGAGGATGTAATACCCGAGAATTTTCATGTCTTATGAATATATTAATAGAATAAATATTTATTTGAATATAAATGATTTCGTGTTATGAGGCAAGTTAACTCAATTATATTAAAGTGATTAATGTGGAGTTGTAACAAACTCGTTGAGATGTCTTGTGTGGCACCGTGATAGTAGTAACTATATTAATTAACGAAAGAATTGTTAAGGCAAACAATTAATTGATAGTTATTAAAGAATATTGATTAATTGCAAATAATTATGTGATTTCATGTAAGGAATACACTCTTAAACTAGTAATATCACCAATATGACAGTTAATTCATGTTGTGTAAAAAGATTGTGGAGATGGATGTTGAAACTGGCTTGAAGCTAAGCTAGTTTGGCACTGCCAGGGTACGGCGCAGCTGCGCCCTCCAAGCAGTACAAACTGGCGCAGCTGCGCCCTCCAAGCAATACAAACTGGCGCAGCTACGCCAGTGATCAGTTGAAGATATTAATTTCTACTTTAGAAATTAAATGGAACACTTATGTGATATGCATGACATTAATAAACCATAGGGTAAAAGTACGTTATATTGATATTAATCGACGAAGGAATTATTAAGTGAGTAATTAATTAATATTAATTGTTAATGGTTATTGTAGAATATTGATTAATTGATAATGGCAATTAATTAATGATACGTGATTATTATTGTTAGCAATATGTCTATAAATATAATAAGAATTATATAGTTAATTAATGGTTATAGAGATCCATAATTACATTTATCAATGAGGAATGGATTAATTAATATTGGTGTTAATTAATCAAGGAATTGAATAATTTATTTATTTGACATAAAATAAATAAGTAAGTTATTAATATAATAAGATTATATTGACTATTATGTGCAAGTGTGCAATAATTAAATATATTATTTATGGAATACAACTGCGTTATATAGTGTAGTACGACACTTATGTGACTATACTATATATAGTAACTATATATTAAGATTTATTGAAACTATATGATATGAATACATCATAAAATGTGTATATGACAATATGCATGTGGGTAGACATTAAAATAAAATGTACATGGATTATATGTATTGTGACACCCCCAAAATAGTTATACATCACCCATTCTGAGTTGTCAAATACATGGTACAAAAATAACTACAACTTTATTAATACAACACATAAACTGTGAGTTTAAATACAAATATTGTCATCTAGACAATATTCACACCCAAATAAGTCCTTATTACAATTATTCATACATTATTTTATAAAAATGGTGAGGACTACTAAAACAACTTCTAGAACCATCATTCCATACCCCGACTAGTACTTGCTACATTCTCGCCTCCTGCGAAGAAAATGAAACAAAAAGGAAAAGGGTGAGCTCAACTAGCCCAGTAAAGAATATTATGACTAAGATAATATAGAACAAATTATCGTTAGTCCTCAACAGGGAAAAATCTAATAGAATACAATAGACAACAAATTTTAAATCAATATTCGCAGCAAAAATAATAATTCATTAGAAGAGTTAAGTAGAGGATGAAATCTACTATCATCTATGAATTTAAAAGTCCATCATCTATATTTTATCCCTGTAACATCAATTAATATACAACTTGAATCAAATATTCATCTTTGCACTACAGGCCAAAGATATTCATCAGTTGGTCATGTTCATCTAAACACCTGCTCATCTTTGCACTACGGGCCAAAGATATTCATCAGAAAATCATTCATCTTTGCACTACAAGTCAAAGATATTCAGTAATATCATCATTTAGGACTGAGGATGATGAAAAATCTTTTAAAGAAAACGAATCCAGTGAAACAAAAGAACAAATATTAAGGATTCGTACTTTAAACAATCCGAGTTCAAAAATACTTCATAAATAATTATAGCGAAGTAAAATTCAAGAATGATCAAAACATGGATACAATCAAAGCTAGTATCCATAATAGATATCTTGGACAAAAATAAAAATTTAATTTTTTCAGTGAATAGTGTCGTATACGTGAATAGTACCGTATACGTGAATAGTAATCCCGACACAAAAAGTTTCAAATTTAATAAAAAGTTCAGACCAATATTTTGGTATAATGATATTGAAAGAAATAATATCATTTATAAAAAAAATATCCCTTACCTCAGAAAAGACAGTACTTCTAGCTAGAATACTGGATATAGTGCTGAAGGGAACTTGCACCGTATAGCAACACTCAAAGTATCAAAATACTCACAAGAATACGCTCGATAATATAGAGACAGAAAGTGAGAGAAAATTTTAGTTTCTGGTGTGATTTTTAATTCTAACCTAAGCACCCTATTTATAGGAAAATGCTTAGAACACCAAAGTAAAAAATTTAATAAAATATTAATATATTATAAAAATTTTCACGCCCACCTCTTGACATCTGAAATCAGTATGTTTACAATATTTGTGGGGCCCAACAAAATAATAAAAACGTTTTTCTTAAAAAAAATAACTAAAACTTCAAAAATTAATTATTCCGGAACTTCAATAATTCATAATAAATAGCCCTTTTATCAGAAAAATTCAAACCTCATGTCCTTTTCATAGAAAATTTCATTCTCTACAACTATACAGAAGAAAGTTTTTCCAAATTCCAAACAGAAATTGACCGAAATTCATAAACGGACAATTTTACAGGCTATAATCAAATTTCAGTCAAGAAATGGGGTCCACAAACATGAAAAGCATGTTTTAAATATTTTTAGTAACAAAAATACTATTCCTCCTCATTTATTCATATATCCCATATTCATTGTAAAAATATCACCATTATTATATTATTATAATATATTTAAATAAATTTTTATCAGAAAAAGATAAAATATTAATTTTCAACAATTGTCACATTAAAAAATTTTCTCCATCTATATCCACATACAACGAATATTTTCCTCATCATATAAATTAATAATTAATTATTCACAAATAATATTACAGAATTACAATACTGACAACCAGGCAGTTCCTAGGAAAGAGGGGGCTTTCCAATAAGGATCTCTCCTTACTGGCGCACAATTAGGTGACCAAACCTCCCTTAGACAGAACTTTCTAGACATTACCAATAATGTTATCTAATAATATTATTCAGATAATATGAATTATTGGTTCGATAATGGAAAATATTGTGTAGTGACAATTATTGAATAACAGTAATATAAAATATCAATACAACAATTATTGAATTAATAAAACAAAATATTGAACAGTAATTACTATAACAATTATTGAGTAGTGCCTTTTTACGTAAGAATTAATAATTAGTGCAATAACGTGTGCTACTGTGTTTTAACCACCGAGTATTTCAACAGTATTAACGGTAACAACTACGTCGTTATTTATAAACAACTTATACTTGTCGTTTTCTTCATCCAATCGTTTTTCGTTATGGGGCCCACACAAGGCTGCACCGTCGTTCGAATATTCCCCGATAGTAAGAATATTTCATGACCAAACGAATATTCCTCGACAACAATGAATATTTTATAACCACTTTCTTACTTGAAATATTTGTGCATTTCACCCATAACTAACCACATTAATCAAATTAACCCTTACTATTTCAAAATAATAAATAGAGAAAATTAAATCTTATTTATAATAAGTTGGGGTCTTACATGTGTGATTAATATCTACTACCTTGAAATATTAATTATGTAAATCATATTGTGACATTAAGTTATAGCTAATGTATAGTTGATATGTGTATACAATATAACATAAGAATAAGAATTATGTATAAGTGTATAGTCTAGTGTTGCAAGAATGCTAAGTATTTAAAATTGTCCCAAAATTTGTGTCCAATTGCCCTCATTTCTCAGTCACGTGAATCACATAAAGGCTAAGGCCTATTTTTTTTTCAAGCTTTTCTAGCTGATGATTATGGGGGGGAGTGGTGGTGATGATGATTTTTAACTTACATCTAACAACTCTCTCTTAACCTTCATGCAATCCTTTAATCCATGAGTTTAATTCGCTGGGAAATTTTAATGTCTGTGTAAAATTTCTTCTATAAATATGGACTCTCCTTCTCCAATTGTCATCGCTCAGAATTGCTAAGTGTGAAATTAAAAGCATACAAGTGTTCTAAGAACTTGGGAGTTCATTAGCAGCAAGTTCATTTCACATTACAGAGGTATAATCCCTCTTCCTTGCGTTCCATTTCATTCTCTGCCAAAAAGAGTTCTTGAGTTCTTGAATTTCAATTTCTTGATTATGTGGAGTTTAATGATAATGAGGTTGGGTAATAGTTATATAGTTGTTATATGACCATATAAGTATGTTTAAACTGATATATGAGTAATTAGAATCGAATTCATGAATACTTTTTATGGCTGGGCTAGCTTTCTGCCGACGCAGACTGTTTTAGGCTTAAACTAGACGTAGCGCAGTTGTGCCGTTATAACACTGGGGCGCAGCGCAGCTGCAACGGCCTCTAAGTTCAATTGAGCCTTCTGTTTTAAAACCTGCTAAGTGATGATCAACTATTATGGCTTAAACTAGCATGCAAACATGTGTAATGGGTATATATAAGTATATTAACCTAATGTGAGCATGTTTAGACTAGCATACATGATTAACGAAAGTGTATAGTTTAAAATGGATTTAGGACTTTAGACAGGAACTTGATATGTATGTATGCCATATTTATATGCTGACTTTGCAAGCATGTTGGTATGATTTAGAAATGCATGAATAACCCGTTAACTTGTGTGTATATGATTCATAAGGATGCATGAACATGTTAGACTTATTAGTAAGCCTTACTAATGGAAATACAAACTTTGGATATAAATGTTACCATGCTACTTTGAAAGTTAGAATCTAACTTTTATAAGCATGTTTGATGATACTTTAGATTGGCTAATATATCATACGTATATGCCTACTATGTTAGGAGTTGTGAAATTAAGTTAAGACTACATAAAGTATATTTTCAAGCCAAAATGATGCTAATAACACATATGTGATATGAATACTCACAAGCATGTCTAATATGAGTTATATGACTACCATATATGTTTAAAGAGCAAGCATGTTAGACTTTGTGATTTCATAACCTTGAATGGCCTTAACTTGTTGAAATGTTCAACTTAGAACGCTTTTATGAGAGAGGGGACTTAGATTGACTTAAGAGACATGATAGGACCTTTAACATGTTAATGTGAATGCGGTGTTCATGACCAGACAGAAACCACAAAGCAGTAACTTAGCCTTGGCTGGGCCAGAGGGTTGCACAGCTGCGCCGGCCCTAGGCTTAGCCATGGCACAGCTGCACCAGTCTGGGATTAGGAATCAGATAATTTAACAATCTAATTTTAGGATAGATAACTTATATGATGCATATATTGCTAAAAATGGTTTAAACCCTAATGATACATGTATATATATGATGATCGAGTATTATGATAGTGTTTACCTTGTACAATGAAAGTCCATGGATAAAAAGGTTTTAATCGAGAATATTGTAAATTTACTTATGAAGTAACTAGGTATTTGATTTCGTGATAATCCTATGAGCTGATTTTGTACCAATATGTGCATACTTGAATCATGTCAAACTTGAATAAAGAATGTGTTAGCTAATGAGCATCTTGTACTTATAATACACTATAAATAGGAATCGAAAGTGTTAATTTGTTAACGTGGATAAACTACGCTTAAGGCAAGTATCTGAACTATCCTTTACATTGTGCAAGTATCCTACACCCTTGCTTTACTTTATTCAACGGATATCGTAAGCTTAACTCTTTGAATGCAAGTTACCCTACTTATTCGTTCACTTGAGCTAGTATGTTTAAACTCTTGTGAAAACTATTATTCATGTTGAACTTAGTATTGTTCTTGAATATTGTGAAAGGGTCTATGTCATTGATTCGGCTAGACTATATGCATGTTTATAAAATTGTCCAAACCAATTAATTGGTGCAGAAATCTTAAAAATTGAGTTGAACAACCCTTATGGTAAGGGGAGTGTATGTTGTTGGAAACCCCAACACATGAGTGGATATTACTGTGGTGTTATGCATAACTTAGAGTATTGTAGACTGATCATCTATAGTACTTGATTCTTTTGGGTTATCAGTTTAATATTGGTAAT
The DNA here is from genome assembly GCA_016801055.1 of Panax notoginseng. Lineage (NCBI taxonomy): Eukaryota > Viridiplantae > Streptophyta > Magnoliopsida > Apiales > Araliaceae > Panax > Panax notoginseng. The sequence goes on from CM029013.1 coordinate 122,181,206, forward strand.
TCTAGTAGATGTTCAATAGTCCTTAGTGACTGCTCAGTATAAACTGTTTATCCAGTTGGATACATTGATAGTCTCTGAAATTCATATATATATATATATATATATATATATATATCTGTTGATTTATATTGAATTATCGTTCTTATTCCAAGGATTTGATTCAAGAATGGTTGATATTCATTATTTGTAATATTTTTTTGAAACCTTGAACTATCTTAAAATTGATACTTCGATATTTCAAACTCGTGTTAAAAGACTCTTTACCCTTGTTGTATATTACTTGCTGGGCAATTTGTGCTCATTCTTTCTTATTTAAAACCTTTCAGTTAAGACGGAATAGGGAAGTGTCTCTGGGAAAGACAATGGCAAGGGCAAGGCTACTGACTAGATTGATCCTTTACGTTTAGGACTATTATGTTGTATTTAGACTGTTTTCAGACTATGTTTAAGCTTAAGTAGGATTATGTAATAAATCTTTATTCGATATTATTATGTAATCTATTAAGTACTGTAGGTTGTGAGACTTGGAGGAATAATTATAATAAATTATTATATATTATTCTAAATTAGATCTTCCGTTGTGAATGTGTGATTTTAGTTATTATAGTATTACCATGAGAACGTGACGAACCAAATTCTAGTGACCAAGTGGCGGTCCGAATTTGGGGGTGTCACATATATCAAGTTTGGGGTCTAACTACATCATATCATGAAGATATCTGTTGATGAAACTGCCTATCTAAGTTGTTCTTCATTTCTAGAATATCCAGAAATGAAGTCAGTGTTGGTCAACTTACTTTGAACTTTCATGACTTTGATTCTATGTGTTATCTAAGTGATCCAGTGTCACACTCTTGTAGTAGACATGTTAGGCTACAAAAGTGTTACACTGGCTTAGCCTAACAACATCACATATTCAAGATCTATGTCATTCAATATCTTGTCAGGCCATTTCTGGGCATTTTGGGTTTTCCCGAAATAGTTTTCCATGGTTGGTCAAATGAGTTTGACCATGAATAACTTGAAATCTATACATGTTATGTACATGATTCCACTTCCAAATTACTCACCTCATGGCATACTATAACAAGGATACACTTAACAAATCTAAACATTAACAGATCATGATATATGGCCTCTAACATTTGACTGTCAGGCCATATTTTTAGATTTTTGGATAGTTTGCTTAAATCTTCATTTTCATGCATTTTAATGTCGTGGATCCATGTTTTATCAACCCAGATAACTAAATAACATAACATATATCATATTTAAACATTAAAACATAAAACCTACCTAAGCATGAAAGATCTAGCTTAAGATTAGGGTTTATACCTTTTTGAACCAACTTTTGATTTCCCTTCTCTGATATGATCTTAGATAGTTTATAGGGTGGATTTGGCTTATCTTAGAACTGAGTTTGTCTCTAAATTTCGTAGGCTTGGAGAATGAGAGGTTTAGCTATGGATAGAAACTAAAGTAAGGATTTTCTTTAATTTTTAATCTCTTTTTGACAACTAAGCTTTGATCCAAGGGTTTATTTGTTGCTAGGTGTCAATGATGGCTGTTATATTTTTATTTTAAGCAAATATGAATATCTTGGAGTGGTGACTCATCAAGATTTGGCCTTATCAGCTTATTAAAGAGTATTTTGATCATTTATCAATTAAATTTAAAGGCATTTTAGTTCTTTCTCATGTTTTTAGGGTTTAACCCTTAGGTTATGTTTGTTTGCAAGGATTACACTTGGGATTGGACTATAATCCCAAGTGTCTTGTTTATTTTTAAATTTGAACTTGGGACTATTAGTCATGAGATTATAAAATAGCTTAAGATGAAGGATTATTTAATATCATGTTCTACTTGGTATTATAATCCCTACCATTTGGGATTAAAAATTGCTAGACAAAATTAACATCAATCTTTTTCTAAAATAACCATCATATCATATAGTTTCTTTTATTATTATTGGAAAATTAAAACTTACTGGTATAAAGACTAAATATTATTAATTTTATTTGGGGGGGGTGGGGGTAGGGTATATATATAATCACTAAATATTATTTTTTTGGGGAGGGTGGGGGGTGAGGGTGTATACATAATTAATGAATATTATTTTTTTTAGGGGGGTGAAGGGTAGGGGTACCGGTGGGGGGGTCGTGGTGGAGGATGGGCGAGTGGGGATGTATACATAATCAGTAAATAATATTTTTTTGGGGGGGCTGGGCGGGGGTGGAGGTGTATACATAATTAGTAAATATTATTTTTGGGAGGGGCTTAGGGTTTGCTAATTAAATGTAGGATTTACTAACTAGAGTTAGGATTTCCAAATGTTGAATTAGGGTTCTTAGTTTAGGGTTTCTAAATGAATATTAGGATTTCCTAATAATTATCATTAGAGTTTCCCTAATTAGGTTTACATAATTACATTACATCTAATCAACACTTAACATTAATCACATAATACAAACATACATACTTTTAAATATAATTATAATAATAAATGTATTTAATATTCAAATCTCTATTCGCAGTTTAATTTAGGGTTTTGATCAGTTATTTAACTTTGCCTCGTTTTCCTTTCTTAGTCAATTTAAAATAAATAAATTGACTAATATGCTAAATTCATATCACACATACTCAAAGTAATAATAATAACAATAATGATAATACTAAAATATTTATTCGTTAAATATACATATATTATTTATATAATTTGTTAGTTCCCAGAGAGCACACAATAGATCTAAAGGGGGGGTTGAATAGATTTTAATTTCAAAAATATTTTCCATTTTAGTATGCATTGTTGAGTAAATAGCATATGACAAACTTAAGAATTATTTTAAACACAGCGAAATAAGTTAAGGTTCCCCTTCATAGATGTTATGTTGACCATTTATCTATAGTTAGTTTAGTTGTAAGTAGTTATCATGTTGATAGCAGTTATATCAGTTATAATGTAAATATCAGAATGTAAAAGACACAAGAGATTTTAAGTGGTTTAGAGACTCAAGCTCCTAATCCACTCTTCTGCTTCAACAAGCAGGGATTCCACTAAGGATGTCTTTACATTACTGAATCACTAAGATTCCTTAAAGGCCAGCAGCCTTGAAACTTTAGTTCACTAAGAACTCTTCAAGTCTAGTAGACTTCGAACTTCAATTCACTAAGAACTCTTCAAGGCATGCAGCCTTGGAACTCAGTTTAGTCCCTTGGACAAGGACCCTTCTGGCCCTAGCTCTTGTTGTTGTTGGTGGTGGTGCTGAGCTGCCAAAATGACTTTAAGCTTGTTGTGATCCTCTTTGGATTCTGCATCGAGACTGGATCACCATTGAACATATTGCTAAGTTGTTCATGAAGCTCAATCTCTTTGAGTACTTAGCAGTTTATCACTTCTTCCTTGGTGCAGCTGATCTTGTGGTTGGTCTTTTTCTGATCTCAGCTTGCACTTCTTCACCACATGAGGTTTGCTAAGTCTTTACATCTTTAGTAGGCATCGTCTGACACTTAGCATCCTCTGAACCTTGATTCTGTATCTGTTCTTCTTTAGCTCTTGGTGATTCGTGGTGATTCGTAGACTGGTTCTTTGAATCTTCTTTTTGATCTGTCAATCTCTTGAATGCTATTATCTTGGCCTTCTCGGCTCTCGACTTGGCTGACATTCTTAATGGCATTCTCATTGTTATTGAGTGAAGTCTTATTCTATTAAAGCTCTTCTCTTATCTTGCTTCACTTCTACTTTCGTAGTCTCACTGTCACTGAGACATTTTCTATTTAGCTCTGTAGAACTCGTAGAGTCAACACCTTGTCAATAACCCTTTTTCCACTTCTTTTTCTTTTAAGCTTCAGCTGTTAAATAACCTTTCATAAGCTTCCTGTTGGATTATAGCCGTTGGAAGATATTTGAATTGACTCGCAGATCTCGAGTTATTTGGTGCAAACTGCAGATGTGACATGACAACCCCTTTTTCATTTTACTAACACTGCAGTCTACTGTTTCACCTACCATATCAAAAATGTCACTTTAACGTGTAAGGCTGGTAGTCACCTTTATTTCTTCTTTCTGATTCCTCGAGCAGAACATCAGGAGTTGTCCTTCTGCATCGATGCTTTCAATATTCAACGTTTGAATGTCAGTCTTTGCATTAAGACGTTGCCTAGGCTTCAATGCTCAGATGACTAAACTCTACGATTATGATGCAGATGACCTTGAACTTGATCATAGTTAGTCTGTTGAATATTGCTCGTTGACTGATTGAGACAACACTACAATTCTGATAGTGTTCTTTGGATTTGCAATGTAGAACCTCTCTTCCTCCACTCGTCCAGTGCTTCAATACTTCTGCTTGCCTTGACTTACATTAGACACTGACAACTTGTTTGAATGTTCTGGCCCTCTATAACTTCAAGACTCATCAGATTTGTCACGCTCAGCTCTCTTTCTCCTTGTGATCTCCCGTTCACATATCATCAATGGTCTGACCTATTCTTAGTCTTCTTTGTCTATTCTGTATAGGTTGGCCAGTATCTCTGTTATAGACCTCATCAGTTTTTGCTTCTAATCTGGCAAGCACTATGATCATAGTCACACTCAAGATTGTCATCTCTTGTGTGACTGCTACTGCATTGCTGACTTCCTTTTGTCAGTCAAGTTATCTGAAGTCTTCTTACTGTTGCTTGTGCAAGACTTCCCTTGAATGGCTTCACGTCTTAACCAGGATGCTGATTAAATTGGTACTCTAATCTTCTATTTACTTGTAAGCCATTAGGTGAATGCTCTCTGGCTTCCTTCAGGTAGATTGCATCTCTATAGTTCTGTCCAGAGGCTTCATTCTTTGGATGCTTTGGGAGTGCTCATGTGTTGAGAATCGTGTTAACACTATGATTCTTCCTTGGCATTGTGAGCGCTGATAGGTTTTGTCGAAGACTTTGTTCTGCAGACTACGATCTAACTTTGGTTCTGCAGACACTACGACTCTGAGTGTAGATTATACATCAGACTACGATTTCTGCCTTAACACTTGTTGTTCTTGTTTAATATAGCTCGACTACGATTTCTGCCTTAACACTTGTTGTTCTTGTTTAATATAGCTCGACTACGATTTCTGCCTCTGGTATGATCAGTAGACTCTATGACTTCAAGTGTGGTCTACGATTCTTGACTTGGCTTGTCAGGTGCTTGAATCAACTCTACGATTCTGAGTGAGGCCCTCCAAGGCAGACTACGATCTATAGCTACTTTCTCGATACTCTACGATTCTGCCTTGGCTTTTGCAATCCCTCAACTAGCTCAACGGACTACGATTCTGCCTTGATAGTCTCCGAGTTCTTTGTTTCTCCTGGCAGTCTTCTAAGGCTTGAGCAGTACTCAACGATCAGGCAGGCCTATCTATTACATCATACAAGATCAACCTAACATATTTGATCTTTCTATATTTAGTCCTTGTACATCATGTTCTTTTTAAAGACTTTACATAAGTTGTTTTGTTCATGTAGAAACAACCTAACATATTTGATCATTTCAGTCAAAGTCCTTGTACATATATTCATGTTGTCTATTCAAGAACTTTACAGCTTATTTCAATGCCGACATATTTGCATATTCATTCATTAAGATCATAATCAAATCTTATATAAATAGGAATATCATTCACATGTTTATTCCTAACATAATTTATTACCCTTATTTTCATGGAAAATAAATAATAAAATATCTTTACTACAAAAATTATTTTATTATTAAAATATAATTTCTAATAATCAATTATTTCGTTCGCAAAAAAATTATCTGCAATAATTCATGCAGTAAATATATATTTATCACATATTCACATTCGCTTTGCTTGTCATGTATTCCCATATTCATTATAGTTTATCAAAATAAAAAAAATAAAAAATTATTCACAAAATTCTTATTTTAATATATACTGAAAACTTGGATTATCACAAGCATTTAACATATAAATTTTCTCAAAGTTAAAACTAGCTCAACCAAATGGATATCTCCATAAAAGAATTAAAGGGTCTCAAATAAAATAAAAACTAACAAAAAGCCTGTAACAACCCGATATTTTCTATATAAATAAATAAGAAATTTTTCGTATAAATTTTTTTTTTTTAAAGGATGAGGATTTGTACAAGATAGTGTGTATATGTAATTATGTGATAAATAAAAATATATGTATTACATGAATATTTACAAATAATTTTATTTTAGAGCTATTGCTTATTATAAATTATATTCTTATAATAATTAATTTTATAGCAGAAATGTTATATTAATTATTTTCATGAAAATATAATCATATATTATTTAAATATTAAATGAAGTGATTTTTAGAATAATTATAATAATTATTTTATTATATGAATTTTGTACAGATTATTAAGTTAATTATTTTACCTTAATTATTAAGGTTAATTATGGAAGAATAAATCAGATATGGAATCCAAACCCAAATTTTGGATTTTTATCAAGGAATGAGAATAATAATATAATAATATTATATTTTAATTTTTTTCAGTGCTATAAATATGTACTGTATGTACGTATTGATAATGGTTGGTCAATTATGGTTTATATTTTCAAAACCCTATTATTAATTGGTTAAACCCTAGTTCAAAAGTTAATATGCGTTCAAGACGGTATAGTAATGGTGTTATTTGATTTGTGTTGTGTTATATAGGATTCTATGTTAATTAGGAAAAACCTTATTAATTTTGGAAACCCTAATTAGCTAGAAACTCTAATTCTAAAATTAGTAACACTAGTTAATATTTCGAAAACCCTAATTTCTGAAATGAGAAACCCTAATTTGAAACTCAAATTAGAGTTCGAGATTGTTGTTATTGTGATAAGGTGATTAATTTACAAGTATTAGAATTATAATTGTTAATCATGAAAACTCTAATTACTAAATTATAAAACCCTAATTTCTATATTAGGTAACCCTAATTAGTAATTATAAATTTTAATTACTAATTGTAAACCCTAAATGCTAAATTAGCAAAGTTAATTATAATTAGAGATATTAAACCCTAATGTCCCTATACAAAGTAATTAGAAAACTAATTTAATTTAGAAAATCCTAATTACAAATTTTAGAAACTAATTTTTATTTTTATTTTATTTTTAAACCCTAAATGAAAACCTAGAACTTTATTTTTTGCTAAACCTTAGAGTTAAGCCCTAAGGGTTAAACCCTAAGGGTTTGCAAGGATTATAAGAATGTCATTAATATTCCAAATCAAACGACCATTATACCCTTCTATGCATTATTGAGGCTAGCAACTAGGTTTTGACAATAGGAGAAGTGGGTGACCTAATCTTATTAACACCATGTGACTTAAATTGACAAATATCAGCCAAATCATCAGCCATATACATTGCACATATGTATTATATAAGGATTGAGAGAGAGAGAAAGTCATTTGTTAGGCCATTTTGCTCAAACACCCAACCAATCCTTTCTCTCACTAAAACCCACGAAATTATATAGTTTATCAGTCACATAATCAAGCCCACTAACACCATAACAAAATCAGAAGCTCAGAATCAGAAGATCAAAGTGAGGTATAAGAATTAACCCTAGAAATTCTAATCTTGATCTACATGTTAAATGTTATGATTGAGTGTTAAAATATGTTGGTTATAGTATATAATGACGATCTGGGTTGCTAGATGTTAGATCCATAACATCTAGATGCTCGGATTTGAAGTTTTAAAAAATCTGGAAATTGTTGTTTTTGTATCTGACAGTCAAATGTCAGACCTCTTTAATCCTTACCTATTATGTGCTTTAGTGTTTTAAGTATTGGATATTGTAGCATGATATGTGATCTTTAATCTGGATCAAGAATCAGGCCTAGATCAGTTTTAGATTGCAAGATATTCGTGGTCAAACCACGTTGACCGGCATTGACTGGTTGAAATCTGGGCAGCCATGAACTTGCCCAGAAAGCTCTGACAACAATTTCATGGGCCCAGATCATTCTGTTGTTAGTTGTTTGGTTTCTGTTGTTGTAACGATGTTGTGGTATGGTATATGGACTTCAGGTTAACACTTTTAGATCCTTGAAATCATCAACAGATTGAACACTATCGATGGTCAAACCAGCTTAGATGATCACGGATTTGGTTTTCTAGAATTTCCAGAAAATCAAGAACATGATTTCTGACAATGGTTGACCGGAGATTTGAAGTTTATTCTGTAGATGTTTTGTTGATGTTTTGTGTTATATCTCTTCATTTACATACTGACTACACACTGCAGCTTATAGATCATAAAAATAATATACGGATTTCAAGTTGTGGAAGCCCAAACATGCATGCTTGAACTGTTCTTCATTTCTGAGCAACCCATAAATGAAGAACAGCCTCTGACAGCTACTTTAGGCCCTTAGATCTACTTTGTTATGCATGTTATGAATATATTTGTTGTTGAACATTGTAGTCCTGCACAAGCACTTTAAGATCTGACCACAAGCAGGTCTTTAATCATCATAGATTAAGATTAAAAGTTGGTCAAAGTAGTAACCATGATAGCTGCATATGATGTTCTGGGATGAACATGAAGAACACCTATAGCGACGATTTTGTCGCTATAGGTGGTCTTTCGTGACAGTTTATTTATAAAAAATTATATTTTTCTTAAATAATTATACAAAATTAGTTTTTAATTATTAAAAATACAAAATAAATTATTAAAAATTATTTTAAGGTCTGAAAATTTATTTTTAATTATTTTAATTATATTTCATAAATATTTAATATTTTTGAAATATTAGAGGTATTTAATTTATTTAATTATTATATTAAATAAATTATTTAAAAATAATTTTAATACTTAAAAAATTATTTAAAATTATATTATGATATAAGAAAATATTTTAACTTATTTTCAATGACTTTTAATATTTTGTGATGAAATTCATTAATAAATTAATATTAAGGATATTTAAGTTATATAATAAATGAATTAAATAAATTAATTAAAAATAATTTTATTATATTAAAAATCATTTTAAATAATAATAAGGTATTTAAAAATATTTTAAATTATAAAATATAACTTTCAATATTTAAAGGTAAATTTTATTAATTTATTATTATTAATGATATTAAAATTATTTAATAATTATATTAAATAATTTAGTTTCAAAATGATTTTTAATATTAGAAAAATCATTTTAAATGAAAATAAAGTGTTTAAAAATATTTTAAGTTATAAAATATAATTTTAAATATTTAAAGAATAATTTCATTAATAATTTAATATTAATAATATTAATTTAATATTAAATGATATTAAATTTATTTAATAATTATATTAAATAAATAGTTTAAAAATGATTTTATTAATTCAAAAATTATTTAAAAAGGATATAAATGAATTAAAAATATTTTAAGTTATAATTAATGACTTTTAATATTTTGATAAATAGTACATTAATATTTAAATATTAATGGTAATTATTTAAAAATAATTTTAATTATTTTAAAAAATCATTTAAGGATAATATTAATACTTTAAAAAGTATTCTGAGTTATTATAAATAACTTTAATATTTTGGCATGGTTTCATTAATAGTTTAATAGTAATTAAATATTAATGATAATAGAATTGTTTGATATTTAAATCATTTAATAATGATTCCAATGTTTGAAAATTCATGATAAATTATAAAAAATATCACTACAAAAAAATGGCATTTTAGCAACGATTTTTCGGGCAACGACTTTATAAGTCGTTGCTAAAAGTATATGTTTAGCAACAAAATTTGTCTTTCGTTACAGATTGTGTCAGACTACCACTTTTTGCAACGAAATTCATAAGTCGTTGCAAAATTTCGTTGTTAATTCATGGGCGGAAAAAAATTTCGTTAGAAATTCATTGCAAAATTTTCGGCCACTTGCTTTCTCGTCATCGTGGGCAATGAAAGTTTTTTTATTACTATATTTCGTTGCCTAATATGGACCACATTCATTGACAATATTTTTTATTTTCTTTGCATATTTTATACAACTTTTTACAACGTCTATTAAAATATTGCCTTAAATTAAGATGATAATAATAATAATAATAATAATAATAATAATAATAATAATAATAATAATAATAATAATAATAATAATAATAATAATAATAATAATAATAATAACAATCATAATAATAATAATAATAATAATAATAATAATAATAATAATAATAATAATAATAATAATAATAATAATAATAATAATAATAATAATAATAATAATAATAATAATAATAATAATAATAATAATAATAATAATAACAGTCAAAATATTAATAGTACTAATAATAATAATAACAATAACAATAACAATAATAATAATAATAATAGTAGTAGTAGTAGTAGTAGTACTACTACTACTACTACTAATAATAATAATAATAATAATAATAATAATAATAATAATAATAACAACACCAACAATAACAGTACTAATAATAATAATAATAATAATAATAATAATAACAACAACAACAACGACGACGACGACGACGACGACGCCAACAACAACAACAACAACAACAACAACAACAACAACAACAATAATAAAAATAATAATAATAGCAACTAGGCCCAGGTGCTCGGGTGATCATTGGATTAATATTTCAAATTGGAGGTCTTGGGTTCGAATCTATGCATCAACATATTTTTGGGATAAAATTCAATATTCGTCACGTCAGTCCATCCATATATATATATATATATATATATATATATATATATATATATATATATATATATATAAATAAATTTATCTCTAAATATTCATATAAATATTTATAACAAATATTTATATCTAAATTTTATAAATTTTAGATGAAATATTTATAAATTTATAAATAAATATTTGTTTATAAATTTTAAAGATAAATTTATATGAATATTTAGACCAATGATGCCGACATAGACTAGACCTGACAGTATAGTTAGTTAACTGTTGGGTCAAACCATATTAACTAGAACCAAATGGGTTGGTTAACCATTTTTTTAGGGTTCTTTACAGAAATATACATTAATTAGAAAGTAATTACATCATTAGTGCATCAATAAAATAATTATAAAAATAGTACAATTCATATTAATAAGAAAACCTAAAATCAAGGAGAAATAACTGCCATAATAAATAATTTAAATTCAAATATTTGGGATCTAACAACAAAAATAAATTCAAATTCAAAATAATAATTCAAATTCAAATATTTATCTCCCTTTCCATATTTTCTCTTTCCTTTGTAACTAAGAAATTCAATCTAGCTCGTTCATGGTGTATGTGTAGCAGATCTGAATCTACATCTTCCATTCTCTAAAATAACTTCAGATTTCTCTCCAATACTTGATTTGCGTACTGATATATGAAAGACTTTTTCACATTCTGCAACCAATGTAATAGAATTAGCAACTACTCGCAATCACCATATGCTAAATAGCTAGACAAAACACGAACAACCAAAACAAAACAAATAGAAGAAGAAGAAAAAGTCATAGTTACCAAACCAGCAAGAACAGATCCAAAACGAATTCGAAGTAGCCGAACAAAAAGGAATCACGAACAAATTTTTTTTATGAATATTTGGTTACCCACAAAAACTAAAATGGTTACCTTTGTATGAAGGTTTGGCTACCAACTGCACCAAATTCAAAATAATTTTATTTTTAAAAGTTTATTTAAAAGTAACTAACAGCTACATAAATGGAAACTTAGACATGGCATTTCGGATACCATCTACACGTAACATTTAGAAACTGTTCTTCAATTTTTTTTATTATTAATTAGTAACCCAATAAAACTGAATTGGTTACTTTTTTATGAAGGTTTGGCTACTAACTTATGAATAACATTTTAAAAATAAAATTATTATGAATATGGTGCAGTTGGTAGCCAAACCTTCGTACAAAGGTAACAATTTTAATTTTTGGGGTAACAAAATATTCATAAAAAATAAATTGCAAAGCCATAAATTGCAATAGAAAACATAACATGGCAAGCCCTTATGCGTGGCCCAGCTTGGATAAATGTTTTAGGGGTGGACAACCTGGGCACAACTCTAATCAATGTTCTAAAAGAGGCGGCATGAATTTGATGGAGGCAGAGAATAAAGAATGTGAACTGCAAGAAGATGAACAAAGAGAAACTTCTCATGGTATGACAATGTTGGAGTGACATAAGGTGATGATGGCAATAGGCTTTCTCTTGTTGTGAGAAAGATACTTATGGCCCCGAAACAGGATGAGTGCCCTCAAAGGAATAATATCTTCAAAACCTGATGCACTGTTCATGGGAAGGTATGTGATTCAATTATTGATAATGGCAACATTGAAAATATTGTGTCTAGGTTAATGGTTAATAAGCTGGGACTGTCTAGGTTAATGGTGGAGGAGAGCGTTAATGGTGGAGGAGGGCGGAGGAGAAAACTGACAAGGGTGGAGAAGGCGTGATTTTTATTAAGGAAAGAGAAGGTGTGCTATATAATTTACTTATTAATTACTTAATTTAATAAGTAAATCAATACTAATCCCCTAAATTAAGGAATCCTAATTGCATACTAATTCCTTAAATTAAGGAATCCTAATTGCACTAATATTGTAAATAAATATAAAGGTGTATTAATTGTGTAAATATTTTATGAGTGCACTATTGTTGTAATTATTTTTAAAAATGTAATAGAATATGTAATTGTTCCTTTTTTTTATTCAGGTTGGTTAAAGTTTGGACCCATATTTTTTTTAAAAAAAATATAGTTCTGAACCGGTTAACCATTTTTCAACCCATATTTCATTCAATCACACTCCTCTTCCGGACTGCATAACCAGTAACTGCATAACCATGATTTTTGAAAAGCCATAGTACTAAAAATATTCATCTGTTGTCGAATTAAGTGAATAAATATATATTATTGATAATTTTTTAAACAAATATTATATATTATGTAATATTGTGGATTAATTTCTTCTCTCGTTCAAATTATAATTTAATACAAAAGTTTTCGTACACAAAAATTTTTGTATTTCAGTTATAATTTGGTACAAAACTTTCATAATTTGGTAAAATTGTAAAATGTTTATATTTAATTTTCATGTCTCAAATTTATTTGTAAGAAAAAGGTCAAACAAACAGTTTCCTAAAGTTAGGCAATGTGATATTGAGCTATTAAGCTACCACTGAGCCATTCTAATTTATTAGTTAATAATAACATTCATAATAATAATAGTACTAATAATAATAATAATAACAGTCATAATAATAATTGTACAAATAATAATAATAAAAATATAATAATAATAATAATAATAATAATAATAATAATAATAATAATAATAATAATAATAATAATAATAATAAAGTAGTAAATACTAATCCTTGCAAAATAATAGCAATTAAGCCCAAGTGCTCAGGTGGTTATTTGATCAATATTCTAAACTAGAGGTATTGGGTTCGAATATGTGCATTAACATATTTTTTGGGATAAAGTTCAATATTCGCCAAGTCAGCCCATCCACATATTCAATATTCGCCACGTCAGTCCATCCACATATGATATGTACGTATGTGTGTGTGTGTGTGCATATATATATATATATATATATATATATATATATATATATATATACAAATATTCATATCTAAATTGTAGATGAAAATTTATAAATTTATAAATAAATATTTATTTATAAATTTTGAAGATAAATTTATATGAATATTTGTTTATAAATATTTATTTATATGAATATTTAGAGATTAATTTATATATATATATATATATATATATATATATATATATATGAAAATATTCATAGTTACGCTATATAAATATTCATAGTTACTTTATATATATTTAGTTTCATTGTTAAACCTCAACAACCTTAATAAATAAACCCAAATTCATATAATAAATAAAGTAAAAGAATAACAAAATAATTCAGAATTAAACAGATGATATAAACAAATTTTTTTAATGTTAGGCAAGATGAGGAGCTGTGTAGTATTTTAATTTTTTGGGAAAAATGAAATGTTTTGATATAAAGATTAATCCTTAAAAAATATTAACAGTTGATCTAGTTGCTTCAGCGGTCATGTGACCAAAGTTTCAAATGTGAGGTTGCGAGTTCAAATGAACAAAATATACCATAAGAAGCAAAAATATCACAGTTATGTTTGGTGTAAGAACCCGAATTTTCATAGATTATTAAAATAAGAATTGGAACCCATATATTTATATATATTAATAACTTATATTCAATAATTAATAAGTCACATATATATAAATTAATTATATATATATATATAGGTATTAGCTTGTTACAAATTTTGTATTTTCAAAATTTACTTGCGATAACAGGAGGCAATAACAATGGATAATATAATTTTATTATTAAAATGTGTTAGGTTCAAATTAATTTAGAATTAATGAACTATACTTTAAAATTTATTATTTTTTCTTATTCTATTTATAATTGTAATTAGAGCATTCATTTTAAAATTAAAATTTAGAATTTCAAAAATGATGAAAAGTTATTTGAATTGTAATTTAGATTATTGATTATTGTATTTATTCAAAATAAATAAATTAATATTCATTCATTAATACTATACTTTAAAACTCATTTTTTTTTCTTATTCTACCTATAGTTGTAATTAAAGTATTCATTTTAAAATTTAATATTTCAAAAATAATAAAAACTTACTCAAATTATAATTTAAAACATTAATTATTATATTTAAGGAAACCGAACCGGTTTGAACCGGTCGGTTCGGTGCAAAGATGAACCAGTTCGGTACCGGTACACATAACCGGTACATATCGAGTTTTCGGGATCGATTTCGGTAGGCTATTTGGCTTGATCGGTATATGTCGAACCGAACAGATTGTACCGATTTATTTAATAATATTAAAAAAAAAAGATATCTCAGTATTTGACTTCACTTCAGTCTTCCTTTTGTTTATTCCTAAACAAGCCAAATCTTTCTCTCCCAGACCCATCTCGAACAGACCAGTCGAACGCGAAGTCGCGAACCCAGACCCAGTCTTCTCCTTCTCGAACAGTCGAACAAACCCAGTTCATCCATCTCGATTCTCGAAGTCTCCACCTCAACGATCCATCAATTCTTCTCCCACCGGCCAACCTCCGACTCGCCAGTCGCCACATCGCAGTCGCCTCTCCAACTCTAGTCTCTAGATTCCAGAATCTTCCTTTTTCTTAGGTAATATTGAGTTTATTTTGAGATTTAGTTAATTGATTTCTCCCTATTTATGTCGATTTGTTTATATATGGCATATAAGTGTTACACTGTTACTTGTTACTTTGTTAGGGCTTTTTTTTCTGGTGGTTTTTGTTTATTTTGGTGGTCATGGCTCATGGGATGTAACTGATGGAAATAATCTTGGGCCTCTTGGCCATTTGGTAGAGTTTTAGTTTCATCTTCCTCTGGTATTGTGCATCTGGTATTATGTAATGGAAGAATTTCTAAAATTAAATTTGAGCATGTTTAATGGTCACTTTTTTAAGGTTACTACTTTGTGTTAATGACTGCACTGCCTATTGAGTATTATGGGATGAGTCTAATGACAGCACTGCCTTCATGCCTTGTGTTAATGACTGCACTACCTATTAAGTATTATGTAATGAGTCTAATGACTGCACTGCCTTGTGTTAATGACTGCACTGCCTATTGCCTATTCCTCTGGTATTGTGCATAATGACTGCACTGCTTTGTGTATTATGTAATGTCCTTGTCTAGCTTTAAGGTTATTGCTTTGTGTTAATGACTGCACTGTCTATTGAGTGATATTTTGAACTCTCTGTCATGTTAGCTACATCTAAAATGATTAGCTTGCTTGAATCTTGTTAATGACTGCACTGCGCCACTGCCTATTGAGTGATTATATTGCTTGAAGATAGATCAGTAGTTTAAAATAATCTTGTGTTCTCATTATAATTCAGTGTTTTGATTGCATTAAATTCCCTTGTACATTTGAATCTTTATTGTGAACTGATTGGAAATATTTTATTGTGGACTGATTGGAATTGAATGGAACTAATTTTAACCTAGTCATTCCCTATCAAAGCTAGCTTAGCATGTCCAGTTTGTGTTTCATTTCTCTTTGTCGATGAGATAAAATTGCACTTTAAGATAGCTTAACATGTCCAATTTATGCACTATCACTATTATTAATCTTTAGGAAGCAAAATTTTTGTTATCCGATCAAATTAGATTGGCAGAACAAATGAAGGCAGCGAGTAATACACAAATGAAGGTAAAGGTTGTATGCTGGGAAAAAAATTTCAAATTGGCTTAAATCAATGCTCAGTAATGCATTTGACCATTATGAGTAGTCATTTTCATAGTTCTTTTCGAGATCTTGAAGATGAAATAGTTAAAAAGGATGTCATGAAAACGGATATATAAGAAAAAAGCGTTTTGAAATTGTGTGTCATAATGCAAAAACTTTAAACTGTCATAACTTTTCCCTCGGATGTTCGATTGAGGTGGTTTTTTTTTTGAAATTGGATATCTTTTCAAGATCTATATGTCTGAAACAGCCAAAGGCGGTTTTGGGCATCATTTTTCCCAAAAAGAGCCTATTTTCTAAACATTTTTAGATTATATGAATAAGGTGGAGTGTGGACACTACTTTGACTGCAATTTTCTCAATCATAGGGTGGACAACTTTAATTATATTTATAGGGTCTTGTGGCTCAGATGATTTTTTTTCCCTATCAAAGATGTATTACATTTCTGGTTGTATTGCATTTACTTTTTTGGCAAAGTCCAACTATATTTACTCTTTAATTATTTATAAGTATTTGCAATTTACAGTCGTGCTAGACTTGTACACTATTCGATAATATTGTTGTCTTGATACTTAGATAATATTGTTGTCTTGATACTTGGATTGCTGCAAATATGGATTAAGCGCATGTGTACACTGCTTCAGCCCATTTTTTATTATTTGATTTATAATATTTACCTATAAGAGATTTGGATTTAGAATCTCTCCTCTTTATTTTGAAAATACATCATGATGTGCTTTTTTCAATTTGCAGTTTTTATGTGCTTGATGAAGCAGAAAAATCTTTGCACGATGCCTTGTGTATGTTGTCTCAGACAGTAAATGACAGCAGGGTGTTGTTTGAAGGTGGATGGCCTGAGATGGTGATGGCAAAGGCAGTTGATGAGTTGGCACGGAAGACTCCTGGGAAGAAGTCTCATGCTATTGATGCTTACTCAAGGGCACTTATTGCAATTCCAACTACAATTACAGACAATGCTGGATTGGATAGTGCTGAGTTGATTGCACAACTCCGTGCAGAGGCTGGAACTGTAAGTAGCAGATTAAGTTGAACGGTGTAAAAATGTTGTTGTTTATAATTTGATATTTTGAAATATGTACTGTTTTATTTAATTGTTGGTTTTTTTTCAGGTTGGAGATATGGCGGCATTGGGAATATCTGAGGCTTTCAATGTCAAGCATGTTGTATTGCTTTCTGCAACTGAAGCTGTTGAGATGATTATGAGAGTTGACAAAATCATCACTTGTGCCCCAAGGAGGAGAGAAAATAGAATGTGAAAAGACACTAGAAAGACAGGGCCAGGTAATGACTGTTGTAATGCAAGCTAGTCTATGATCAAACATTTACGATGGGGTTGCATGTTTCGGAATGAACACCAAGAAATGTGTGGTTTTGTAATTGTTTTACTTTTTTGAGATGATTTTTTCTATATGCTTGTTAGGGTTAATGGTAGGCTGAGATTTCTGTATGATTTTCACTTTATTGCTTCTTTTTTATATACTGAAATCAAGGCATGACCAACTACTGTTCACAAATGCCTAGTTTCAACAAACTGTCTTTAGAATTTTTAATTGTTAAGTTAGCCATATTGGTTGTCTGGATCTGGTCATAATGTTTGTGGCATTGCTTTGCCATGAAGTTGAGAAGCATCACCGTGCAGGCGTGCACGCGATGCGTATGTGCATATGCCTTACGGGCTCATTATAGGGAGTGGGATAAAAGGTGTAATGGGAGGATCAATGAAAATGGAAACTCATGTAGTATTTTCTATCAGAAGTTGATATGTGAGATGTGGATGACAGTTAATATCTGACATGCAATGCATAGAGATTATTATATGATTCGTATTTTTGTATGTAAACTTGCACGGATAATATTGGTCATTCCGTATTTTTGATGTCCTAAGTCCTAACAATAAAGTAGGAGGGTGGCTTTCTCTTTGTATTACAGTTTATAAATATAACTGCACTTGGGATATTTCTTACCTTGTTGTGTTTCACTCTATGGCTTCAATAATGTTACTTTGCTAGTAGTTGGAACCGTATACAGGTGCCTATTGGTATCACGCATTGAATAATGAATAAATTTGTTACTTGATGTGCAGGAGAGGCAATCAGCTCTTTTTTCTGCTACTCAGACCAAGAAGGTTTGACATCCTCAAATCAGATACTTATTATTAAATTTTCTACCTGGGTCCGAAACATAATTTTTTGTTTTTAACTTAAAATATTGTGTGAAAATCAAATTAGTTTTTTGTTTCTATTATTATCTGAAGGACTTAGTTGATTTGAATCACTCTTGTTCTTTTCCAGGTTGCAGATATTGCACGCTTATCCTTGAAAGATCATGTCTACGTTGGCGTAGATGATGAGAGGAAGAGGGTAAAGATTAAAGAAACAGTGAAAATAACTTTTTATATCAATTAAACTGTAATTCAATTCCCATATGACAACATTTGATGCACTGCAGGTCACTAATGAAGGCTTGGAGCAAGGGTATTGTGTTGTGCCATGTGCCAAAAGATTTATTCTTCTCTATTCCTTTCTAAAGCGGCATCAATCACAGAAAGTGATGGTCTTCTTCTCTTTAGTTAACTCAGTTAAATTTCACTCAGAACTAGTCAAGTACATTCACGTGGATTGCATGAGCAGCAAAAGCAGCAGAAACGAACCTCTACCTTCTTTGATTATTGTAAAGCAGAAAAAGGCATATTGTTATGTACTGATGTTGCTGCTCGCGGCCTTGATATTCCTTCTGTGGTATGCTTTTCTTGTTTCTGCTTGATAGTCTTAAATTTTGCAAGCATCATGGTTGTAAACTTTCATGAATTAATAAGTATTCAATTAGAAGTGAAAACTTCAGTGTCAAATATAAGATTTGTAACACATCATTTTTCTTTGACATGAGCACAGTCTAATTTATGGTACTTGTCAAAATTACCTCTGTCCATTTCAATTCTAGCGTAGAAGTATCCAAACAGTTGGATTAATATGTATGTGTGAGGCTAATATTATACTCCCTCTGTCCAATCGGCTAAGAAATATAGTCATACTGCTATTTATCTAGTTTTAAGGAAATTAACTTTATCATTTTTAAATAGAATATTTGAGTAATGTAACATACCTTACCTGACCTGAACCCTATTGAGTTTTCAGCTTACTTCCAAACCCATCCCATTAGGGCCGGGGCCAGGCTCCAGTAGTCAGGGAGGGAGGAATTACCATGCTTAAGTTTAAGAGTAAAGATCTTGAAGGTGAGAAGTCCTAGATTAAGACGGAATTTGGTTTATGGGTTTTACATGCTATCAATTGTACAAGTCACTGCTAGATTGTACATTTCATGATTCCTTTGAATGCTAGAAAATATTTTCTTTTGCTATTGTCGCATGGTGCTTATTAAAAAGTGCCCCAAAGTTGGACATGCAGACCCTGATGCTACAGGACATGCATCACATGAGCAGTTAAGGTTCATGAAATGGCCGATTAAGATTCCAATTTTTTTTTGTAACAGAGCAATCATATAGTCGCACTGAAGGTTCTTTTTCTATTTGGATTTGTAGCAAATGATATTGTGATTGCCTATTTGTCTTTTCTGCTTATGAGCAATACGGTGTACATTAGTACCACGTAGCAACTCTATTGTCTTTGTGTATTGATTTTGGCACTAAGTGCATCTAATGATCTATTTGCTTTATTTTCCTGACTTGCTATTATTTTAAAATATGTGCAGGAAGACTGCTTCAACGACCTGCCTTACAATACTGGGTATCAAATTTCCGTGCTACGTTTACGGAAGACAAGGGACGAAATTATGAAGTGTACTCTCTCTATATATGTAGATATATACTTTGACTGAAGAACTGTGGTAGCTTTAGATGGTTAATTGTAAAGATAATGAATGATTATATAGTGGATTATTTTATTAAGTTAATAATATTTTAGTTTTTTGTACTTTTGCCATTATTTGCTATGGGGACATTAAGCCAGTCAGGTACATAAAAAGAATGTCAAATTTTGATTTGGTAACAATATAATTTGTTACCAAAGCATTGAACAAGTTTTAATATAGCAACAATTTTTTATACATTTAGCAACAAATTTTCGTTGTTAATGGCATTAAAAATATAATATTTGCCAACGAAAAATTAACCTAATAACAACGGAGAGGATATTGTTGCTAATACTAACATAAAAGGTAATATTTTTTATCGTTGCAAATCATATTAACTTTCGTTGCACATATAAAGAAACGGCAACATATAATGTCGTTGCTAATCGACGACTTTCGTTGCTATTGAAAATTAACCAGCAACAAACATTTTCGTTGCTGATTCAGCATAATGTTGTTGCCAAATAATATAATCAGTAATAAAAATCGTTACTAAAAAGTTTACATTCCACAACGAAAGCAGGCTTAGGCAACAATTTCCATAATTTACTACAACGAAAAATGTCGTTGCAAAATGGTGTCAATTGCAATGAAAATGCATGGTCGTTGGAAAAAAAAGAGTTCATTTCGTTGCCAATTAGCAGGCTTTTGCAACGAAATGGGGTTTTTAGCAACGAAATTTTAATTATTCTGCAACAATACATTTTGTTGCTAAAGGATCGATGTATCTGTACGAAAGCCAAATTTCGTTGCAAAATGTATTACTTTTGGCAACGGAAAAAATACGTTCATTGCGGAACAATTAGCAACGCTCATTACGCAACGAAAGACGCAACGACAGTAAAGTCGTTGCCAAAAACCTTTAGCAACGAAATTTGGCACCTTTAGCAACGAAAATCGGTTGTTACTGAAGCCCCATTTTTTTGTAGTGTGTTTAAAAATTATTATAAGTCATTTAAAAATAATATGAGTAATAATTACAGTTATTGAGCTACAGGATAGAGTTTTTGACTCAATTATTACCCGATAAAGCTGTCGGTACACCGACATGTTTCAAAAATTGATCTGGACTTAGATAGGTTGACTGGATAAGTGTTTATTTGTAATTCAATGGTTGTTAAACATATGTGACAATGTGATTAGGTAATGTGCTGACTGCAATAACCAGTGCTAGGTGTTATAGTATATTGTTCTAATCAGTAAAATGATCTTATTACTGATAGGTTATTATACAAAAGATAAAACTAAGTTGCGAACTGTAACCAGCGTATCAGGCAAGTGTCTTACCTTTGCATTTTCTTTATGCAATGGACATGAGTAAGAATGCTTCTAAATTATATTATTATTGTACAGATTATTAACCCTCTATTATATACGCTCATTGATTATCAACATGTTAGTATATGATAATTCAGATATATATTATGTTCGTTAATTTCTATAAATGGTTATACAAGTGTCCCCACTTGGATAATCATTGTATTTAATCATATGTTGATGCACCTTTGCTAATTACCCGTATATATATATATATATTGAATTATAGATTATTGTTGAACAAGATAAAACCTTTGGTTTGGAACCCCGACAAGTATGAACATCCCGTACACGAAAAAACTTTTTATGCACCCAAGGTGGACAGAGTGAACGATACCCTCGTTCTTGCATGTAGTATTGATCAATACAGGATACAACGGACTGATCACCCCCGTGCTCGTAAGTTATGACGGTTTACAGATGAAGTTTTGTTTAACCTATTCGAAAATTAAAAACAATGTTCATAGTATGTCACCTTAACCCTAATTATAGTCATTACGTAGTTTTAAAAATTTGAAAGAGGGTTGTAATGTTATTATTATCGGTTTAGATTACTTCACAACTATTGATTTGTTGTAGAAGGGTAGAATAAAGAAAATATTTAAATTCTTTCAGCTTATATATATATATATATATATATATATATATATATATGCTATTACTTGCTGGGCACTCAAATGCTCATCCTTGCTTAATTTAAACGCTTTCAGCTAAGTGTGAAGAACCAGAAGGCTCATGCAGAAATAAAGGAAAAGGAAAGCTAACCAAATAAGATTTGTGGTATTCTATGTAATAGTTTGATATTATTAAGACAATGATATATATTATCTATCATGTTATGTAAGGAATGTATTAAAGGTTACGTACTTGGGAGCTAGACTCTGATAATCATGTAAATTAAGTTGATCTTTATATTATTGTTATTATTATTAGTATTATTCTGCTCATAGAAATGGTATCGTGAAGCACCAAGTTCGGGTTTCAAGTACCCGAATTTGGGGGGCTTTACAGGTTGGTATCAGAGCTTAGGGTTAAAAATCTTAGGTGGGCTAGACCTTAGGCTATAACCTTAGAACAGAGGGAAACGTTGAAAAAAAAATAAAAAAAAAATAAGTAACTTATATAGAGTTTAAAAAGAGATGAATTGAATAAATTCATCGTCAAACAAAATAAAAGATAACTTATATAAAACTATTAATTGCTATGTGTATATATTATATGCTAATCAGGATAATTTATATGTGTAGATTTCTGGTGGAAAAGGCTTGTTATATGCTTATAGCATGAAAAAGGATCAAATCCATACACCCGAGCTAATATCGAAGCCAATAGCTGAAATAGAAGCTCACGATGAAAATAACTCCGACGAGGTGGTTATTGTAGAAAATGTGGTACCAAATTCAGAGATGGTGGAGCTGACAGATAGTGATTCAGACAATAAAGTTGAAGCTAATCAAGCATCAACGAAGGTGCAGGATCTGAGGAACAAGGTTTCTTCTCTGGAAAAGCTGTGGGAAATAGAAAAGCTGTTAAATAGTCAATTGCATTAGGCGTTAATAGAAACAATGGAAGAACAAGATAAGCTTAAAAGTCAAATTGATCAGATGGGAGCCACAAGCAACACATCGTGTGCAGCTCCGAGCAAGAAGGGGAAAAGAAAGATAGAAGACCATGACTTAGGAAAACCTGATAAGAAGAAAGGGAAAAGAATATGTTACCTTTGCGGTTATGAAGGACATACTACTCAGTATTATCCCGACTACAAACTAGGAGCATGTTTTATCTGTGGGATAGAAGGTCATCAGGCGAAAGGTTGTCCAAGAAAAAGGCGTAGTGAATAGGTAGTATAGGTTCTGTTGTGTAGGTGTGTTTAATGTAATATGTATGATATGTATGTCTGTGTAATGTAATATTCTAAAACTTTTGTACAAGTGGTAGAAGCGAATCCCGACTTTTGTGGTCACAAAAGGGATAGCTGATGTTTAAAGCATTTTGTGCTATGCTATGTAAAATATTCGTTAAATGAATATGAATCTAAGTTGAATAATGAAACGAGTTTAATATATTAAACTTATATGATAAGGTTTATAATTTAAGTTAAATTTATGATTTTATTTAATCAGATAAATGCCGCCAAGACGTCGAACTCGAAATCAAAGGGCAGAAGAATCTGTCAACAACGCTAAGGGACAACAACAAGCAAACCTGATGCAGCACTTTGCAAATATGGTAGCACAAGCAATGTAGAAAGGAATACCAGTCGCTGGGAACCAACCGGATAATTGCTTGGTGAACTTCAAAGACTTTAAGGCTGTCGGACCATCGGAATTCAAAGGTACAACTGACCCTGTAGAAGCCCAAACTTAGGTTAAGGAGATTGAAAAGGCGTTTGTGATAGCTAGTGTAGCTGAGGGGCAAAAGACCGCATTTGCCACCTACATGATGAAGGGTGAGGCAAATTTTTGGTGGGAAGCGAATCAGGCGAAAGCTGGAGAAGGTGTAGTTACATGGGATAGGTTTAAAACACTATTTTTCAAAAATTATTTTTCATCTAGTATGCAAGCTATGATGGAGGTGAAATTTTTAAAATTGAAGTAGGAGAATATAACGGTGTCAGAGTACGCCGCAAAATTTAATGAGTTAGCTAGGTTTGCTCCGCATCAAGTTGATACGGAGGCTAGAAAAGCGAGAAGGTTTGAGCTGGGATTAAAACCCTGGCTCTATAACAAGGTGGCGGTGTTGCAGATTCCTACATTTACAGCACTCATGGAGAAAGCTATTATTGCTGAGGAGGGGTGTGAGGCCATGAGCCTCTACAATAAGGAAAGGAAGAACAAAGGTAAGGTCGAAGAAACTGGGAAGATAGAAATTAATAGTGGGAGTAGGAGTGGTAGTAGCAAGAGGAAGGGGAGCAATTTTGGAAGTGTGCAGGTAAAACAAGAATGTGTTAAGAAGCCAGCGGTACAGTGTAAGACTTGTGGAAAGAAGCACTCTGGGGAATGTTTGAAGGGGAAGTTTGTTTGCTACAAGTGTGGGCAGGAGGGTCATATCTCTCCCAACTGCCTCAATCCTAGAATGAATAGTGGGTATTTTCTATGCTGGTCGACTGAACACAAGGTGAAAGATTGTCTGAAAAGGAGGAAGGAGGCAGGAAATGGGAATAGTGGCACTGGCAGCGGGAATTTAGCAATCACAGGACCGACTTCGTCAAACAAGCCAACAAAATCAACAGCAAGGGTCTACAATATGACTGTCCAGGATACGACGGCAGCTGGCAATGGAACTCCAGGTATTATTCATATAACTTTTATTTTCTTATGCATAATTTTCATATATATATATATAGTAAAATATTCTATAAAGAAGTTTTGAGGAAGGAATTTGAGTTATTTTAGAAACCAATTTTTTCATTTAATCAGAAAGACAAGCTTTATGTGAATAGTTAAAGATCAGTTCGATCAAAGTTGGTCGAGATCTACTTGCGAAGATTGTGTATGTTATGTACCCTTGTATGTATAGGTTTTAAAATGGTGATTCCGGGGACGGAATTTTTATAAGGGAGGGTGAATGTAAGAACCCGATATTTTCTATATAAATAAATAAGAAATTTTTGCGTATAATTTTTTTTTTATTTTAAAGATGAGGATTTGTACAAGATAGTGTGTATATGTTATTATGTGATAAATAAAAATATATTTATTACATTAATATTTACAAATAATTTTATTTTAGAGCTATTGATTATTATAAATTATATTCTTATAATAATTAATTTTATAGTAGAAATGTTATATTAATTATTTTTCATGAAAATATAATCATATATTATTTAAATAATAAATGAAGTGATTTTTAGAATAATTATAACAATTATTTTATTATATGAATTTTGTACAGATTATTAAGTTAATTATTTTACCTTAATTATTAAGGTTAATTATGGAAGAATAAATTAGATATGGAATCTAAACCCTAATTTTAGATTTTTATCAAGGAATGAGAATAATAATATAATAATATTATATTTTGATTTTTTCAGTGCTATAAATATGTACTGTATGTACGTATTGATAATGGTTGGTCAATTATGGTTTATATTTTCAAAACCCTATTATTAATTGGTTAAACCCTAGTTCAAAAGTTAATACGCGTTCAAGACGGTGTAGTAATGGTGTTATTTGATTTTTGTTGTGTTATATAGGATTCTATGTTAATTAGGAAAAACTTTATTAATTTTGGAAACCTTAATTAGCTAGAAACTCTAATTCTAAAATTAGTAACCCTAGTTAATATTTCGAAAACCCTAATTTCTGAAATGAGAAACCCTAATTTGAAACTCAAATTAGAGTTCGAGATTGTTGTTATTGTCATAAGGTGATTAATTTACAAGTATTAGAATTATAATTGTTAATCATGAAAACCCTAATTACTAAATTATAAAATCCTAATTTCTATATTAGGTAACCCTAATTAGTAATTAAAAAATTTAATTACTAATTATAAATTCTAATTGCTAAATTAGCAAAGTTAATTATAATTAGAGATATTAAACCCTAATGTCCCTGTACAAAGTAATTAGAAAACTAATTTAATTTAGAAAACCCTAATTACAAATTTTAGAAATTAATTTTTATTTTTATTTTATTTTTAAACCCTAAATGAAAACCTAGAACTTTATTTTTTGCTAAACCTTAGGGTTAAACCCCTAAGGGTTAAACCCTAAGGGTTTGCAAGGATTACAAGAATGCCATTAATATTCCAAGCCAAATGACCATTATACCCTTCTATGCATTATTGAGGCTAGCAACTAGGTTTTGACAATAGGAGAAGTGGGTGACCTAATCTTATTAACCCCATGTGACTTAAATTGACAAATAGCAGCCAAATCATCAGCCATATACATTGCACATATGTATTATATAAGGATTGAGAGAGAGAAAATGTCATTTGTTAGGTCATTTTGCTCAAACACCCAACCAATCCTCTCTCTCACTAAAACCCACGAAATTATATAGTTTATCAGTCACATAATCGAGCCCCACTAACACCATAACAAAATCAGAAATTGCGAGTAATCAGAAGATCAAAGTGAGGTATAAGAATTAACCCTAGAAAATTTGATCTTGATCTACATGTTAAATGTTATGATTGAGTGTTAAAATATGTTGGTTATAGTATATAATGACGATCTGGGTTGCTAGATGTTTGATCCATAACATCTAGAGGCTCGAATTTGAAGTTTTAAAAAATATGGAAATTGTTGTTTTTGTGTGTGACAGTCAAATGTCAGACCTCTTTAATCCTTACCTGTTATGTGTTTTAGTGTTTTAAGTGTTGGATATTGTAGTATGATATGTGGTCTTTGATCTGGATCAAGAATTAGGCCTAGATCAGTTTTAGATTGCAAGATATTCGTGGTCAAACCACGTTGATCGGCATTGACTGGTTGAAATCTGGGCAGCCATGAACTTGCCTAGAAAACTCTGACAGCAAGTTTATGGGCCCAGATCATTCTGTTGTTAGTTGTTTGGTTTCTATTGTTGTAACGATGTTGTGGTATGGTATATGGACTTCAGGTTGAGACTTTTAGATCCTTGAAATCATCAACAGATTGAACACTATGGATGGTCAAACTAGCTTAGATGATCACGGATTTGGTTTTCTGGATTTTCCAGAAAATCAAGAACATGATTTCTGACAATGGTTGACCGGGGATTTGAAGTTTATTCTGTAGATGTTTTGTTGATGTTTTGTGTTATATCTCTTCATTTACATACTGACTACACACTGCAGCTTATAGATCATAAAAACAATATACGGATTTCAAGTTGTGGAAGCCTAAACATGTATGCTTGAACTGTTCTTCATTTCTAGGCAACTCAGAAATGAAGAACAGCCTCTGACAGCTACTTTAGGCCCTTAGATCTACTTTGTTATGCATGTTATGAATATGTTTGTTGTTGAACATTGTAGTCCTGCACTAGCACTTTAAGATTTGACCACAAGCAGGCCTTGAATCATCATAGATTAAGATTAAAAGTTGGTCAAAGTAGTAACCATAATAGCTGCATATGGTGTTCTGGGTTTTGAAGATGAACATGAAGAACACCTATCGCGATGGTTCTGTCGCTATAGGTAGTATTTAGTGACAGTTTATTTATAAAAAATTATATTTTTATTAAATAATTATAAAAATTAGTTTTTAATTATTAAAAATATAAAATAAATTATTAAAAATTATTTTAAGGTCTGAAAATTTAAATTTATTTATTTTAATTATATTTCATAAATATTTAATATTTTTGAAATATTAGAGGTATTTAATTTATTTAATTATTATATTAAATAAATTATTTAAAAATGATTTTAATACTTGAAAAATTATTTAAAATTATATTATGATATAAGAAAATATTTTAAGTTATTTTTAATGACTTTTAATATTTTGTGATGAAATTCATTAATAAATTAATATTAAGGATATTTAAGTTATTTAATAAATGAATTAAATAAATTAATTAAAAATAATTTTATTATATTAAAAATTATTTTAAATAATAATAAGGTATTTAAAAATATTTTAAATTATAAAATATAACTTTCAATATTTAAAGGTAAATTTCATTAATTAATTATTATTAATGATATTAAAATTATTTAATAATTATATTAAATAATTTAGTTTAAAAATGATTTTTAATATTAGAAAAATCATTTTAAATAAAAATAAAGTGTTTAAAAATATTTTAAGTTATAAAATATAACTTTTAATATTTAAAGAATAATTTTATTAATAATTTAATATTAATGATATTAATTTAATATTAAATAATATTAAATTTATTTAATAATTATATTAAATAAATAGTTTAAAAATGATTTTATTAATTTAAAAATCATTTAAAATGATATAAATGAATTAAAAATATTTTAAGTTATAATTAATGACTTTTAATATTTTGATAAATAGTACATTAATATTTAAATATTAATGGTAATTATTTAAAAATTATTTTAATTGTTTTAAAAAATCATTAAAGGAGATAATATTAATACTTTAAAAAGTATTCTGAGTTATTATAAATAACTTTAATATTTTGGCAATAGTTTCATTAATAGTTTAATAGTAATTAAATATTAATGATAATAGAATTGTGTGATATTTAAATTATTTAATAATGATTCCGATGTTTGAAAATTCATGATAAATTATAATAAATGTTTAAAAATTATTATAAGTCATTTAAAAATAATATGACTGATAATTACAGTTATTGAGTTACAGGATAGAGTTTTAGACTCGATTATTACCTGATAAAGTTGTCGGTACACCGACATGTTTCATAAATTGATCTGGACTTAGATAGGTTGACTGGATAAGTGTTTATTTGTGATTCAATGGTTGTTAAACATATGTGACAATGTGATTAGGTAATGTGCTGATTGCAAAAATAAGCAGTGCTAGGTGTTATAGTATGTTGTTCTAATCAGTAAAATGATCTTATTACTGATAGGTTATTATACAAAAGATAAAACTAAGTTGCGAACTGTAAGCAACATATCAGGCAAGTATCTTACCTTTGTATTTTCTTTATACAATGGACATGAGTAAGAATGCTTCTAAATTATATTATTATTGTACAAATTATTAACCCTATATTATATACACTCATTGATTATCAACATGTCAGTATATGGTAATTCAGATATATATATTTTGTTCGTTAATTTTTATAAATGGTTATACAAGTGTCCCCACTTGGATAATCATTGTATTTAATCACATGTTGATGCACCTTTGTTAATTATCCGTATACATATATGTTGAATTATAGATTATTGTTGAACAAGATAAAACCTTTGGTTTGGAACCCCGACAAGTATGAACATCCCGTACACGGGAAAAATTTTTATGCACCCAAGGTGGACAGAGTGAACGATACCCTCGTTCTTGAATGTAGTATTGATCAATACAGGGTACAGCGGGCCGATCACCCCCGTGCCCGTAAGTTATGACGGTTTATAGATGAAGTTCTGTTTAACCTATTTAAAAATTGAAAACAATGTTTATAGTATGTCACCTTAACTCTAATTATAGTCATTACGTAGTTCTAAAAATTTGAAATAGGGTTGTTATGTTATTATTATCGGTTTAGATTACTTCACAACTATTGATTTGTTGTAGAAGGGTAGTATAAAAAAATATTTAAATTCTTTCAGCTTATATATATATAATTGTTATTACTTGCTGGGCACTCAAATGCTCATCCTTGCTTAATTTAAACGTTTTCAGCTAAGTGTGAAGAACCAGAAGGCTAATGCAGAAACAAAGAAAAAGGAAAGCTAACCAAATAAGATTTGTGGTATTCTATGTAATAGTTTGATATTATTAAGATAATGATATATATTATCTATCATGTTATGTAAGGAATGTATTAAAAGTTACGAACTTGGGAGCTAGACTCTGATAATCATGTAAATTAAGTTGATCTTTATATTATTGTTATTATTATTAGTATTATTCCGCTCATAGAAATGGTATCGTGAAGCACCAAGTTCGGGTCTCAAGTACCCGAATTTGGGGGGCTTTACAAAGCTAAAATTCAGACTAAGCAATATTTATCCCTTTTTATTAAAAATTAGTAAATCAAAATCAAAATTCATCAATGACCAAAAATCTTAGGTTCAATTAATTTATTGCCCAAAAGACATTACCTAACAATAGTTCTACCCCATTTTCGTAGTAAACATAATTGCACTTAGCATGTGCAACAAGTCTTTAAACCCCAAGGTTACCCCCAAGTGGATGAGTTGTGTCTCGTGAGGGTGTGCAGTGAATATACCCACAAAATTCAAAATAAAACTTCAATATGGACCTACCCATCAAAACAAAATATAGAAAGACCCCCAAACTTGAAACTAACATTATCCTTGAACTTTGCAATAAAAGAAATTAATGGAAGAACTTCCCTAAAAAGAGGTCAGTTGTCGCTCTCCACAACCGTCTTCTTTTATATGCTAAGTTGCATGACTTAGAAAAAACAAAAATAAAACAAATTAACTAAAACAAAAACAACAAGTTTAAATTAAGATAAAATTGATTGAAATCAATATCGAAAAAACACTAGAAAATAATTATCCGACAACGGCGCCAAAACTTGTTTGCCTAAATTTATTACTTTGGAAATACACGCAAGTATACATTATCAACTTAGTAATATAGTGGCAAGAAGAGTATTGTTCCCACAAGAAATTAATTCTAATGTTTTCTAAGTACCAATTTTATATTAAGCAAATCTTATTTAAACGGATGAATTAATTAACACTAAAAATAAATAACTAAATAATAAAACATAACTAATAAATAAATCTAAGAATTCAACTTCACCACATGCTTCATTCAAATCTCATAAGCCTCCATTTAATTATACGGCCACGATGAATTGTTAACCAAGAATTATTAATTTATTTTATCAACCTCTTCCGATTGGCAAATAAAAATATCCATTCTAATTAAATTACTATATTTCTATGCAATTAAATTAGAATAGATTCATTACGATCAAATTCCTCAATTGGTTACACATGGCATATAAGTGTATTCAGCTATACACAAATTATGCATTAAATCCTAAGAAGAATAAACATAATCACATGTTATTATATTATGATCTAAATCTATAATTCATCTCCCAATTTCATATAGATTATCCCAATTAATTACTGATCATGTAATTACATATAAACACACAAAAATATAATGAACTAATTAATATGGTATCAATCAAATAAAAAGAGATTCAATTTAAACTACACATGAGATTCATAGTAGATAAAATTCTATATAAAAAAACCTTATTCATAGTAGATAAAATTATAATCCACAAAATATTGAACATCAATTAAAGATAAAGATAAATAAAATTTTGGAGAATAAAAACGGTCTCCCACCATTCTTCAATCTCCTAGTTTCGTCAATCAATTGCCTCCATCGTTGAGGGTATCTTGCTTGCTCTTGAACTTGGTAACTAGAAGAGAGAATTGACCTCACATGGTAGTCATTGACTTTTTCCTAACACCGCTACAATTCCCCATAAGAATATTTTTAGGAGAACTTACCCTAATATAATTAAATTTAAATACACAGTATCCTAATTTAAGTAATCTACTATAGCAAAATAACTTTTCCACAACTGCTACTAATTCCCATCCTTTAAATCATCTTCTTGGGACCCACTAGGAAATCTACAGCATTAGTGGAAAGATAAAGAATAACAAGTGGGACCCGTTAGGAAAAAGAAGGCAAAAGAATCTTGTTAACTATTCCACTCGACCACCCACGCATGGCGCCTGAACCAGCCTAGCATCGCGAGTCTATAATCTCAGCGCTGCGACACTATCATTAATATTTTGCAGCGCCACAACATTGTCAACTTGCGTCAGCACTGCGACAATTCAGCTTCTAACTAATTTTCCTCCTTGCTTCAATTATTTACCATTTTACCACTTTATTTCCTTTTTTCCTACAAAAGAAAAAAAAACATTAAAGACATTAAAATAAATTAAAACACTATTAAATAACAGAAAATACTTAAAAACTCACAAATTATTAAGCCTAAAAGTACCCAAATTATAGGTATAAAAAAACCCACTCATCAATATCACCCTGATGAGAAAAGAATGAGATGGAGTATAAAATGCACTCATTGAAAAGAATGTGCTATGTTATATGAAAATTCTTGGGATGGGAAGAAATAAGCTTAAAGAGTGATTTTACGGTGCATAGTTAAATAACTTTTTGATTCTCTAAACTTATGTTTTGCCATGGTTAGTGAAAATTGATGTGTAAAGAAGGTTTCAAAAGTTGAGATTGAGATTTCTATGGAATATTTGATTGTATGGTTTTATTTAAGTTTTAGCTTGTTCGAACAAGGTGAATACACACACATACACACATTGGGGATCACAAGTTGATGTATAACTAGTGAATAGGTTGAAATATCAGATATTGAGTGTTTTGAAATATTTATTGAGTACTAGAAGGATTTTTTTTTGAGGCCCCTATTCAAGTTATATTAATTCAGTGCTTATAGTAGTTAGTGTAGTTGTTAACAGTTTTAGGGTTTTTCTATAGGACAAACAAAGATTTAAGTTTGGGAGTATTTGATGAGTAGGTTTTATACCTACGAATTAAATATTCTTAGCTTGATTATTCTATAAATTCATGAGTATTTTTAGTTTATTTTTATGCATTTTAGTATTTTTGTGCAGGAATAGGAAATTCAAACCATGATGGTGTAAAGTGTGATAAATGGTGCGTATTCAGCCTTGATATGAAGCTATGGGAAATGATGAGTACCAGGCATTGGCATGGGGCATGTAGCTTGGCATGATGTTGGTATGGTGGACTAAATGGGCGCACAAGAAAGCAATGGCAAATCTAAAGAAAGTAGATTAATAAATATACATAATTAATAAATATTATTTTTTAGGGGGTAGGGGGTGAGGGGTGAGGGTGGGGTGGGGTTGGGGTTGGAGGTGTATACATAATCAATAAATATTATTTTTTGGGGGGTGAGGGGTGAGGTGGGGTAGGGTTGGGGTGGGGGTGGAATTGGGGGTGGATGTGTATACATAATCAATAAATATTATTTTTTTGGGGGGTGGGGGGTGAGGGGTGGGGGATGGGCGTAGGGGTGGAGGTGCATACATAATCAATAAATGGCGCTCATGATCGATTCTTGCTTTTGGAATAGCACCTTCTTGCACTTTCTTCTTCATACGCATTAGTTCCAGGTCCGTAGCTTGAGCAGCTTTAACTTTATCGATTAAAGTCAGTTCTACTCATATATTTGATATCATCATGTGGGTCCCTGGAGTCTTTAACTCTATCTCCATCCTTTGCAAGTCATACCAAATGGACCTTTATGTTGACAATATTGCACTCGTACCCGCATATGATCTTCTACTCAATGCGTCAGCTACCACGTTTGCTTTTCCAGGATGGTATTGGATGGAATGATCGTAATCTTTCAACAGCTCGAGCCAACGTCGTTGTCGTATGTTGAGTTCCTTTTGGGTGCAGAAATATTTGAGGTTTTTATGATCCGTATAAATCTCCACTTTCTCCCCATACAGGTAGTGTCTCTAGGTTTTCAACACGAAAACGACTGCTGCCAACTCCAGATCATGAGTAGAATAATTCCTCTCATATTCTTTGAGTTATCGCGAGGTATAGGTTATGACTTTTCCATGTTGCATGAGAACACATCCTAACCCTTTGCCTAAAGCATCGCTGTAGATAACAAATCCATCTGAACCAGATGGCATTGTCAGAATAGGTGACGAAATGAGTCTCCTCTTGATCTCTTGAAAACTCTTCTTGCATTCCTCGCTCCATACGAATTTTGTATCTTTCCGAGTCAGCTGAGTTAACGGAGTAGCGATTCAAGAAAATCCTTCCACAAAAATCCGATAATAACCACCTAAGCCCAAAAAGCTACGTACTTCGGTCACCATCTTCGGTTGCTCTCAACTTTGTATTGCTTCAATCTTCGCTGGGTCAACAGATACTCCATGTTTTGACACCACGTACCCAAGGAATGTTACTTCCTCAAGCCAGAACTCACATTTCTTCACCTTGGCATATAGCTTGTTATCACGAAACCTTTGACGTACCAATTTCAAATGGCGCTCATGATCTTCACGGCTTTTGGAATAGATGAGGATGTCATCAATAAAGATGACAACGAACTGATCCAAATATTCTTTGAACACACGGCTCATCATATCCATGAAAGTAACAGGAGCATTAGTCAATTCAAAAAACATGACTAAGAATTCATAATGCATGTATCGAGTTCTGAAGGCAGACTTCAGAATATCCTCAGTTTTATTCTTCAACAGATGATATCCAGAACGAAGATCAATCTTTGAAAAGAATTGTGCTCCTTGCAACTGGTCGAACAGGTCATCAATGTGAGGTAGCGGATATTTATTCTTGATGGTGACATGGTTCAATTCCAGATAGTCAATGCAAATTTGCATACTCCCATCTTTCTTCTTTAAGAATAAAACAGGAGCACCCCAAGAAGATGTACTAGGACGAATGAAACCTATGTCTAACAACTCCTGTAGTTGGACCTTTGACTCCTGAAGTTCAATAGGAGCTATTCGATATAGGGTTTTAGAAATGGGTTTTGTACCAGGTTCAAGGTCAATAAAGAATTCAACTTCACGTTCTGGGGGTAGACTGGAAAGTTCTTCAGGAAATACGTCAGAAAATTCACTAACAATAGAAATATTATTCAAATCTGACGTATTTTTGTTCAAGTCCATGACATGGGCTAAGAAAGATTGATATCCGTTTTTTAATAAATGAATGGCTTTATGGGTTGATATGACAGTGATTGACTTTAGGGCTGTTTGAATTCGCATAATAGGTTGGTTAGAAATATAAAAACTAACAACCTTACGAAAATAATCAATTTTGGCATGATGAGTGGCTAACCAATCAATCCCTAAAATCACATCAAATGCAAGTATTTTCAAAGAAATAAGATCGACAGGTAATGTGATGGTCCCAACTTGAATCAAGCAAGATTTATAAAACAGTAGATGTAATGAAAGTTTCTCCTAACGGAGTCTCAACATATAAGTCAAAGTCTAATTTCTCCGGAGTCAAATTCAAACGTTGAGCATAGGCAGGAGAGATAAAAGAATGGGTAGAACCGGTATCTAGTAAGGTATAAACTTCACAAAAGTTTATGATTAACTTACCCGTGATCACCTCGTTCGGGTTCCTCGCATTTAGAGCAGTCACGAAAATCGCTCTCACTTAAACCATCGATTTTGACTTGTCTTGGACAGCCTTTGTTGTCATCATTACAGCTAGAATTGACTTTCGCTATAGGGCATATTACACCCTCAACTGCTTCGTCGTACTCCTGTTCCATGATCTGAACCATTAATCTTCGTTCCATATCGAATTGGGGTTGACCGCAATGTACATGGTAATTCAAAACTCGATGTTGGGTTCTCCCAATTGCTGTCCAAAAAGAGAAATACATATCATCTATTTTAGCCTTTTTGGATCGGACTTCTCTTTCCACAATATCAACGCGTCGTGCGGCTTTAACCCATGCATCCTTCATTCTCACTCGTTCATTTGTTTCTTCTTTCAGCTGATCCTTGACATTTGAATTCTCTGATTCTAACTTTATCATCTTATACTCTGCCAAAGAGAGCTTCTGTTCAAGCATCACATATCGGGTAACACAAGCTTGATTTGTTGCATCATTTTGCTCCACGACCGCCTGCCGTTCTTTAGCCTGCTCTTCTAACTCATGAATACGATTTTACAATTCTACATTTAGATCATAAAGTTCTCCTAATAAATCCTCCTCAGGTTCCTCTTCTTCCTCACTCTCAGCTGCTACCTCTGCGACTAAATCGGGTGAAACTATTAATTCTTCACTCACCACATGGATATCTCTAATTTCTTCTTCGCCTGACATCACATTATCCTGGTTGGTGATTAGAGGTGTCTCAACGGTCTCATTCACTCCATTGTTAACATTTTCTGCTGCCATTCTTAAATTAATATTGTCATAAAACAAAGGTTAATTAAAGAAATTGACATTCCACATATTATTCCTATATTCCGACCAACCAATTAAATACCAAATAAGCTTAGGTAGGACACTAGCGAAGGATTTTCTCGTCTTTCCCCTCCTGGTTATATTCCCCGATCTCCGCCAGAGATCATATCCCTAAGCTTTGATACCAACTATGACGCCCCCAAAATAGGTCCACACAACCCATTCTGAGTCGCCAAATACATGGTACAGAAAATAACTACAACTTCATTATTACAATTGTCATGCAAAATATGACAACACATATGTTGTGAGTTTAAATATAAATATTGTCTTCTAGACAATATCCAAACTCAAATAAGTCCTCATTACAATTATAGATACACTATTTTACAAAATAGTGAGGACTGCTAAAACAATTGTCTGGACCCATCACTCCAAACCCCGACTAGTTCCCGCTATATTCTCACCTCCTGGGAAGAAAAATTGAACAAAAAGGAAAGGGTGAGCTCAACTAGCCCAGTAAAGAATATTATGACTAAGATAATGTAGAACAAATTGTCGTTAGTCTTCAATAAATCAGATAAAATATAATGGATAACAAGTTTTAGATCAATATTCGCAGCGGAAATAACAATTCATTAGAAGACTTAAGTAGAGAATGAAGTCTACTATCTTCTATGACTTAAAAGTCCATCATCAATATTTTATCCATGTAACATTAATCAATATACATCTTGAACCAAATATTCATCTTTGCACTACGGGCCAAAGATATTCATTTGTATCACCAGTTGGTGTGACACCCCCAAATCCGGTACTTCCATTTCCACAGGATTTGGTGTTCACTGTACAAACATCATCCATCTATCTACCCATAAATAAATGCAAACCATGCAATAGATAGAAATAATAATAAATCTCCCCTTATGGGGTTACATCAACTGCATAATAAATAAATCTCAGGTTACTCTAACCTTAAATCATCTGTGCGGAAACATAAACAAATAAGTCTTAAGTAACATCAATTCTAATTATCATTACATAACCACATAAATAATCAATCTTCATTATTTGCTAAGCTTGCCCTTGCCTTTACTAATGGAAGGTTCGTCTGCTCTTTCGTTCTTAACTGCAATGTTATTATTATGCAAGAATGAGCACGATTGCCCACAAGTATAACAATATAACAATGAATAATAACATGCGAGAAAAATAATAACTTCGAATATAAAAGCTCATCTTTTGAATCAAGAATGAATAACAAGAATCAAAAGAAATTACTGAGGGTCATAAGACCTTGAACTATGTCCTAGGTTGTCAAGGGTTATACTTGAAACCTTTAACAGTCATAAGACTATGGACCTTTCTTCTCGTACTTAGGGGGATCAGCCCTTAGTACCATACTGTGCACAATATCTTAACGCTAAAGCGTAAATAATCCCCTATTAAAGGGTTATTCATCTCAGTTTGACATCAGAGTATGCACAAACGGAAGTTTGGTTTGGATAATTCATCAAGGGTTCTGAAATTTAGAACGCTCACTAACTATGGACTAGTTGAATCAATAAGGTTCACTAGTCTAATAAGGTTCAATAATAATGATATTCAAATTGAATAATAATCTCAAGAAGTATACAATAGAACAAATATTGTATAACGGAATCATACTTGAAAAGATAATATATCTTTAATATAACAATTTAAACTTGAATAATAGTAATGAGAATTTACTGGAGGTAATTAATAATCTTGAACAATGATAACAAGTAGGGTTAGGAAAACTTGCCTTGTGCGTTGATTACACTTTAACTAAACTCGTTCTTTGATTTAAATCCTACATATCATTTACATTCACAATTCTAGTTAATTATAATATAATTAACCATCATAAATTCATTCTTTTGTCTAAACTTTGGTTATGACTATACTTAGTGAAATATCACTCTTATTGTCACATAATAACACTTCACGAATAATAAGCTACTTATGTATTCAATAATTCAATCCACATGCAATTATGTTATTTACATGTTAAGTATCTATTTTAACATCTTATTATACTTCTAACATATTTCTATGTTTATTAAATTAGGTTAATACCACATTGCTAGACTTAAACATTTAAAAATAAGTCATTTTTGGACATTCTGCAGAGTGGCGCTGCGGCGCCACTGTTGTACTGGTACTCGGCGCTGCAGCCGGACTCTTAGCGCTGCGGCGCGGATGCTAAGGCATGAGACTGGCGCCGAGGCGCGGCGAACCAGAAACTGTTCTGCAATTCGCGAAAATTGCAGAACACAGCCAAAAACTCCAATTAAATTATTACTACACGAATTTAATCATACTCACATGTTAGAATTCGTATATAATCATTACCCAACACTTAAAGAGTGATTTTAACCCATTAAAACATATAATTACAGAATTAAAATATGCAAATTGTACTGTTCTTGATGTTCTTGAAGTATTGAACATAAATTCCTAAAATTCAACGCCACGAATTCGTTATAAAGTCAAATCCGTTCATTTAAAGTTTGGTATCTTCGTATTAACATGCATAATCAAATAAGAGTGGAAATTTTATAAAAACATTTATGTTTGACATATTAAAATCACGTATAAGGCTATATGGCCATAACCCATACTCTATAAGTAACATACGTTATAAAATTATGAATTGATGATATGGAAACTTGTATAATATATGATAAAACATGCTATACTACTCGAATCATTACACATATCCCTATAACAACACCATTTCCTAATTTACAGAGACTTATAGAATGTATGAAAGCCATATTCATGAAACTTAAAAGACATAAAATGAGAATTGGGTTAGAGAAAATTACCCAAGCGTAGTGTGAATAAGGATGACAAATTGGAACCCTTCTCAAACTCTTCAATCACACAACTCACACTCTAACTCAATAATTTCTCAACTCTCTCTGTGATGTTATGCCAGACTTAGAAAAAAAATGAAGAAGAAGAAGGCGTATGAAATAAATAGAAAAAGAACTGACGCGTTGGTGGTCAGTTACCCAGTCATGGGTTAACTGCCTCCAACTCCCCTTAGTGTCATGTTTGGTTAACAAGAAAGGGATTTAAAACCAATTAATTTAATAAAGCCTTTTATCATATAGTTTAAATAATGTCACACTCCTTGTAAAATAAATCAATATTTTATTTAATTTATTTTAAACAAAATATAATAATTTCTCATTAATAAATAATGTCAAATTATTAACTCTCTAATTAATAATTAAATTAGTTAAAATACCAATATGCTTGTTAAATATTTCTTTTAATACAATAAGCCCACATAAATGCATGCATCGAATAATAAAATTCTCTACATCAATTTAATAAATAAAACACATGTAATTAAATTAATCAACCATAATTTCATCAAATAATTATTTAATCTAATAATTAATTCACCGAAAAAAAATATTTATTCACTCCAATAAATATTAAAATTAATTACAAAATCTCGGTTGCCACATCTTTCCCCTCTTAAAAGAATTCTGTCCCCAGAATCACGACTCAATAAATTCGACCCGTTACATTCTCCCCCCTTACAAAGATTTTGTCCCCAGAATCGGTTATAACAATCTAGGTAAATAAATGAGGATAATTCTTCATCATATTCTCTTCGAGTTCTCACGTAGCTTCTTCAGCGTTGTGGTTCCTCCAAATTACCTTAACAGAAGGTATTACTTTATTTCTCAAAATTTGTTCTTTTCGGTCGACAATTTGAACAAGAATTTCTTTGTAAGATAAGTCTTTGTCGAAATGTAGGGGTTCATATTCAATCACATGCTTGTAATCGGGTTTGTAGGGTCGTAGGACTGAGACATGGAAAATGTTGTGGACATTGTCTAGAGCTGGAGGTAAGGCTACCTCATAAGCAACTTCTCCGATCCTTCTCAGAACTTCAAAGGGTCCAATGAATCTTGGGCTCAATTTTCCTTTCTTTACAAACCTAATCTTTTCCTTCCAGGGAGAGACCTTTAAGAACACGTAACTACCCGATTCAAATTCAACATTCTTACGGTGTGGATCAGCGTATTTCTTCTGTCTATCTTGAGCTGCTACCAGTCGTACTCGGATCACTTTGACTATTTCTGCAGTCTGTTATACTAATTCTAGCCCTATCAATTGTCTTTCGCCAACTTCATCCCAATAAAGTGGAGTTCTGCACTTTCTGTCGTATAACGCTTCGTAAGGCGGCATGCCTATACTAGCGTGGTAACTGTTGTTGTAACCGAACTCTACGAGCGGTAGATGATTATCCCAATTTCCTTTAAAGTCCATTATACAAGCTCTTAACATGTCTTCTAATGTCTGAATCGTTCTTTTGCTCTGTCCATCTGTTTGAGGGTGATATGTCGTACTCATTCACAACTGTGTACCCATGCATTCTTGTAGACGTTTTTAGAAGTTCGACGTAAAGCGCGGATCCCTATCGGAAACAATTGACACAGGCACTCTGTGCCTCAAAACGATCTCTTTTACATATAACTTTGCCAACTGATCTAAGTTGAATCTGATTTTGATCGGAAGGAAGTGTGCGGATTTCGTCAGTCGGTCAACGATAACCCATACTGCGTCGTAGCCTTTCTGAGTCGTCAGAAGGCCAACCACGAAGTCCATTGTAATATGTTCCCATTTTCATTCTGGGATCTCTAACGGTTGTAGCAATCCACTTGGTCTCTGATGTTCTGCTTTTACTTTCTGACAGGTCAGACACTTGGCAACACATTCTGCAACTTCTCGTTTAAAATTTGGCCACCAAAAGTGTTGTCGAATATCTTGGTACATCTTAGTACTACCAGGGTGAATCGAATATCGTGAGCTATGAGCCTCGCTCAAAATGTCTTCCTTAATGTCTGTTACTGGCGGTACCCAAATTCTGTTCTCGAATCTCAGTATTCCTTCCTTATCCATCTTAAATCTCGGTTCAGATCCTTCAGATATCTTCCTTATCACCTTTTTGCATTCATCGTCCTGAAGTTGAGCCTCCTTAACTTTATCCAGTAGGGTTGTACCATATTGCATTTGGAACAACTTCTCATCAATTTTCATAGGATACTTCACTTCTAACTTCAACTTCTCCATTGCTAAAATCAATTCCTTCTGTGCGGTCAACATCATCAATTTCTCATGACCCTTTCTACTTAAGGCGTCAGCAACCACATTTGCATTACCCGGATGGTATAAAATCTCACAGTCGTAGTCCTTAATTAACTCCAACCACCTTCTTTGGCGCATATTCAATTCTTTCTGTGTAAAAATATATTTTAGACTCTTGTGGTCTGTATATATTTCACACTTCTCCCTGTAGAGATAGTGCCTCCAGATTTTCAAAGCGAAAACCACTGCAGCTAACTCCAAGTCGTGGGTTGGATACCCCTTCTCGTAATCTTTCAGTTGTCGTGACGCATACGCAATGACTCTACCGTTCTGCATAAGCACACAGCCAAGTCCCTTATGCGACACATCACTAAAAACCACAAAATTTCATGTATCGTCCGGAAGAGACAACACAGGTGCTGTACTCAACCTCTTCTTCAATTCTTGAAAGCTTTCCTCACACTTCTCCGTCCAAACAAATTTCACTGATTTCCTAGTCAAATTCGTCAACGGAGTTGCGATCTTGGAAAAATTCTGAATGAATCTTCTGTAATAACCTGCCAATCCAAGAAAACTTCGTACTTCCGACGGCGTCTTTGGCTGATCCCAGTTGATCACGGCTTCGACTTTGGATGGATATACTGAAATTCCGTCTTTATCGATCACATGCCCAAGAAATTGCACCCGCTCGTTCCAAAATTCGTATTTCAAAAACTTGGCATACAACTTCTCCCTTCTTAACACTTCTAACGTTAATCTCAAATGCTCTTCGTGTTCTTCCTTGGTTTTTGAATATACCAAAATATCATCTATAAATACCACTACGAACTTATCCAAAAACGGCTTGAACACACCATTTATTAGTCCCATAAATGCTGCAGGAGCATTCGTTAAACCAAACGACATTGCTAAAAATTCGTAGTGACCATATCGTGTTCTGAACGATGTCTTCGGTACATCCTCTGGTCTCACCTTCAGTTGATGATAGCCACTCCTCAAGTCTATCTTTGAAAAGTATCTTGCTCTTTTTAACTGATCGAATAGATCGTCAATTCGCGGTAATGGATACTTATTCTTAATCATGACCTTATTCAGTTCTCTATAATCGATGCAAAGTCGCATTGTCCCATCCTTCTTCTTTACAAATAAAATCGGCGCTCCCCACGGTGATACGCTTGGTTGTATATACTTTTAGTCTAGTAATTCTTGTAGTTGTACCATCAATTCTTTCATCTCTACTGGTGCCATTCGGTATGGTGCCTTTGATATTGGAGCCGTTCCTGGAGCCAAATCGATCACGAATTCAACTGCTCTATCTGGAGGAAGTCCCGGCAAATCGTCTGGAAATACGTCTGCGAAATCTCTCACTACTGGTATCTCATTTATTTTTGGATTCTCTTTATGACTATCGACAATGTAAGCTAGATATCCTACACATCCTTGTCGTAACAACTTCCAGGCCTGCATCATCGTCAAACAACTCGCTTGCTTAGGCGACTTGCTACCATAAAACACAACATTTGACGGAGTCATAAGGTTAATACGCTTCTTTTGGCAGTCAATTACCGCTCCATAATTGGATAACCAGTCCATTCCCAAGATAACGTCAAATTTCCCAAGTCGAATAGGGATAAGATCTACGTTCATGATATTACCCTTAATATCCACTCTACAGTTCTTATGCACGTACTTAACAGGGATAATTTCTCTATTCGCAATTTCTATGTTCATGGGGTATTCTAACTCATCCTTAAGCAATTCTAAATTCTTAGCAAAGTCATCGGATATAAATGAACAAGTAGCACCCGAATCAAATAGTACGTAAGCATTATCTCTATTGATCGGAATGATACCTGACACCACATCGCGAGACTGCACTGCGTCCTGCACTGTCATGTTGAATGTTCTGGCAATCGATCAGTTGGTTGCGGTTGGTGCTACGATAGTCAGAGTGCTTCCACCGGTATTCCCTCTATTTCCTCCTGAACTCGTTCCTCCAGACCCCTTTTTAGGACAATCTCTTGCCAAATGATCCTTTGAACCACAAATGAAGCATGCACCCTTCTTTGGGTTAGGATAGTTAGGTGTTATGTGGCCTTCCTGACCACAATTGTAGC
The DNA here is from genome assembly GCA_016801055.1 of Panax notoginseng. Taxonomy (NCBI): domain Eukaryota; kingdom Viridiplantae; phylum Streptophyta; class Magnoliopsida; order Apiales; family Araliaceae; genus Panax; species Panax notoginseng. Next base: position 122,224,593 of record CM029013.1, read on the forward strand.
ACACACGCTTCCCTTTCATGCAAACTCCCAAATGAGTTTTTCCGCAGCTTGAGCACGCTTCGATCTTCTTCTTCTGCCCTCCTTGTTGACTTCCAGCTGATGAGTTATCCGTCCATTTCCTCTTATGATTATGGCTACCCCCAGTGCTACTCCCACCAGCCTTGTTATTTCCTTCACTTTCATTCTTCTTCTTCTTTTGATCCTGATTGTACTTCGTTACTGCATCGCTTCCACCCTGAGCGAGTATGGCCTTCTCTAGTACCCCGACGAATGTCTTCAACTGAAACATCGACACCTTACTATACAACCACGGCTTCAGTCCTTATTCAAAATGTCTTGCCTTCCTCTCATCGATATGCACTTGATATGTGGCGAACCTTGCCAATTCGTTAAATCTAGCCGCATAATCTTATACAGACATATTCCCTTGCTTCAATTCAAGAAACTGAACCTTCAATTGGTTCTGTAAGGTAGTCGGGAAATACATCTCGAAAAACATCTCCTTGAACCTCTCCCAAGTAATCATACCTTCTCCTCTATGAACTTTGTTTGCTTGCCACCAAAAACTGGCTTCAAATTTCAGCATAAACGTTGCAAACGCGGTCTTCTGGTCCTCTCTGACTCTTGCGACCTCAAAAACCTTCTCCATCTCCATAACCCAAGTCTGAGCTTCGATCGGGTTCATGGATCCTTTAAACTCTGGCGGTCCCACAGCCTTGAAATCCTTAAACGAAGTATTCGGTGGAGCTTGAGTCAAATTGAATCCATGTATTATTGTATGATAAGTCAAATTGAATATCAAAGAATTAATTATGAAAAATACTTTGGAATTCTTCAAAGAACCAAAAGTAGATAATAATCTTACAAGTAATTAAAATCTGAATAATATTGAATGAATAATAATGTGTTACATCCATGAGTCTTAAATAATAGTAATTGAAACCTTAGGAATCCTAAAAGGAATCAACAATCAAATATGGAATAAAAATCTACCCTAATATCCTAGTTATAATAGAATACTAATAATAAACCGGAAATATAGAGTTTTGGAAACAAATTCACGCTCAAAAACCATCAAAACGAGTCTGCCTCGAAAAATGCGCTAACTAATTCTGGGTATGCCTGTTGGGGCGACAAAATTTGGCCTATAAAGCCTGCCGGGGTGTTGACAGAGGACTCGGCGCCGGGGCGACATGTTTGGCTTGTAAAGCTCGCCGGGGCGGGTGTGCTGATTTCCTAAACTTGCAGTCTCTTTTCCAGACTTGCATTGGATTGTTCTGGAATGCAACCTTGAACCATATTAATGTATTTGGGCATATTCTCATCCTCTTTGGACCAAGTTGACATGTTATTTTTAATCCACGTTGCTTGTACCAAAGCCATAAGCCCTTCCTTGAACCTTTTAGCTCGTCCTCTCGTCACAGGTCCAACTAGTACTTGCACCGGGTTCGATTCACGACCTCCATTTGCATCCAAGCTATTCATGTCCTCATCAACCTCAAATCAAACATCTTTTTTTAGTGATTGATAAGATTTTTAGTGATCTCTTGTAATCCAAGTCTGTGTGACTTAAACGATTATGTGTGAATCAATTGTATAAAAGTTCTTAGTGAACTGTAATCATGATGATTACCCTCCTTAGTGAAATATCCTTACTCACAGAGTAGAAGAGATAATTATGAGATTTTTGTGCTCTGAACATCTTAAAATCCCCATGTTCCTTATATTTTGCACTTTACATTCTGTTACTCTATATTTTATTTTTGTGACTTATTTCTACATTTGTTCACTAAATTTAAAACTGTGTTTTCTGATAATTTTTAAAAGGTTTAAAAAAAAATAATTTTGTTGTACTCAATCAATTAATTAACTTGTTTAATTGATCTCATAATATATATATATATATATATATATATATATATATATATATATATATATATATATATATATCTATTCAACTTCTAGATCTCTTTGTGCTTTTTGAAAATAACATAATCATTGTAATATTCGGAAACATGATATTGTTTCCTTGTAAGATAGATAGAGATATAGGTAGATAGATAGATCTATTAAAAATTTCATTCTACTTTATATTATAATCAGAAAAATATAAGTTTATATTTATTTTGTTAAAAAATAATATCTCTAACTTTAGAACAAAATAACTATTAATTTAACTTGAAGTACTCTATATTAAGGCCTTGTTTGAGGACAAGGGATCCATATCAAAACCTGATGTTTGGAGATTCAAGGTTAAGGTTTTTAATATGGTAGGATCAAGCAACGAGACTGAAAAGTTTGGAAAACTGTTAAAGTAAATCGGTCCTTCTGCCAAGGATGAAGTTATGCATCCTAATAAAGAATCGTTAAACAGTCATATGACCTTGAGTTATTGGGAGGGACTGATAAGATTACTTTTGAGATTAATATCAGGAGTGATGGTATTCATAACTTTAATATAAACACGATATATTAAGGCCATGTTTGAGGACAAGGGATCCATATCAAAACCTGATGTTTGGAGATTCAAGGTTAAGGTTTTTAATATGGTAGGATCAAGCAACGAGACTGAAAAGTTTGGAAAACTGTTAAAGTAAATCGGTCCTTCTGCCAAGGATGAAGTTATGCATCCTAATAAAGAATCGTTAAACTTTAAATGTCTTTTATCTCTTAGGCAAACCAGTAATGAGGTCGGAAGACCTAATCTAGTCAATGGCTTAACTGCCACTTTTAAAGATACAGAAGCAGATTGCTGAAGAAAGATCTAGAGGAAAACGGGCTCTAGGAGATTTCTATGAGCAATACGGTCTAGCCGAAATCCCGAAGGATAAAAGGAAAAGGAAGGTTTCAAAAGATTCTCCTTCTAGATATAATGATGGTAAGAGATCTAGAAAGACTTACCATAAGAAATCAAAGTCTAGCCTTTAATGGATTAATCTGAAACATAGTAGTTTCACCTCTACCATCTTTAATAAGATTACTTTTGAGGAGTGATGGTATTCATAACATAATATCTCTAACTTTAGAACAAAATAACTATTAATTTAACTTGAAGTACTCCCACTTTTTAAAATGTTAGATCAAATTTTACTTTCAAATTAATTTGAGATTTTTTCACATTTAAAATTAATATATTTCATAACTTTTGAAAAGAATTAATTAATAATATTTTTTAAATAATTATACTTTTTTATTACAATTACATGGTCTAAATTTAAATTCATTCATATCAAAATTTGAATTATAAATTTCTTAAATTCACTTTTCGAATTTTGATGATATAATTCAAAATTTCTTAAATTAACTTTTCAAATTTGATGAACTATATAGCCCTTCTCTTCTCGTCAAAGAACTCTATTTCTTTCAGTAGCTTCTCTCTACTCTCTTTCTAACATATCTTTCCCGCATCTCTCTACGGTAACCCTAGGATCCTCAATTTCCCTCTTTTATCTATCAGCCCTAATTCTTATTATTGTACTTATAGGTATGTGTTTTACTTTGCTAATTTCAAATCATTTTAGAATTGTAAGCTATTTTTGTTTGTTATATGATTTTTGTCCCTTTTTAAGTGAGGGTTTGGCTATTAAAGGGGAAGAATTGAAGATGGCAGAGAAAGAAACTATTGAATCTCAGATAAAGAGTACTATGGTGTCTCGTATTCAGCATTTCCGTGAACAATCAGAGTACGTGGATAAAATTTATGTCTATAAAAGTTTATGTTTCCAATTTTATGTTCGCACCTTGGACTTGTTTAATTTATTTTATGAGTTTGTCTATGAGAGAGAGTTAGCTTTAAGATTAGAGCAGAATTTGGAGATAGATATGAAGCTGAATTGTTTTTGCAAGAAATTCATGAATTCAGTATGTTCGTGTACATGCATAGGTGAGCCTCTTTTATGCTCAGGACAGTATCAAGACATGTAATTAACTTTGGAGATAGATACTACTATACTAGTGTATTGACAAATAAAAATAAGAATAAGTGGACATATTCAAGTGTAGACTGAGGGTACTTTAAAGACACCCCAGCCATGTTTCCACACCTCTTGCCTAACCTATTGTTCTGTTTTATCCACACTACAAAGAGAATGAAACATGAGATATATTTTTCACCAATTTGCATCTTGCATTTTTTTTGTAGATCTAATTAGGCTAAAATGAAATCATTAAACATTTCCCTAAATTTTAACTTTTAAATTTAGTAGTTGTAATTTGCAAACTTGTAGTATTTTGTAGTACTCACATCTCTTAGTATATTTGGAGGAAGGACGCTTAGATATTTTTAAAGTATTGCGTCTTTTATGCTCTTTGGGAAATTTGGAATGAGCATAATGCTTAGTTTTTCAGGACTTAATGATTGAAAAAACTAGGTCTGGCAAAGGGGTAAGTATGGTCTGGGCTCTGGGGTATCCTGCCAACATGTTATGTTCTCTTCTCACATAACACATTATGTCCCATACTTGCCCATACTTGTCCCGCCCCCCCACTAAAACCCCAAATTATTCCCTTTCCCCAATATTAAATTTATCATAATTCTTTATATTACTTTTATCAACTAGGTCAATTCAAAGTCAAACAGTATGCAACATTTTCATTACTAGCAACACCTTGTACTATAAATGTTAAAATTTTAATAAAATAACCTAGATGGGTATATAATCATATATACACAATAGACTAATTTTCAAAACAATTTTATACATATATACATATATATATATATACATATATATATATATATATATATATATATATATAAATATGTGATTGGGTCGGGGGTCGGGGGTCGGGGGTGGGGGGTCGGGGGTGGGGGAGGCTATATCCCATCCCCAATGTTTAAAAAATCGGGTCCCATTACTGTCGAGATCGGTTGGGTGCTGTCGGGTTCAAGCAAAATTGCTAGACCTAGAGAAACCATTGAACTCGAATCAAGCTATTAAAAAATATACAAACTATTTGTTTTTTACACCAAAACCATTGAAGTTTAATGGTTTTGGTGCAAAAAATAGATTGTATGTTTTTTTGGTAGCTTGACAAGAGTTCAATGGTGTTTTTGGTCATTGAGTCGCGTTTTAGAGAACTATTTATATTTTGCGTTTTTGTGAGATAGGATAATTTTTCTTGCTTCTCTATGGGCTTCTGCCATGGGTGTATTTAAGGGGCATTTTTGTGTCTAATCTCTGGTGTTGGAAAGCTGCATTTATTCTGGGTGTTCTCTTTCATGTGTACTTGTACTGTAGGAAGACTCCTTGGCTCCCGTTTGTAT